>NW_004624786.1:6152899-6254939 GCF_000247695.1 Heterocephalus glaber | reverse complement strand
TTGAGAAATTATTTCTGATTTCATTTTTTCCAGATCCCCTTTTGTTGCCAGTTCAGGGAGTCCAGGTGGTTGAGTATCAGAGTGTTCCATCTTGTTTCCCTTTGGGGTTGCTTTAGGTGATCTGGAAGTCTGGTTCTGAGGCTTGTTTACATATCTTCTCATTTCGAAGGTGTGCGCGCGCATGTGTGTGTGTGTGGTGTTTCACTTTCTCCCCGCTGGGAGCTGTGGCTCACCTACCTGGAAGCCTCCTCTGGGCTGGGAGCTGTGGGACACAGACCTGGAAGCCTCCTCTGGGCTGGCAGCCATGGCATACCAAACCAGAAGCCTCCTCTGGGCCGGGAGCTGTCTCAGTCAGGATTCTTATGAGGGAGGCAGGACAAGTGGATAAAGAAGCAGCCCCAGAGATGTGACTACCAGCCTGAATTCATACAACCAGCATCTAGCACAGTTGGGCGTCTTTAATCCAGAGTGGCAACCTCTATTTTTTGGCCCACGTGTTAGAAGAAAAGTGATTCCAGAGGACTTGTGAGTTGAGGGATCACAGCTGGCAAGTCTTAATCAGTTTATTTATTTATTTATTTATTTGGTACTGGGGATTGAACTTGGGTCCTTGTGCTTGTGAAGCAGGCGGCGAAACCCCTGAGCTAAATCCCCAACCCTGGCAAGTCTTTTTTGTTTTTGTTTTTTTTTGGTACTGGGGATCGAACTCAGGTCTTGAGCTTGCTAGGCAGGCAGCGAAACCACTGAGCTAAATCCCTGGCCCTGGCAAGTCTTATATACCATAGATTCTACTTCTGGATATATAGGGTGTTCAGAAGAATCAAAGACAGGGACAGGAACAGATATCTGTACACTGGTGTTCATAGCAGCATTATTCACAGTAGCTAACAGATGGAAACTACCCCAAGTGTCCATTGATCAATGAATTGTTAAACACAATAGGGTATAGACGTATGATGGAATATCATTAAGCCTTAAAAGGGAAGGAAATTCTGACACATGTTACAACATGGATGAGCATTGAGGTCATCATGCTAAGTGAAGGAAGCTGGTCACAAAAAGGCAAATATTGTGTAATTTCATTTATGAGAGGTACTTAGAATAGCTAACTTCATAGACAGAAAGTAGAATGGTGATTGCCAGGGGCTGGGGAAAGGGGAATGGAGACTTGTTATTTAACAGGTACAGAGTTTCAGTTTGGGATGATGAAAAAGTCCTGGAGATGGATGGTGGTGATTGATGTTGCACAACCATGTGAACGTGCTTGACAACACTGCACTGCACACCTCTAAGTGGTGATGATGGTAAATTTTAGGGGATGTGTATATATATTTAGAATTTAAAAACAAGAGTGAATTCCAACAATTGTATTAACGGAAGCTAAATGACACGTATCATAGGAAAAGATATCTAAGCAAGGAGTGTAGCATGGCACGGAGCCACAGGCCTTCCTTTCATGCCCCGATCAGTAGTGTGACCTCAGCAATTGTCTAATTGCTTGGTGTCACAGATGTCTTACCTGCAAACTGGGTATGACAGTCTCTACCCTCCTACTGGTGGGGTCATCATGTGGTCCTAGAGGGTAGGTTTGGAAAACTTCTTTTTGGTACCAGGGATGGAACTCAGGACCTTGTGCTTACCAGGGAGGTGCTGTGCCACTGAGCTAAATCCCCAGCCCTGGTTTGGAAAACTCTTTGGAAATTGTCCTGCAGAACTGATGGGGTGACTTCATCTTTTAATTCATATTATAATTTTATTCATTTTTACTATGAAACGGATCATATATCCATTTAGAAAATATTATTATTTTTCAAAATAATGTATGACCTTGCTTAAATGCCTGGACTTGGGTCAGAGCTTTGGGGACTGCTCCAGCCAGGGCTGCCACAGGCTCTGTGGTATGTGGCTGGCTGTTTCTATTAGTACCTGACCCATGGCTTACTGAAATCCTGTGGGGTTCCTAGGGGCAGTTGCTCTGATGGCCCCTGCAGGGCACTGTGGGGCTCAGCCTGTGCACACTCTGTCTCTCCACTCTGTCTCTCTACTGCATGTGAAGAATGAATTTGTCTGGTGTGCATTTAGGGTGGCATGAAGGGAAGGGAGGAAGTAGATGCTCACAGTTTTTAGTGTTCTGTCATTCACTGAGAAACCCCAAATGAGAAAGACTAGGACCTGGCACATTTAGAAGCTCTCTCTCCCCAACCCTGATCTCCACCCTACATTTGGGTACACAGGAAATAAGAGGCAGGGGCTGGGCCAAATTTTCTCACTGTCTCAAGACAGGTCCCTAAAGGCCAGGCCAGGATTGTGCAATGGGTGAGCATGATGGTCCCATTCCTTTTTCATTTTGAAAACAGGGGAGCTCCAGGATGCTGGTTTTACATCTCTGGTTGTAGCAGTGCATTTGGGGAGCTGCTTGGCAGGCCATGAAGTGCAGAAGAGGTGTATTTGGAAGGCTGAACAGCACCTTCCTTCTCTGGGAGCTGAGGTCACTCCTCAGACTGGTCTGGGCTGCATGTGGCTAAGTGCATTTCAGCCCTGGCATGGCTGGAGGAGGGGCAGTGGCTAAGTGGTTTCTGAAAAAGGGCAAAAATGATGGGAAAAGCTTTGGGGTCCTCTGGGAATCAGAGCTGTGGCAACAGCAGCTGCTACCCTTGCTGGAAATGTTTCCTTGAGTGCCAGCGTGTACCCACAGCCCACCCCTGCAGCGTGGCCGGGAGGGGCAAGGACCCTCTCAGAGGTAGGTAAACCACTCTTCTTCCACACCAGCCCAGCTCACCCTTCAAGTAGCCACCACCTTGGAGTTCCCAGGCACCCATCGGGTCTCAGGTGTGCCTGCATCTAGCTGGTGAGTCCCTTTAGTTGTCTGTTGGCCAGTGCATATGTTAGCATTTAGGATGGCATTGTGAGTGATCACAAGCTGGGACCTGTCACTTCCAGTTGTGTAATTATGGGAAGTTTAACTAGGCTCAGAGCCTCAGTAATCTCATCTGAAAACTAAGGATAGTAATGGTGTGTTGTTGTGAGACTGAAGTGTTTTTTTTTTTTTTTTAGTTTAACATAAGACGGTTTATTTGGGGAGAAAAAATGGAAAAGAAAGAGGATAGGCAGCTACTGTGAGGTAGTAGGAGGCTTCAGAACTGAAAGTCCCCTGAAGTGAAATTGAAATTGACGTGCACTTAGTGTGGCTAATCATAAACAATTGGTAAATGATAGTGGTGGTTGTTATTATCAACACTTGTTACATTTGCTCCTGCAAAGAGGTGAGCAGGCTGCAGCTGCTGCTGAAGCCAGAGGTTTGTGGCTGGTGGATTTCAATGCATCGCCCTTAGGCTCTGTTCAGTGGATGGAGGGCTGGGTGGAAGTAGTCCTGGCTTCTCCTTCTGGCTCTCATCTCTTTGTTCTTGTCAGAGCCTCTCTATTCTTCACTCCTGGTCCTCAGATCTTGTCCCTTCTGGGGAGATGCTCAAGTCAGATGTGGGGATGAGAATAAGGGGGCTGGGTCTCGGACCAGCATTGTTCTAGCTTCTCTGAAAGTCACAGGCAGCAAGAGGGAGGTGCTCCCAAGATCCTGCGTGGATGCCTGCTTCAGACACAGAGGCAGGAGAACTATACTGGGCACATCTCACCTGGGCTGGGGAGAAGGAAGGGAGTCTTCCAAGGTGGTGGGCAGTGTCTCATTGAGCTGTGGAGGTGAGATAGAACCAGGAGGTCAAACCAGGTATTGGTGGGCAGGGTCAGGTTTTCAGAACCATGCTTTAGAACATCTTGATTAATTTGTGAATCCTCATCTCCATCAGACAACCAACATGTGTCTGCCTAAAACATGGTAGGAAATTCCCTCCATCACTCCAAGTCACTGTGCTGTGACAGGTGCATCACTGTGGGGCCCATACACAGGTCACACCCCAGGCCTGGCAGTGACAGACTATCCTGTCCCCATTTTCCTGCCCATCTTATAGCAGACGGCTCCTCAGTACCTATCCTGCCCTCAGTCCTGGGAAAAGATTGGTTTCCAATAGAGAATTGGGTGCAGAGTGTGCAGTGCTGATTTGGGGTTTGTTGATCGACTGAAAGGAGGTAACTTTTGAGCTGACTCCTGTTTATTGGGTTTGGTTAGATTGGGACCAGTTAGAGAAAGAGGCAAAGAGTGTCACTAAAAGGTTCATGGAGGCTTCTACTAATAAGTACTCTCTTGTTGGGATATTGGAGCTGCTTGTCATCAGTTTATTCTTGCTTTTGTAGCTAGTCTTGCTTGAGGTGGGGGAACATAGACATTTCAGGGAGATGCAGGTATGGGATATGAGCCTGGGTCTTATTGATACTTTGTTTTGGGGGTTGTGAGATCCTTAGGATGCTCATTTGAGGAGGAGGATGCTGCAGGTCTGGAGCTTATGCCTGGCCTCAGGGGTGGGAATGTCTGGTCTGCTCAGCCTCCAGGCCCAGTGTGTGGTCTTTAGAAAGAGTCCTGAGCCTTCCAGAGAGGTGGGAGAACTGGAGATGTTCTGGAGCTAGGTAGCTACAGATCATATCCAGGCTCCATGGAAGAAGGGACATGTGAGCTGTCATCATTTAAAAGGCACAGGAGAGTTCAGTGGCTCTGGGTTCTAAATAAATACATACATACATACATACATACATACATACTGACAAATCCCTAGACTGAACAATTTTTGACAGTAATCTATCTTCTGAAGGCACACTGTAGCTCTTGGTCTCCAGGCTTCTGAAATCACTCCTGGCTTCCTACTGTTCATGCAATTGTGCCTACATTATTTCTTGGCCTTCAAAGCCTCCAGCCATTAGGTTCTAATCTGCCACCTGTCCTGCAGTCCCTCTGACTTTCTCTTCACCAGCTGATCCAGAGTACCACCCTCTCCTCCAGCTTCAGCCTGATCTGCTCCCCTTTCAGGTCCAGCTCATGTGTCCCTTCCTCCGTGGAGCCCCCTTCAGCACCCCGATCCCTCCTTGGTTCCTCTGGCCCAGCCAGAACCCCTCTCTGAGCCCCCAGCACTGTGCTAGGCTCCTAGAAGGACTCAGCAGATGGGTGCTAAGTGATGAAATGAACAGATGGGGGAGTGGGACTTTCTGTGGTTGGGAACACTCCCTGCTGCAGGGGGTTCACCAGATGGGTGAATTGGAGACTGACTCAGGTCATCCTGAGAGCAGACTAACAGGGGGAACAGGCGGGGGTTGGGGGGGGTGGTCAGCTACCTGCTCTGTTCATATCCTGGCCATGTGCTCTGGGTTTTCACTGCCTGAACTTTCCCTTGAAAATAGGACTTGAGAGGCCTCTTAACTCCCTTAGTGGTTGTTTTCCAAAATGCAGTTGCTATTGGAGCATTAATTTCCCTAACTAACTACAGAAATGAGAATGAGGAAGGTCTATGTCTGATCTCTCTCATCTCTTCCATCAACACCAAAACAGTTTTTTTTCAATAAAGATGGGTCAGTCAAGGTCCCTGCCCAGGAGGAGATCACAGGGCATGGGGGAGAAAAAGCAGTGACAATAGAAATTGTTAGATCACATGGCAGACTGTGTGAGGAAGGCCATGAGGGATGGATGGACAATAGGCTGGGCCACTCTGGAGGAGGGAGGGGACATAACTGGTATAAGGATTTGGGGTGCTTTGTGGAGGTGGCTGTACCAGTGGTCCATCCCAAAGAGAGGTGGCATCTGAGAGGGGGTGGGGTTTAGGCAAGGAGAGAAGGAGGAAAAAGTACCACAGTGGAGGCTACATGGAAGCAAAGGCCTCTTAGATGGGGCAGCCCAGGGTATCAGGGAGCGGGTGGGGGTTAGCACTGGTTGGACTTTTGGGGTGTCCTGCTTCACAGGGGTCTTGACAAGAAATGCAGGTAGGGTTAAGTATGTATAGTGCTCAAGCTAGCTCTGTGACTGCCAATAGGTACTATATTGGGTTACAGAGGATCTGCAAAGATGAAGAAATGGGCGAGTATAGACTCAAGGGAGTCTGAGCACCCACCCCAAGAGGAGGACTCCAGCCTGGACCCCCCAGATACAGATGCTAACTCCAAGACACCTCCAGCCAAGCCCCATATTTTCTCTGTGAGCAAGAGCCGTACCCGGCTCTTTGGGAAAGGTGACTCGGAGGAGTTGTCACCTATGGATTGCTCTTACGAGGAAGGAGAACCAGTTTCCTGCCCGACCATCACAGTCAGCTCTGTGGTCATCAGTCCAAGGCCTGGGGACGGTCCCACCTGTGCCAGGTAAGACTGAAGTTCCCTCCTTGCCAGAGTCCACTTGCTCTGCTGGTGGAGACTCTGCAAGGTAATCCCACTTCTGGGCAAAAGGTCCCAGAGCTGGGGTGCTGGGGAGTCTTCTGAGGTGGTCTGGTCCAGCATCTGCACTCAGAAGACTCACAGGACACATGGTTACTGACTTGGTACATATGGTGATCCCAGCTGCCAGCTGATTACTAGGTGTCCAGCTCTGGAATGCTCACCAGCCTCAAACACTTAGATGTCAAGTTTAAGGCCAGGAGCTTTTAGACAGGGAGGACAAAATAGCTCCAGGAAGAGCCATCAGCCCTCCAGACTCCTTGAGGGCACCCTGGCTGGCTGACTTCTGGAGCAGTGTGAGGATGCCTTGCATTGAGCAGGGGCCGTGTAAATTCCTATCTTTAGCCCCTCCGGGTGCCTGCCTCCTGAGCCTGAGCAGAGAGGCAAGTGGGCTGGATGCAAGAGGAAGCAGTATCGAGGACATTCTAGATAGTGCCAAAGATGGAATGGGAATGGAATGGAGACATGTGGGCTCATGGTTACATTGGCTTCCTGGAGGGTTATCAAACAGAGGGGTGGCCTTGTTCTTCCCTTTTGAATAATCTTGAATTTAGTTGTGTTCCCTTGACAAGCCCCTACGGCCTCAGGGCTGAGGGGAGACCAGGGCATGAGGTGAAGGTATTGTCTGGTCCCTAGGCAGCTGTCCCAGGACTCCATCCCTGCCAGTGCTGAAAAGCCACTCAAGCTCTATGATCGGAGGAGCATCTTTGATGCTGTCGCTCAGAACAACTGCCAGGAACTGGACAGCCTGCTGCCCTTCCTGAAGAAGAGCAAGAAACGCCTCACTGACACTGAGTTCAAAGGTGCCCACAAGGACTGGCTTTCTGGGTGGGGGGACTGCCCTGGCTGGGCTCTCACTCTCCCTCTGCCCTTCAGACCCTGAGACAGGCAAGACCTGCCTGCTGAAAGCCATGCTCAACCTGCACAATGGACAGAATGACACCATCTCTCTGCTCCTGGACATTGCCCAGGAGACAGACAGCCTGAGGGAGTTTGTCAATGCCAGCTACACGGACAGCTACTACAAGGGTGAGGAGGGTGGCAGGCTCAGCCTGACTCTGTCCATGGATGTGCCCGAAACCCAAAGGTTCAGGGGTCTGGGGCTTCCTTATTTCTCTAAGCTTCTTACTCCCTCCCAGACACTATGCTGGGTTCTGATCCCTGCCTTCTGCATCTACATCTCCTTCCTGGGCCCTGGGGTCCCTGCCTCCTCCCTGCTGATTTGGTGGTCCCTGTCTCTGGCCACCTCTGGCCTCTTTCTGCTACCTTTCCTTGCCCCTGGGTAGTTTTGACTCCTCTCCCTTGAAGTCTGATATTTCTTGTTGCCAGGAACCTCTACTTCTGTCTTGGGACCTCCTTGGGCTTCCTAGGGATCCTGGCCTGGTCTCCTATAGTGGGAGGGGCAATTCAGGCATCTTCTCTTCAGTTTCTCCTCTAGCAGCAGCTGCTGCCAGCCAGGGCCCTTGCCTGGGTGTAACTGTCTGGGTACCCTGCAGGGCTGTGATCACAAAACCAACAGTGAGCATCCTCCATAGGCCAGACTGCACTGCACATAGCCATCGAGAGACGGAACATGGCATTGGTGACCCTCCTGGTAGAGAATGGAGCAGATGTCCAGGCTGCAGCCAATGGGGACTTCTTTAAGAAAACCAAAGGGCGGCCCGGCTTCTACTTTGGTAGGGAGATCACATGGCAGACACTTGGCATTTTGACTTTTGTTAAGGGGAGGTTTGGAGCATAGATAGAGGGAGTTGGAGGTCCTGTGGTTCAAGGACCTTCAGTCTCATTCCAGGGCCTACCATGGCCCTGTGTTGGCTGCAGGTGAGCTGCCCCTCTCCCTGGCTGCGTGCACTAACCAGCTGGCCATCGTGAAGTTCTTGCTGCAGAACTCCTGGCAACCAGCAGACATCAGTGCCAGGGACTCGGTGGGCAACACAGTGCTGCATGCCCTGGTGGAGGTGGCCGACAACACAGCTGACAACACTAAGTTTGTGACAAGCATGTACAACGATATTCTCATCCTGGGAGCCAAACTCTACCCTACACTGAAGTTGGAGGAAATCACCAACAAGAAAGGGTTCACACCACTGGCTCTGGCTGCCAGCAGTGGGAAGATTGGGGTAGGGGAGGAGCCTTGTCCCTGAGCTGGGGGCTCCATGTGGTGAGGGTGGTATGGGAGAGGATGGCAGGTACAGGACTCTCATTTCCCAAATGAGTAATCAGAGGAATCGTGAGCTGCCGAGCAGAACCTGACAGGGCAGACACAGCCATTTCTGATTTCCAGCTCTCAGTGTCACCAAGAAGACCCTGGGTAGTGGTGCGTGCAGGGAACTGGGGATGGATGGGGTAGGGGAAACTCAGGGTGAGATAGAAAAAGAGGCTTTCTGGTGAGCAAGAATTTTGAATGACAGGGAGTTTCCCTTAAGGAGATAGTTTGAGGTAGGCCAGGTCCAAGCCCATTCAGGGGTCTGCCGGCGATGTTGGGCCATAGAAGGCTGATGGTGAGGTTGGGATTCCTGGGAAATGGACTGGAAAGGGTTCCTCAGTGCCAGAGATTCTGGAAGTTGTCCCTGCTTATCTGGGCCTCTTTAGGAACCTGACTTTATGACCGTAGTTTCATTCCTTGGATTTTCTTTGTTTATTTCCTTTTGGCTTGAGATTTTCTAGAATGGACCAAGGCTGCCCTTCAGTGGTGGATGCTAGAGTTAGGGGCTCAGGTACATTGGGCCTGTAGCTGTTGGAGTTGGAGGCAGCAGGCAGTGGATCTTGTTGGTGATCAGGAGCAGGTGGAGGCTTGCCAGAAGCTCGGGTAGGGTCTCTGCTGGGCCAGGAAGCAGAGTTGTTCTCTAAGCAGAGATGGTGGCCTGCATGTAGATGCAGTCTTTGGCTGGGCCCCCAGCTGACTTCTGATGAGCTCTTGCACCACTGCAGGTCTTGGCCTATATTCTGCAGAGGGAGATCCCGGAACCTGAGTGCAGGCACCTCTCCAGGAAGTTCACAGAGTGGGCCTATGGGCCTGTGCACTCCTCACTCTATGACCTGTCCTGCATCGACACTTGTGAGAAGAACTCGGTGCTGGAGGTGATCGCCTATAGCAGCAGTGAGACCCCTGTGAGTGGCCAGAGCTGTCCCCAGGCGGGGAGGATACCAGGTCTAAATGCCCACCCTTACTCTCACCCCAGCTTTCCCTGGTTTCTTACTAGTGAAAACTTACGGCCAGGGGGCCCAGGACCTGCAACCTCACTTTCTTCATTCCCATTGAATGTTTTCTTTTTTTTTTGGTACCGGGGATCAAACTTGGGTCCTTGTGCTTGCGAGGCAGGCGGTGGAACCACTGAGCTAAATCCCCGGCCCTTGAATGTTTTCTTTAAGTACATAAACAACAGATAATTATCATCCCATAAAATGGAAATAGTTCAAAGTACATAGAAAAAAATGACCCTCCTTTTATATCATATAAAATATGTAGTTGCATTTTGTTTACATAATTGGGAATCATACTACACATAATATAGGACAAGTGATCTTTTCACTTAATGGCACATCTTGTGGTTTTTAGATTAGTACATATGGGTCCATCTCATTTAAAAAATTGCTGCATCATATTCCATAGTAGAGATGAGGAGTAAATGTCTATAGGACACTCAAGGTATTTGAAGTTTTTTGCCACCACAGTGCTGAAGGCCACTTGGCATGGGTTTGAGAATTGTTCAATGAAAGATACCTAGAACTGCCAAATCTAAAAGAATAGTCATTTAATATTTTAATAGCTACTGAGTCTGTCTACATGACCATCACCAGTGGATGCACAGATGCCTGTATCTCTGTCAAGTCTGGACATTATCAAATTTTTAGAAGCTAATTTAAATCCATTTACCCCAAATACTACCTCGTTAATGTCTTAACTCTCATTTTTTGGATTACTGTGAGGTAGAGCATTTTTATATTGTTACTGACCTTTGATACTTCTTTGGTGAATTTCCTATTCATTGTCCTTTGCCATTTCTTCTTCTGCACAGTTTGTCTCCTTATGGTTTGTAAATGCTCTTGTTACAGAATGAACAGATCCTTTCTCTATTACACATGTTGCAAATATTTTATTTTCTCCCAGTCTGGCTCTTGCCTTTTTACTTCATTTATGGCATCATTTTACTTACAAAAGGTTTTCATTTTGATAGTGTCAAACTGATTAGCCCTTTTCATACATAGCTTCTGTGACAGTGAGGAAGGCCTTTTCCACTTTAAGATTAAACACATATCCTTCTATATTTTCTTTTACCTCTTTTATAGGTATTTTATGTTTGGTGCTTTATCTAGATTTAATTTTGAATGATTCTCAATGCAAGTCTCAGTGCCATTTATTGAAAAGTCAATGCAGTTCCCATTTGCTTTCAGATGTCACCTCTCTTGTCCTGTCTTTCTTTCTTTCTCTTTTTTTTTGGTACCAGGGATCGAACTCAGGTCCTTGTGCTTGTGCAGCAGGTGGCGAAACCACTGAAGTGACACTCCAAGCTCCTAAAACCAACTTGGTGGGTGGAGTCTGTGGGACTGACAAAAAGGACCTGCTGCAGTGTTTTTTTCAAGTCGGAGATTACTTTTAAGAGATGCAATCAAAATATTCAGTTCATATTTAAATTTTTAAAAATATAGTAAAAGATACATTGACACTAACCCGCCTCAAAACATTGCCCATCACTTCAAACACACTATCTCATCATTCTTGCCACTTTGTGAAGGTCTTCGGAAGTTCTCTTTCATGAGTGTCTTTATGAGGTATGATAAAAAAATACAGTGCGAGATGTGGCTGAGTACCATCCAACGGAAAGGCAGGCTTTCAAAAATGTTGCAGTGTGTCCTCATCCACTTTATTCACCAGATCTGGCACTGCGTGACTTCTGGCTCTTACCCAAAGTCAAAATGACCATGAAAGATAAATGTTTTGAATTGATTCAGCATATCATGGCAGCTGTAACAGCGCAACGAAAGACACTCACAGAAGAGGACACTCAGAACTACTTCAGCAAGTGGCAAGAATGATGTGTGTTCAAAGTGAGAGTGACTGATGGCAATGTGTCTTTTAATGTAATAAATTTAAAAAATCAAACATTCACTATATTTTTCAATCACCTTGTATGGGAAGGGTCAAGGGAGAGCAAAGCCTGACCTGTCCAGCCCTGTTGGTCCCCACCTGGACTGTAGGCTGAATCTAGCTTCTGACTCAGAGTCCCAGATACAAGAGTTCCTAGAGTGGTGGTCTGGATAGTAAATGGCCTCCGAAAGGACCAAGATGTTTGACGTGGAGAAGAGAAGGCTCTGGGGCCTCTACTGACAGCTTCGTGTCTCCAAAGGCTCTTACGGGTCAGGAGTGTGGGGTTGTCCTGGGACTACTGATGGAAAGTAGAGAAAACCAACTTTATTCCAAAGAATGGCTCTTTTCTACAGGCTTCTTCATAGGCTTCTTCTTTTTTTTTTTTGGTATCGGGGATCGAACTCAGGTCCTTGTGCTTGCGCAGCAGGCGACGAAACCACTGAGCTAAATCCCCGGCCCCCTTCATAGGCTTCTTGAAGGACTAGGGAGCTTCTAGTCCCCAAAGATATTTAAAGTTTGGGTGGGGCTTGGACTTGATGGCCAGAGAGAGGCTAGGATGAGCTTATTTTATCTCATCTGTCCTAGGGACACTTGAACCTTAACAAAGTCTTCGGATGTGAGACTTTTGCCCCAGAGCCTATTTATAATACAATTCCTGGGTACCAGGCCTCTTACTACAGTAAAGACTGCCCAGGTCCGCTCATCTATCATGCATATGTAATTGCCACCCCAGCCTGATCAATGGCTAGAAATGTGACCCAGAGGCTCCTTCCTGCCCCACCTCCAAAGCAGCCTCCTGGCTGGTTCTACTTTAGCCAGCTTCTTCTGGTTGTGATGGGAATGATAAGGATGATGGCTCTTGGGAATGAGTTATTAGATATAAATGGGGATAGGATGTTGGGCAATGCCATGGGCCCTTAAGTGAGCATTTAGGGCTTGTTCAGTTTTACCTCTATCCATTGTACCCACGCAACACAGCCCAAGAGGATGGTTTACTCAGTGAGCCAAACACAACTGGGATCACCCCAAGGCCCTGTCTGCCTGCTGGTTCAGACATCTGGTGATACTCAGCTGCTTCGCAGGCTGAGGTGTGATCATGCCAGGCCTGAGCAGGTGACATGAATGTAAGGAGCACCAGGTGCTGGAATAGGGGTACAAGGCAGCTCCTGGCTAGGAGTGAGCTTGCTTCTGTTTGCTCTTTCAGAATCGCCATGACATGCTCCTGGTGGAGCCTTTGAACCGACTTCTACAGGACAAGTGGGACAGATTCGTCAAGCGCATCTTCTACTTCAACTTCTTCATCTACTGCTTGTATATGATCATCTTCACCACGGCCGCCTACTACAGGCCAGTGGATGGCTTGGTACGGCCAGAGACTTGGGCCTTGGCAGCCAGGATGCTGGGTATGGGGAGTGGTGTGGATGTTCCCATAAGATCCCCAGGCTTCAGGCCCACATGTTGCCCTGGGCTCCTTTTTGGCTTCCTGGAGAGATTGAGGGGTTGTTAAGAGGTCCTTATTTCACTGGGCTCTCTTTCAGGCTAACTGGAAAACCCAACTCCTTTCCTAATTCAGCCCCCTCCCCCTCTTCTTTTTTTTTGCGGTACTGGGGATTGAACTCAGGACCCTGCACTTGCAAGGCAGGTGGTGGTGCCACTGGCCCCTCTTTTTTTTCTGTTTATTTTTCCAGTACCGGGGATCGAACTCCGGTCCTTGCGTTTGCGAGGCAGGCGGTGGAACCACTGAGCTAAATCCTCAGCCCCTTGGCCCCTCTTCTTTAGCTTTGTGGTCCAGGGAGGCTGAGTATGTGATCACTCAGGTCCCTGCTTTCAGGAGCGGGTGCACTCAGAAAGAATGCAGGAATTAGGGCAGCTTGCTCTGGGCTGGATGTTTGTAGGGTCATGGCATGGCATAAGACCCTATCGAGTTCCTACCCAGCTTGCCTGCTCTGCTTTGTTCACTCAGTTGCTCATAATTCATTTCCTGGGCCTACACTTTTGAGTGCTTCTTCTGTGCCAGGCCCTGGGCCCACCATAAAATCAGCTTAAGATAAGAGTTTTCCTTCTATCCAAAGTGATGGGCTCCATGGAGTTTCTGGATTGAGTCCTCTTGTTAAGTACTCAGGGCACTTCATTTTCTGCCTTTATATCCAGGATGCCTTGCTGTTGGTTCTGTCTTTATTGTACAGGGGATTGAACCAGGGGCCTTAACACTGAGCTACACGCCCAATTATTTATTATTTATTTATTTTTATTTTTGAGTCAGGATCTCTTTTAGTTGCTAAGTTGCTTAGGCAGGGTTTGAACTTGTGATCCTCCTGCCTCAGCCTCTCAGCTGGGATTACTGGTGTGTGCCACCATGCTCAGTTTGGTTTAAAAACTAAATTTCCCTAGTTAGGGGCTCTTGATTTCCATTGGCATGCGGAGGCTGCCACTTTGGGGAAACTAGGTCCTCCTTGCATGTGTCATCATAATAATGTGTTGCCTTTAATGTGTTGTCATCATAATAATGTGTGTCTCTTTCTTAGCGGAGGCTGTGCCTCTGAGGCAGGGGCTGGGTCTTTATTATAGGGCTTGGCACCAGGTGAATGTTGAATAAATGAATGAGTGAATGAATGAATGAGTGGAGTCACCAACTTCTCTGCATCTCACAGCCTCCCTATAAGCTGAAAAACACAGTTGAAGACTATTTCCGAGTCACAGGAGAGATTCTGTCTGTAACAGGAGGAGTCTACTTTTTTTTCCGAGGGGTAAGCATTCCTTCCCATGCTGTCAGTTTCCATTATCACCAAAACAAAAGCTAATAGAAATCACTCCTTGATCACTCACTTTTATGTATCAGAAACATAATGGCCCCATTTGAGTTTGTGAGAAATATACAGGGGAAGCCGAGAGTCATTCAGTGTTCATGGCTGGGGGTGTGGGGACTGCCCAGTGTGCCCCATGAGCCCAGAGCAGTACAACCTTGAAGTTAGCCAGGGCTCTCCACTGTGATCCTCTCACCATATTTTTATTTAGTTACAAGCCTGGAGTGGAACCTTCTTAAATGGTAGGATCATAACTGGTAGTTTAATAGTTTAACTCACCCAACAGACCATTAAAACTCAGGACAATGAAGGAAATCTACAAGTAAAATGGAACTATTTTATTTTAACTGAAAATGTATGCGTGTGTATCCCTTGGGGATTCTTCTTATCTAACACTGGTCTTTTCGTTGAATGTGGAAAGGCCGTTTGGAATTTTACATTACCTTCCTTGCAAAAACCAAACCTATAATGAATGTGTGTTTTATGATTTCTAGTTTCAGCTTCTTTAAAGAGAAATAAGAACTTAGATGATACAAAGAGCTCTGAATGCAGAATTTGAGATCATTATGATTTTTAACCTCCAATCTTTTGGGGGGCTAAGTTACATCTAATTTTTCTTTTCTCTTGCTTTCTCTCTCTCTCTCTCTCTCTCTCTCTCTCTCTCTCTGTCTCTCTCTCTCTCTTTGTCACTCACTTTTATGGAGTCTTTTACAAATCATTGGACTTGGTCTTCACAGAAACAACTGTCTTGTTTTCACAGTCATAGTTTGCATTATAATAAAGTAAAGCCACAGCAGCAAGGGCCACTCTTGGCAAACAGAGTATTAACCTATGGTAGTGGTAAAAAATATCTGGGTGTCTGGAGGGGACATCCTAGTGCCAGTAGTTAATCTGTTGAGTTAGTTCAGTGGAGGCTGGATAAAAGAATTTATTGTAATAATTATTGGCAGAAAATGCAAAAAAGCATTAATTAGAAGAAAAAAATTTCCCAATCCCACCATTAAATTACAGCAATTGATGACATTTTGGTGATTTTTTTTTTTTTCTTCTTGAACTTAACTTCTGGGTAAAGTTGAATTTCCCTCTGGGTATAGTTGTAACTCTGCCCTAGATTGGAAAAAAATCTCTTATCACACAACATCATCTCATTATCCACACGGTTCCACTGTTGCTAATCTTTGCTTTAACACATTCTGGTGTTTCATCATGCTGACATTTAGGAGGCACCTTGGGTGGTCACCATTTAACCACATGTAATATTTCCTGGGAACTTGCTCTGTTTATCTGTAGATTCAATATTTCCTGCAGAGGCGGCCAACCATGAAGACCTTATTTGTGGACAGCTACAGTGAGATACTTTTGTAAGTGACACTTTGATTCTTCTGTCTCTTTTGCCCCAGTCCCGAGGTGACAATAGTCATTTTTCACTCATTCTCTCACTTGAACTGGGCCTGGCACATAGTAGGGTTTAGTAAACATGTTGAAGCAATCATAAAAGGTACTCAAGAGATATTTATTGGATGGGTGAATACAAAAGGTCATCTACCCTATGCCAGATAAGTGCTGGAGTTGACAACTGTCGTGGGCTCAAAGGACCTATTGTCTGAGTTAGATGCACCCTTGTCCACTTTTTCCAGCCATTGATGAAACAGACATGGTTCTTGGCTTGAAGAAATTTCATCTTTAAAGGAGGATTCTTTAACCTTGGCTGCATTGACAGTTTGGACTGAATAATTCTCAGTTGTGTAGGGGAGAGGCTGGGTTGTGCATTGTGAAATATTTAGCCACATCACTGTTCTCTACCTACTAGGTACTGGTAGCTCTTCTTCCATGTTCCAGGCAATCAAAAATGTTGCAGAAATTCCCAAAGGCTCCCCACTTGGTGTGAGGGAACTGTGTGTCCCCGCTTGTACATGCTGGAATTGTTCCTAATTAAGAACCATCTAATGTATGTATAAATGTCAGAAGAAAGAACTAAAAGAATGGAAAATGCCTAAGGAAGGAGAATTTGAGAGAATAAGGAGGGTTGGACAAGAAACTTCCATGTTTGGTTATGAGCTTTTTGTACTCTAAATTTTTACCTATGTGTGTGAATAGCTTTGATAAAATCAAAATGTTACATGTACGTATAGAGTATCTTTTCCTGGGCTAGCTGTATACCATATAATCCTCTTTCATGATACTGGGCAGTCAGGGAGCCACTGGTCCCAGTCACCCTACCATCACAAGGGGAAACAGCTGACACTATAGTGTGCTGTGTTGCTAAGCTAGTGTGTTCAGTTGGTTAAGCGTATTCAATGAAGTTTTGACTTACAATATTTTCAATTTATGATGGGTTCTTCAGGATGCATCCCCATCGTAAGTCAAGGAACATCTGTACTATATTTATGCTTGTGCTTGAGACATAAGATTTTGCACCCTCAACCAGCTTTTGGCCCTTGAGAGGGTCGCTATTGCTTCCTCTGAGAATGTGTGGGGTACAGGAAGCGGAGCAGCCCAGCCTGAGCTCCTACAGTGGCCTGAAGTCTATCTTCAGATACAAGCAGACCTGGGCCTTTTGTTCACGGGCTTGCTAGGCCTCTCATATGCCCAGAGAGTTTCCTGTCTCCCCACCCCAGCTTTGTGCAATCGCTGTTCATGCTGGTGTCCGTGGTGCTGTACTTCAGCCACCGCAAGGAGTATGTGGCTTCCATGGTGTTCTCCCTGGCCTTGGGCTGGACCAACATGCTCTACTACACCCGAGGCTTCCAGCAGATGGGCATCTATGCCGTCATGATTGAAAAGGTGGGTGCACTGTGCCCAAGTAGGTTTTTCACAGAGCCCTGTTGGCCTCATGGGTGGGAGACACTGTCCTACAGACTGTCCAGCTTCTCTGTATCATCTGGGGAAGCAAAATTTAGCTGCTATCCCATTCCTTAAGATTCAAGTGATCTGGCCTTGAGCCATATGTGGGAATCCCCTGAAGCCTGACTCTGCATCCCAGACCCCTCTCTCCTGACCAGATCAAAGGCCACAGGGAGAGGTGTAGGTGAGTCCTTCATGACACCTGAGCTGAGAACCATCACACCTACCCCTCCTGCCTGTTCTCTCATTTGACATCAGGCTAATGCAATCCTAGCCCCTCCTTTGCTCCTCCCAGGGTGCAGAAGTGTCTGTGATAAACCTGCTTTCTCTTGCAGATGATCCTGAGAGACCTGTGTCGATTCATGTTTGTCTACCTCGTTTTCTTGTTTGGATTTTCCACAGGTAATGGGCATGGTTGGAGCTGGTAGGAAGGGAAGGCTGCTGCTCACTCTGGCCACCTGAGGACTTTGCTGAAGGCTGGGTGGGGGAGATAGATGCATGCCTGCAGGTGACAGAGTGAATGGACAAAGAACAAACTAAAATGAACCCAAGAACTAGGAAATGTGATTTGTAAAATATTTTCAGTGATTTTTAAGACAGAAAGTGGTGCTTTCCTGTATTATACCAGCATTTTGGCTCATTTTACCCCCTTTAAAAATTTTTGACATTTTTTTCTGACTTACAGGAAATTTTCAAGAGTAGTACAAATAACTTCTATTCTCCTTACCCAGATCCCTCAATTTTGCTACATTTTAAAATAACTGTGTCTCCCTTATGCACAATTGCATATGCACATACACATGTGCGCACGTGCACACACACACACACACCTCACACTTAAAAAATTTACTTCTGGGGAGTGAGTTGCATGATCACCCTTTTACCACTAAATACTTCAGTGTATATTTCCTAAAAACAAGAACATTTCCTTACCCAAACACAGTGTAATTATCAAAATCAAAAAAGTAACACTGGTGCTTACTATTAGCTAATCTATATTCCTATTCCTATTTTCACCAGTTGTCCTAACAATGTTCTTCTATGAAAAATGAACATCCTGGATCATGAGCTCTACGATCTTTCATGCCTCCTTGGTTTCCTTTCACCTTGAACAGGTCTTTCTGATTTTAGTATTTTTAAGGAGTAAAGCCAGTTGTTTTGTCCAGTGTCTCTTGTCCATTTAGATATGTCTGATGTGTCCTCTGGGTGGAGTCTAGAATTTTTGGGCCAGAATATCAAGGAAGTGATGCACATCTTCAACAGTGCATTGTCTGGAGTTGCATGATTATTGTCCCACATCTGCTGAAGTGAATTTGATTACTTGTTTTTGGTGAATGTGCTAGATTTTCTATTGTAACTACTTTCCCTTTGTAACTGACAAGTGATTTGGGAAAAATGTTTAGAGATTATGTAAATATCCTGTTTCCCATCAGACTTCCACCCACTAGTTTTAACTTCCATTGATTATTCTAACCTAAATCACTAAAATTTGTTTGAATATTATCGCTGAGCAACAATATTCTTACTCCATCACTCCTTCTACATTTATTCACTGAAGTTTTTATCTCTTGTACACTAGAATGGCCTCATGGATTCTTTTTTTCTTCATGGAGTCTCACTTTGTTTACTGAGTTATAATCCTTACTATCATTTAGTTTGATGCTCAAATTATCTGAGGTTTAGTCATTGGGAACCCCTTCAGGCTGGCTCCTGTGTCCTTTTGACATGTCTACATTATTTTTTTTTTTTGTATGTGACTCTGCTTTGATCCTCATTGAGTCCTACAGGTACAGAGTTCACGTGGTGGCATTCTTCTCCTTTTGCACCCTGCACTTTGGGATTTATGTCTGGAGGGATGGGCAGCTGTGACTAAGTGGCACCTGATAGGAGTGGGCTCTGACACCTGGATATGAAGTCCCTGGACATCAATCACCACAGGAAAGGATTAGGCCAGGGGGATTAGTGGATATGGACATGCAGTAGCCATGGTGCACAACTGTTACAGAAGCTCTCAGGCTCTGGACTAAACTTCCAAAGAGCACAGAAGGCGGGAAGAGGCGACTCTCCTCTGAGCTGCTTGATACCCTTGATTCTGGAGTAGACCTCTCAGGGACACAGACAGGATGTGTGGCTGACAAAGTGGGTGTGAAGCCAGGGCCCACATATAAGGTTAAGAAGGCTGTACATTGCATGAAGGTGTATTGACATTGTACAGATACATTGTATTTTTATGCTACATATTTTTCTAGCATATAACAACAAAGGTATTGTTACAACTAAGTGGTAAATTTTGACAAATTTTCAACAGTCTGGAAGAAGGGCTGCTTTAGAAAACATCACACAAGGGCCGGGGATTTAGCTCAGTGGTTTTGTTGCCTGCTGCACAAGCTCAAGGACCCGAGTTCGATCCCTGGTTCCCCCCCCCAAAAAAAAACCCCACATCACACAAAAGTGCTTTGTGGCTGAGCAGCATCCCTGATATAGACCCATCCTGGGGTGAAGGGTATGTGTCAGGGAGCCTGGGGCATTGGCTTCCATCTAGTTGCGCCCTCCCTTTCTATGGCCTGTAGCGGTAGTGACACTGATTGAGGATGGGAAGAATGACTCCTTGCCGATAGAGTCACACCGGTGGCGGGGACCTAGCTGCAGGACAAGCAGCAACTCCTACAATAGCCTGTACTCCACGTGTCTGGAGCTGTTCAAGTTCACCATCGGCATGGGTGACCTGGAGTTCACTGAGAACTATGACTTCAAGGCCGTCTTCATCATCCTGTTACTGGCCTATGTGATTCTCACTTATATTCTCCTGCTCAACATGCTCATTGCTCTCATGGGGGAGACTGTCAATAAGATTGCGCAAGAGAGCAAGAACATCTGGAAACTGCAGGTGAGTGGGCCAGTGGGGTGGGTGGCCTGGAGGGCGTTGGTACTCTGTCTTCCGCGTTACCAAGCTGAGCGCCTGAGCCCTACAGGACTTGGGGAGGGGGAAGAAATTCCAACCAGTCTGGGATTGAGCAGAAGCACCTTCCTCAGTGGGCTCCTTTCCAGCATCTTTCCCTGTTGAGCATGGTCTGCACAGAGTCACAGCAGCTTAGCTGGTGTTCATAGATGCTGTGTTTGGCTGTGGGCTGGACAGTCCTGAAGAGAGGGAGGCAGAGGCCTCAGCCCATGTGATGTCCACAGCAGAGGACAATGGTCTTGGGTGAGCACCAGAGGTCAGACTTGGGGGTACAGGTAACAGAAGATGAGGTCCTGAGAATTCCTTTTCTGAGTCACGTGGTCCCCACCTGCCTCTCTTAACTCCTACAGTGAAAATATCACTCTTATTAAGTAGCACTTACTCCATAATAGGTCCTGGTCCAGGTGTTTTGCTTACCTGATCCCATTTAATCTTCCTGTGATCCTCTGTTAGTGCTCTGTTACTAGCCGTGTTTGAATGAAAGCACTGAGACAAAATGACATTAGGTGTCTATGTTATGGGACATCCAGCTGGGAGGTAGCAGAGCCAGGACACATGCTGGGCAATCTTACTCCTGAGGCCCTGCTCATACCTAGTACCTTATATTGTCCCTTTGTGAGGGTCCAGACAGATCTGGGCTGCACAGGCTGAGCTCCCTCTGTGGAGTGTGCACCTGGCAGGCTGTGGAAACCCACGCAGTGTAGAAGGCCCTGGAGGTCCAGTGTGGAGGCTTCAGGGGCTGGGAGACACCTTGGAGAGGCTGATCCTAGAAGCAAGCGCCAGTAGCCCCTGGATGAACTCTCTGCCCTTCTACTCTATGTGCTCTTCCTCAGAGAGCCATCACCATCCTGGACACAGAGAAGAGCTTCCTGAAGTGCATGAGGAAGGCCTTCCGCTCAGGCAAGCTGCTGCAGGTGGGGTACACCCCTGATGGCAAGGATGACTACCGCTGGTGCTTCAGGTAAGGCTTAAACAGGAGTTAGGTCTGGTGGGACTCTGGGACGCAGCTGTGGGCATGGGGCACCCTTCTGGAGTCAGTTGTGCGTACAGAGGCTGCCTCAGGACCTTTTGAAGCCAGTCATGAACTTAGGGGACTCCCCTAAGGCCAGCTGTAGGAACACGGGCCAACCCAGGGCTCAGCTGTGGGCATAGGAGACTCACCTTAGTCTCAAAAAGTAGGGCCCAGACAGAAATATTGGGCAACATGAGATGTCCAGAAGGGACCACCTAATGAGCTGGGTCAGAGCCAGGAATCCAATATTTAGAGTCCCTGCCACACATGGTGTGGGCAGGGAAAAGTGGTGTCCAAAAAACAGGTCTTATCTGCTTTCCCCACCAGATAGGTGGTTTCCATCTGGATCTGTGAGCATTCCAGACTGGAAGCTGGATGTGGCCTTTGGTGCCCAGCTCCATGACCCCTTGTTCCCTCATCTGCAGGGTGGATGAGGTGAACTGGACTACCTGGAACACCAACGTGGGCATCATCAATGAGGACCCCGGCAACTGTGAGGGTGTCAAGCGCACACTGAGCTTCTCCCTGAGGTCAGGCCGAGGTAAGAGGGAAGGGCAGGGTTGCAGCACAGAGGGGGCTCTTTGGCTTGTGGGTCTCTCACTTCTTGCAGGCCTTCTTCACCTCCTCCCTCCACAGGACCTGGGTTCTGTAACAGCCCCAAATGCCAGCCATCTATGCACACTCATTTGCAAACACTCTGTGTGGCCTCACACATGCCCACTCAGTGGAGCATTTAGCAGGGCCCTGCAGGGCAGCTGGGCCAGCACCCCTGGTGCAGGCACTGTCCTCAGTGCCTAAAGGAAGCAGCTCAGGCCACATCCAACCCTTGGAATGCCAGCTTGGGAAGCTGCCCTGCTTCCTCAGCCCTATTCCTCTTGCCCCATGTGAGCAGTCATAGCCATTTACATTGCACTTTCACTGTGATATTAATAAAGACACTGACCCAGTCACAGGGATAGACACATTAATGTTAATTGGAGTAGGACTAGGGAACAGCAGAGGTCCCCTTATTTCACTCTTAGGATTAAGGATTATTTCTTGAGGATTGTACATCTCTACCCAACTTTGTAACAGTAGAAACTCCAGTAATGAATAGCCAGATAATTCAGACAACAAGGACCTTTCCCCACAGTATGTGTGATAGGAGGGAGTGAGGGAATGCAAGAGGGAAAGGCCAGGGAAGGAAAGTAGTCAGTAGAGGAGCTGGGGGAGTGTGTGGAAGGGGCCTTGGCATCAGAACTGTGGGGAATAGCACTGGGAATCCCATTTCTCTTCCTTTAAGGGCTCTGGACCTGGGGCTAGACCAAACAATCCCTGAGGCTTAATGTTCCCACCACCCAACCAGCCATTAGATGGTATCCTGATGGGTACCTGATCTGTCTTCCCATGGAACCTCCTGCATCTATGCCCAGATTCTGCAAGGGACCCTCCTTCAGCTTGGTATCAGCTTGGGGTTGGGGGACAGGCCAGTGCTAATAGGGGTAGCATCAGCCTGCAAGGCCTGGAGAATTCAGGTGGAACAGTCACAAGGGACCAGCCTCCAGCACTTCTGATGCCTGTGAGATATGGCCAGGGTTGAATACCAGCAGAGGGCACTGGATCATAGCTCTAGGCCAGGAGGTATGTGTTTAGGCTGGTTTTCTGGATAGATTGGATCCAAGGTGGCCAACCAGAGAACTTGGCTGACTGGGACTCTGGCAAATGGAAGAACATACACAGCTTGTCCTCTTGGCTGTCATTCCTCTGAGGTTGTCAGAGGGTGGAGGTGGCTATGGGGTGACAACTGAGTCTTCCTCAGGAGCTCCCTGGGATTTCAGGACACACCTGAGGGCCTCATTTGAGGTCTAGTGTCACCATGCTTCTCTTGGCATCATTCCCCATCTGCTATGCCCCGATGGGGCTTGGACTCCAAATCCTAATTTTTTGACTGGTGTTCCTCACCATAGAGCTGACCCACTGTGGGGCCACTCATGAGGCAGTACCTAGGGTTGCTTGTGTGATCATCTCCTTGCTTTCCCACTTGGGAAGGGAGGAAATGCAGGGGAGAGAGGTGAGCAATGGAGTCTCATGAGGTATGAGCAAGTCAGGGTGGGGCAGAGGGAGAGGAATTGAGGGTGTAACTTGAGTGGAGGAGTTTCCTTGATCAGCTGAGGAAAGAGGAAATTGTACCAACCAGGAGCCCCAGGAAATTCCATTCCTGGGTCTCTTTGTATCTGAAGACTTGTTTTGCTGCATTCAGTGTAGTAATTATGTTTTGCTCTTCAGTTTCAGGGAGAAACTGGAAGAACTTTGCCCTGGTTCCCCTTTTAAGGGATGCAAGTACTCGAGATAGGCATTCCAGTCACCCTGATGAAGTTCATCTGAAGCACTTCTCAGGGTCTCTTAAGCCAGAGGATGCTGAGGTCTTTAAGGATTCCGTGGCTCCAGGGGAGAAGTGAGGGGTCCCATGTGGGGTGCTCTCCATGCTGGACCTTTGGACCTTTGGACTTTTGGACGCCAGACTACCATTGGGAAGCTGTTCAGAGAACACCAGTGCCCTCTCTGCAGCCTGACCTGCTCTGTGCCAGCCTAGGCACAGCCCTAAGACTGCCCTGGACATGCCATGTGAGGTGTGGTTGGGTCCATGTGAAGAGATCTGTATCCAACCATCACTGTCCCCAGGTGAATTTTCAAACAAAAAATAATCTGCCTTTGTACTTTTTACTGACTTCATTAAACAGTATGAATGGTAAATCTTCACTTGGATATACATTAGCTCCTTGTTTTCCTTTTCTTTCCTTTCCTTTTTTTTCTTTTCTTTTTCTTTGGAGACATGGTCTTGCTGTGTAGTACAGGCTGGACTTGAACTCATTATATAGCCCAGGCTGACCTTGAACTAGTGATCCTCCTGCCTCAGTCTCCTGGGTTTCTGGGGTTATAGGTATGTACCATCTCTTTGATTTTTATATTTCTGGGAGTACAAGTAAATGAACCCCAGGAAAATACCTTTGAGAACACAGTATTTCCTTTGATGTTAAATGCTGAGGCTCTTCCTTTCTGTATTGTGTTAATATCTCACCTACCAAGAGTGGTCTTGGGGGCGTTTGTCATTTGCTCCCCAGAGGAGTTGGAAGAGGCCGGTCCCATTCCCAGCTCTGGCAGAATGAGGTTTTCTCAAAAATGACTTTGTCCTTTGGCATGAAATACTGAAGTCCCCAAAATGCAGCTCTATTACCGGTCAGATAAAAGTACAGGACCACACTTCAAAGGACATGGAGAGGAATTTTCAGCGAACTTTTATTTGTTGTGATGAAAGTCTTGTTCTCCTGCAGTGCTAAGTGCTTCCACCCGCCTCAGCTTGTCATTCTCCAAATAAATAAATATATGTATATATATACATATATATATCATAACAATTGTGAACTTTGTGGCAGTCATTGGGCTGGCTTGGCTAGTTGGCACTGTGCCTTCTTTTTACGCATCTGGGAGTGTGTACATGAGTGTGTGCTTGTACTACCCTTTATATCTGGATGGCTCTGGTTGTTCTTTAGTTATTACCCACAGGTGAGGACACTCCCTCAGAAATATACCTACCATAATCAGCAAACTATAGTCCACGGACCACAGCCACCCTGTCATCTATTTTTGTAAAATAACTTTCACTGGAACACAGCCTCAGCCACTTGTTAGCCTGCTTTCATGCTTCAATTCATAGTGGAGTGGTTGCAGTAGAGACCAAATAGTTTGCAAAGCCTAAAGTATTTATGATCTGGCCTTTTTGCCGAAAGGTTTGTTGGCCTTTTCTTTATGGAATAGAACTTAAACAATCCAGGAGAGATCTGTCCCAGACATGGCGGGGGCGGGGGGGGGCTGTGTTAATGTCTGCAGATTGTGGTATGAGCTGCTTAATTGTGA
Source organism: Heterocephalus glaber (assembly GCF_000247695.1). The sequence continues at coordinate 6,230,037 of NW_004624786.1, read as the reverse complement.
AACTGTTGGCCACATGTTCATGAAAGGAAGGGTAACTTTAGCTGTGGCCCGGGGCTTAGGCCCTAGCATGAGAGGTAAATCTGGAGGAAATGCTGAGACCTCTCCTTCATGTTCCCCAGCAACACATGTGCCTCACAAATGAGGCCTGACAGAGGAGTCTGAGGGCTGGCGCAAGAGGTGCCTGTGTGTGCAGTGAGGTACATGCAGACCACATGGCTGGTGAGTGTGGAGGAGGAATACAGACCATGAGGATGTGCGGAGTGTGTTGATGAAAGTGCTTGATGTACATTATCCTTTATGCCTCTTAACAGCTCATGCAGGAGCTATTATTAGCTTTATTTTATAGATAAGAAAATTGAGGCTCCGACAATTAGTAAGGTTACACAGGCAATAAACAGCGTGGCCTGGGTCTGACCCCAGGGAGTCTGACTCCAAAGGCCCAGTCTTAAATGCAGTGCCGGGCCACCTGGGCATGCCAGCCTATCGCCAGGTTAGAAGGGAGACAGGAAGGCTTGCCACCTGTTCTGAGCCTGGACTTCATGCTTTACTTGGAGGCCTTTCTTAGAAAATGTGTGGGTGTCACATATCTGCAAATTTCTGCAAATTGGATCAGCTTTTGAACGCATGCAGAGCTGGAAAGAATCCTTGGCTGTTCCTCTGAATGATCAAAACCTTTTGTGTAAACTTGAGGTGGCTTAAAGAAAGAAATACTTGCATCTGGCTCATTTTCTCCTTTCTTTTCTTTTTAAATCAATAAACTATTTTTAGACCAGTTTTATGTTCAAAACAAAATTGATCCCCACACATGCACAGCTTTCTCTACTTTTGATATCCTGCTCCAGAGTGGTACTTTTATTAAGATAAGTGAACCTACACTGACATATCCTTATCACCCGAAGTCTGTTAGCATTCACTCTTGGTAATGTACATTCTATGGGTTTTGACAAATATATAAATATGGTATCCAGAATTATAGTATCACACAGAATAGTTTTACTGCCCTAAAAATCCTCTGTGCTCTACTAATTCATCCTTCTCTGCCTAGCTTTTGGTAATCACTCATCTTTTTACTGCCACCACAGTTTTTCACCTTTCCCAGAGTGCCATGTACTTGAAATTACACAATAAGCAGCCTTTGGGAATTGGCTTCTTTCAATTAGTATTATGCACTCAAGTTTCCTTCATGTCTTCATTTCTTTTTGGCACTGAATAATATTCCATTATCTGGATTTACCACAGTTTTTGTATCCACTCAACTACTGAAGGTCATCTTGGCTTCAGTTTTGGCAATTATGAGTAAAGCAGGGGCCGGGGATTTAGCTCAGTGGTTCCGGCCCCTGCTGCATAAGTGCAAGCTCCCGAGTTTGATCCCCAGTACCAAAAAACAAAAACAAACAAACAAAAATTACGAGTAAAGCTGCTGTTAAACATCCATGCATAGGTTTTAGTGTCAATATAAGTTTTCAGATCCTTTAAGTAAGTCCCAAGGAGTGTGATTGTTGGATTATTTGGTGAGAGTATCTTAGTTTTGTAAGAAATCTCACAATAGGCTTACAAACTATTTCAAACATCTTACATTTCTACCAGTAGTGATGAGAATTCTAGTTTCACATCCTCATCAGCATTTAATATCAGAACTTTGACCACTCTAATAAAGTGTGAAGTAAGTAGTCTTACTCTTTTTTCTGTATCTCTTTTTCTTTAATGTTTCCACTTAAACTTAGCTGTATTGACCAATATTTAATATGCATTTACATTTTAGGATATTATATTTTTGTTATGGCCATGTTCTTTTGTACTTTTCTGTACCTTTTCTTTTCTAATCCTCCCATAAGGCAAAATGGTAAAGAAGGGAATAAAAGAAAACAAAATGTTTTACACGTTGTTATTGTTGACATATATTTATGTTTTTCAAACTATTTATTTATGTATTTGTGTGTACTTTTTGGTGCTGGGGATTGATCCCAGCGCCTCATGCATGCTAAGTATATGCTCTACCATCGAGTATTGGCAAATATAATTTGCATACATTATGGTGCATAACATGATATTTTGATATATATGTATGTTGTGGAAAGGCTAAGACAGCTATTTAAGATATGTATCATCTCATCTGCTCATCATTTTTTGGTGTGTGTGGCGAGAACATTAAAATCTACTCTCTTAGCAATTTTTCTAGTCTGTCACTGTTTCTTTGTCTCTGTCTCCAAGTCCTTCCTCGATCACCTGGAAGCAGGATGAGCCACATCCAGAACCCCTGATGGGACTGCTGCTCAGGTCTCCTAGTCCACGAATGAAGGTGTCCTGCCATGCTGCTGACCAGGGACCTCAGGGTGGCCAGTGCCAAGGCTTAGCATTCATCTTCAAAGCCAGTCCCAAAGAGCACATACACAGAGGAAGCCCCAGTCAATGCTTCCCACCAGCAGTCACGCATCACTGACCTTAGTGTCAGACAGCCTCGCCCTCTTCTGGCCATATGACCTTGGGAAAATAATTTCTCCCAAGCCTCACTTTCCTCACCCGTGAGATGGGTACAGCCCAGTTTGCAAGGTTACTGTGGGGCTTAAATGAGTGAATGGAAGGGCTAGACCAAGGTACAGAGTGCACAAAGAACTCAATGACAGCTGCTAATCTGGATTGTTTTTACCGTGCTCATTTATTCTCCCACTGACTGCCATGGCTGCCTTTCTCCAAGGTCAGAAGATGGAAGAAGATGGTCCTCCTCCTTGGACCAGGCCTCTTCTGGGAAGGGCATGAGGTGAAGCTTGACTAAGGCACTACACACTTGTTCCCACTGGAAGATGTGGGCAAGACATGACAGGGTCAGTCTGCTCGGGTTCGAGGCAGGCAGTGGAGTTCTTCCTGGCTCCTGGCTCCTTCTTCACGGCACCAAGTGTGTAGGAAAGTGTTGGCCCTTGCCTGCCTGCACCCACTTCACAGAGAACCCCTGCCCCATGGTGGTAAACCCTGTAGGCTTGGTGCCTGGGCCTGATGCCTGTGGGACTTGGATGGTGCAGGGAGCTGGGAGGGTCTGCTTCTAGCTTCCTGCTATGTCTTCTGAGGGTGTTCCGTGACAGGCTGGAAGACTGCCTCTGTAGACAGACCCTGCTACAGGGGTCTGGGCAGGATGGGGGCAGACAGGATATCTTGGCAGATGTCTAGCCTCTGGGGCAGGGGCAGGGCTGGGGTAGGAATACCCAGAGGCTGACCTTTCACTCTCCCACTGCACCCCCATTCCAGGTCCTGGCCCCATTTCCTCCACTTACACAACCAATCTGGAAGGGCCTTTCTGGGGCTGATATGTGTTCTACTCACTGTCCCTGAGAATTCGAGTCACTGAGGAAGGGTTAACACAGCCTGGCTCATGGTCGCTACAAGGAACCCGGGGCCTGGTAGAGGAGGGCACTTGTTAATTCCTCCAAGCTTCAGGTGTTGGGGGCTCTGGGAATGAGCCTTAAAGATCATCCATGTGGCTGTCAAGACTACACAGGCCATGTAGGATTCTGTAAGGGCGACAATCTTAATACAAAGAGGTGGAACTTCTGGGCCCCCTACTCCTGTGACTGTGCTTTGAGAACCCCAAGAGCACCAGAGACACTGGTTCATTCAGGCTGGGTCAGTTCCCTGCCTGATCTCAGTGGTGACAGCATCCTGCTAGGCCACAGGCCATGTGTCTGTGAGTCTTGGCAAACCCAGCCCTGTGTGACTAAGCATCAGGGTTGACCCAGTGGCTTGGGGCCACTCAGCCAGCTGTACCTCACTCTGAAGCCCCAGGTCTGAGCACCCTGTGGAGTTCACGTGTTGCCCCAGTAATGTCACCACACATGGAACATGCCAGGGTCTCTGACCTGAGACTCTGCTGATGTGGCTTTCCTCCTGTAGCTACCTCTCTCTTCCCTGCTCTCTTTCTGCTCTGTCTGCCTTCAACCCATTACCCCCTCTTCAGTGGAGGCCCATCCCTCCTTGGTTGGGCCCTATCACTTGCCTGATGGGTTATGGTTCTTGCCTGTTCTGGTCTCCCCTGAGGCCCTACTTTCATGTGGGTTCTTATGCTGTGTTGGATTCATTGGAACCGCATGTGGACCAGCTCATAGAGTTGCTGCTTCCACGTGTTAGGGGTGAGACTCTCTCCTGAAGCAGTGCCTCTTTCTCTGTTGGGTGACCTGGCTCCTGCTGCTGCTTATAGCAGAGTGGGGCTTCTCACTGGGCACAGTACAGGTCTTTGGGTGAGAGACAAGGGACATTTTAGCCAGCTCCCTCCTGGTCCCTAAGAAAAATCACCAACACAGGGAAATTAAAACACCGAGACAGGTAGTCAGGAGGGTTCATACACAGGTGGGAGTAAGCTGGGAGGAGTGAGGGCTGCATCAGGGGCAGGTTGGGGAGTTACAGAGGGAGACCCTGCTTCCCCAAGGGTTGGGCTGTAATGGTGTTTCATGATGAGACTGAATTGTGAATGGGAACTTCAGGCCTCTCACTGGCTAAAGCTGTGAAAGCAGCCCCTCACTCTATCTCACTTGAAAGCCTGCTCTGTCCTGTCCTGGCCACATGTCCTGCTCTCTTGTGGCCTGGGAGCCTGACCCTGCACCCTACTGCCTCCCCAGGTCTCGTGGGTTATGTGACAAGGGATCAAGGGGCTTGCCTCCAGGAAACTGCCGGGGAAGTCTCTGCTGCCTCAGCCAGCAGCACTGGCACAGTCAGCAGAGACTTCTGCTCATCCCTGTCATCTCTTGGCCACATCTGGCCTGGGGGAGCAGGTGTGCAGCTCCTGAGTCAAGCCTCACTCCACCCTCTCTCCAGTGGCAGCCTGGGCCAGGGGAAGGAGGGCACACAGTCTTCTTGGGAGGCGCTGGCCTTGGAGAAAGGTGGCCTGGACAGTTGCTGGGAAAATAAATTGGCACGATACAAACAATCCTAGTGAATAGCGATTACTGAATTCTTTCTTTACTCTGGACCTTGTTCCAGCCCTTTGTATTCACTCAATTAAGCCCTATAGTGACCTTGTAAAGAGGCTCATGTACACCTCACAGGTAAGGAAATTGAAGCTTAAGAGAAATGATTTTCCCAAGGTCATATGGGAGGCTGTCTGATGCTAAGATCAATAGTGCATGTTTGCTGGTGGGAAGCACTGAGTGGGGGCTTTTTCTGTGTCTGAGGGACCTGATCTCGGGGACTAGTTTTGAAAGATGGATGTCAAGTCTTCCGGCCAACCATGCTAAGGTCAACCAGGCCAGTTCTTGGCTGAGCCTTTCTTCCCAGAGGTCAGGGTAGAGCCCTTGACTGTTTACTAGGCCTTCCCATCTTCATGATCTCTTCGACTCCAATGGCATCCTTGGGGAGTAAAGTCTACGTTATGATTCCCATTTCCCAGTTGAGGAAACTGAGGCTTTTGAGGGGAAGCACTTGTTGAGCATCAAATACAAGAGAGGGAAGAGTTGGGGCCAGAAATTCAGCCTTGTGCATTAGTAGGTGCCTCATTTGCCTTTTCCCTTGTGGGGTAAGGCACTGGGCGGGTATGGGGGTGACTCACACAGGGCACGTGGGTGGTAGGCAGGGCTTGCCTGGCGCCGAGGGCAGGTAACCCAGCCAGTTCTGCCTCTGCCCCCTCAATCCAGTCATCAGCCATCCCCAGGCCTGAGATGGAAGCCTCTTGCTGCCCCAGCCACTGTCCCATGGGGGGGCCTTGGGCCCCAGACATGCGGTGATATTAGAGCAAAGGCCGTCATCATCACCCGGTACCTCACAAGGTAAGTCCTCGCCACATGGGGCAACCAGTGCCATCCAAGCCCCCTGGGGAGCCCAGAGCATGGACTTGGGGTTCTCTGGGCCATGTCTGATCTTTGCCCATAAGCTTCCATGAAGGTTGGGAGGGAGCTGGGTTCTAGCAGGGGAAACAGAGTCGTGAGCTCTTGGCTGTAGGGCTGTGAGAGCGCAGGCCCTAATGGAGACAGGAACCCTCTCTGAGTCTGGAATCCTTCTTTGGAAAGGGAAAGGTCTTACGGCTACTCGGGGCAGAGGTGAGGGTGCTGTCTCCCTCAGCAGGCTTGCAGATGTCTCTCTCCAGGGCATGAGTGTGATGAGATTTAGGACTGTACGAGATGGCCCAAAGGTGGAGAGGTACAGGGCCTAGGTACCTTACAGGTGGCCCTCCCAGGTGCCTGTGGTCTTTGCCATTCAAATTAGGAAGAAAGTCCATTTCCATCAGCTTGAGGGCTTGGGAAGCATGACATTCCCCTGGCTGGGTGTGGAAACTGAACTGGGAGAGAGGGAGGGCGGGGCAGCTGAGAGTCCGCAGGGGAGAAGCAGGGTTTATGGGGGTGATTCAGGAGCTAATTACAGCTGCTGCAGTCCTGATCCTGATTTTCCTGGCCCTCTTCTGGGCTGGCTACCCGGGACAGCCCACAGTCACGGGCAAGGCAAATGAAACAGCTGGTGTCATAGGTCAGAAGTAAGGAGTCCTTAGGGACCATTCAACACACTTTTCAGGAGAGAAACCAGAGACCCAGGGAGGGGTAAGACACATGCCTCCATCCTTCTCTCTCCCTCTTGGCCCAGCCCAGCCTTTTAGCCCTGTCTGTTCAGATATCTCTTTGGGCTGGGGCAGTCAATGAAGGCCGCCTGTCCTGCTCAGGCTGTGACTAGATACAGGTAGGGACCCAGGTGTGCGGAGGCCCTCTCTGTGGGCTTCCCCACCTGGGTGGCCTTCAAGCCCCTCCTGAGTGCCCCTGGCATCAAAGTGCCTGCGCGTCAGGGACAGTGTCCTCCCCTGTCCTAACACCCCTCATCCTAAGCCTACTCGCTTTCCGTAGGGGCAGGCACCGTCCTACTTCCAAACCTCTCTCCAACCTGATGGCAGCCTGCTCAGGACACTTCCTTAGGAAGATTTCCTACTGGAGCAGGGTCACCAGTGACCCCAAGTTCATCCATCCAGCTAGGTTTTTACAGACACTCACCCTCTTCCTCTGTATCTGTGACTCAAGCTGAGGTTGGCCCCTCACTGCATCACCTCCTGTCCACTCCTCCCTTTCTACATCACACATTCTATATGGCCAGCTGGTCCTCATCCCCATGGCCCCCACAGCAGCCTCCTCCTGACCCCCAAGCCACTGGCCTCCTCCATGCCCCATGCCTGTCCTCCCCAAGGTGTCTGTCCCTATGTAACCCCAAGTCCACCCTATTCCTTGCTGCCTTGGGATAAGCTTCTACATGGAGCCTCTCACAATGTGATCCAAACTGCTTCCAAGGTCCTCCCTGACACGGGCCCCAGGATCTCCCACCCTAGGCTCTTCAGCCCCACCAATTCCTTGCTGCTCACTGACCTATCATGACCCCATGTCTTTGCCCAGACTGTACCCTGCCCAAATTGCCCTTCCTTCTCATAGAAGCCTTTAGGGTTTCCTCTGAGATGCCTTTTCTATCTCCTTGGAAAACATCTCAGGCTCTCTTCCCAGCATCCCTATGCCCTTTGGAGCTCAGCTCAGTGCCTAGCCCACAGTGAACAACAGCAAAGTAAGTCTGGACCAGGGAATGGGCCTCCTCTGCCTTGCGGCAAGGGACTCATCTACTTCCTCTAGGCCAGTGAGAGTTCAGCATACACAGCCACAGGCTGGTTATGCTCAGCTTTGTGAAGAGGATGAGAGAGAGAGATGATCAGTGTCTTAGCTTCAGAGGCCATCCAGATTTTGAGAAATCTAAAACACCAGAGGAGCCCTAGGCTGTGCTACTAGAAGCATAGTGTCTAGAGAAAAGGAGGTCAAACTTGATGCTAAGGTCAAACATCTTGGAGAAGAGATCTGAACACAAAATCTGAGTGACATCAAGAAAGCAGAGCTAGTTTTCAGATTCCATACAAAGATCACTGGGGCTTGGGGCTGGGAGATGGTGATGGTGACTGGGGGAGAGGCTGGGACATGGTGGTCTCTACCTGGATGCCTTTGCTGGGCTTTCCTAGGACCAAAGGATCAGGCAATAGGGAAAACTGCAGGGGCAGTCTCCCTGATATCAGGAAGGATTGGGAACCTGGGAATATAGAGAGGGAGCTCCCTGTCCTAGGAGGTATGAGCAGTAGCTAGATAGTACCATGTGGGGGTCTGAAGGCCCTTGAAGCTCCTCCATGCCCTTAACATCCGCCTTGTGAATGTGTTACAGCTATGAATGCCCACCCCAAGGAGATGGTGCCCCTCATGGGCAGGAAAGTCAATGTCGCCAGTGGGAACCCTGCTGTTCTGACAGAAAAGAGGCCAGCAGAGGTCACTCCCACCAAGAAGAGGTAGGATTAACAAACTTGGGACCAGATTCTGTGCAGTGAAGGCACAGGAGATCCCCACACCAGGGAGGGCGGTCCACTTCCTTTTGGTGGACCAAGATTCTCAAGTGTCATTTAGGGTGGCATGGCACCCAGCCAGGTCTAACTGAGGAAAAGGCACTCTATACTTGGGTTTTGCAGGGGAGGTCTGTAGACTGGAACAATCAGGGAGCTCTCCCCCAAGGTGCCAAGGGGCACTGAGGCAAGAACATTCAGGAAGGCTCCTGGAGGAGGTGAGGGATTTCTGGAGCCATCCTCAAGACAAGGAGCCAAAAGATGGGTGGACATTCTAGGTAGCTGGGTATGTCTTTACCCACACTGACGGCTTTCAGTCCACTGTGCACCTGGTGGGTTACTCCAGCTGCCTAACCCACCTGTGTAATGGATACTTTGGGAAAACCCAGTCCTGTGTACAAGAATCATCTGCCAAAGGCAGAAGGGGGTGTGAGACCCAAGAAAGAGGCAGACAGATCCAAGAATGCACAAAAGTGTTATTTATTGGGGACTTATGGGCAGATGTGTGTCTTGTGAGGCAGCAAGAGAGAAGGATTGCAGCCTTGGAGGTAGGAGGAGAGGGTTTATATGCTAAACTGGACAAAGGTGGGTTGTGGCCAACCAGAGTGTACCTTGGTTTTCTTAAAAATTACCAATTTCCAATGTCAGTTTAGAAATAGTCTGAGTGTTCATGGCCAGCACAATACTCTTGGGTGACTATCTTAATGGCTTTTTTGTTCTATAGGACCAGGGTCACCTGGTGGGGAAAATAGAGGCTATGATCAAGATGGCTGTAATCACATCAAACTGGGTCCCTACACAGGGACACCAGCAATCGTACCAACTTACTGGATGATGAATTGGGATTATGTCAACAAAGTGCTCAGCACAGTGCCTGGTATTTGTTAGGTGCTCAGGACATGTTCACGTTGGTAGTATTTTTTGTAACCTTTATCATCATCATTGCTGTTGTCACTCAGTGGGCTCTTGGGACTTAGGCAGGGCTGGGGTGGTTAGTTCCGCTTTCAAGGTGCAAACACAGAGGAAGCTGGGAGCAGAGGAGAAGCTTCTCTAGGCTCACACCTTCCTTCCCTTGAGCTGCTTCTAAGGCAGGTCCCTCTCAGATCTCTTGGCTGATTGGGTGCCTCCTACATGGGCCTTCTTAGACCAGAGAACCACCTCAGCTGTGTTTCCCTTGGACAGCAGAGAACCCCTAGCCTAGGCTGACCCATTTGCTTGCCTCCTCTGCCACAACCCAGGCCTCCTCTTGGGCCAGAGGTAAGCTTAGTACTTTCCTTCCATCTGTTGGTTCAAGTCCTAATCGTTGAGGTCCTGTGTACCAGGTCCAGGGCTGGATCAGGATGGGGAGATATAGAGAAAAAGAATACCCACTTCTGCTCAGTCTGGAGGGAGAGACACAAAGGACAAGGTAGGAAGTACATGGGGAGGGGCAAGCTAGGCAGAGTAAGGCTTGAAGAGAGCAGATCAGTCTGATTCTATGGGCAGTCTCAGGCTGCTTCCTGCAGGAGGTAGCGTTAAAGTGGACATTGGTAGGCAGAGAGGAAGAGAAAGGGCATGCCAGGCACAGGGATGTGAAGTAGGGGCTTGGGCATGGACCAGTGAGAAGTCCGGGGTGGCTGAGATATCAGTGAGTAGAGTCTTTGGGGAGATGAGCCCCATTGGGCCTAGGACTTGGGGGGTCAGTTAAGGAACTTGAACAATTTTAAGGGAAGTAGGGAGCCATGGAGAGATTTTTCTTGGGAGGGAGGGCATGGTGAGATTTGCATTTTAGAAAGATTACGCTTGGATTGGAGGGGAGACTGGGGGCAGGGAGATCATGAAGAGGGTGTTGGGAAGCCCAAGTGACAGGTGGTGAGGTCTGATCCTGGGTGGTGAAAGGTGGAGAGGTGGGGGGGGATCAGAGAGGTATTAGTGTCATGGGATCTGTTACGGGAGGTAAGGGAAGAAAGAAGGGACAAGACACACTTCTTTCTTCTGGTTCAGTGACTTGGAGGGATGGTGAGGCCACCTCTGATATGGCCCCCAAAGAGGAGAAGGAACAAAGTCAGGAAGAATGAGCCAAAGTCAGGTATGAAATATTGGCTATGGGTGCTTGTGGGACACCCAGATAGATGATCTATCCTGGTGGGCAGGAGAGAGAGAGAGAGAGAGAGAGAGAGAGAGAGAGAGAGAGAGAGAGAGAGAGAGAGAATGTGCTGTGGAGAAATGGAGATGCAACAGGTGTTAAAGAAGCATGAGGACCACATGGAAGGAGCAGATATATCCCTGATCTGGGCCAACAAGGACCCTCCTCCCCGGGTCTCTTCCTACTCCCCCTCCTTTCCCACTTTCCTAGGGAGATTTAGACATCCTGGCAGGGCTGAGGACAGGCTTTGGAGGAATCCCAGGTGTTCCTAAGCCAGCCCTGTCCACCTGCCTCTTTGGAGTCCATCCCTGTTCATGAACTTGACTCCAAGCTCAACACTACTGACTATACTGGTCACCTTTCCATCACTCAGTTAAAATACCTCATATGTACAACTTAAAGAAAGACAGGTTTATTTTGGCTCAGTTTGTGGTGGAGGAAAGCTTCTTACCTCATAGTAGTTGGGAAGCAAATAGAAAAGAAAAGAATGAGAGAGATATAGAAAGAGAGGGAGAGGGGTGAGAGAGAGAGAGAGAAAGAGAGAGAGAGAGATGAGTTGGTGTCAAGATATTCCCTTCAAACACATACCCTCAGTACCTTCCTCCAACTGAGCCCCACCTCCTAACAGCCCATTCGGCTATAAATTCATCAATAGGTTGCTCCAGTGATGAAGTTAGTATCTTCATGATCCAGTCACCCCTCTATGCTCCACATATGAACATTACTGATTTAGGGATCCAGCCCCCAGTACACAAATCTTTGTGGAACACTTCATATGTAAACTGTAACACTGACTAACTCATTGCCAGCCAGGGGTACGAGGTACAATGTTTTTCCTCCTAAATTGGTGGCTCCAAAGACTCTCCGTGGCCCGCATGTAAAGGTTTGGACATCTCCCTGAGAACTGGTATAAGACTTGGTCTTAGAGAGAAAACAAAAAGTATACATTATATGCAAAGAAAGAGGGCAATACTGACCACTAAGGAACCATGTATTAATGGTGGAATTGAAGGCACCAGTAGGTAGGAGTGTGTGTGTGTGTATTTGTGGACCTGAACTATGATGCCATTCCCCATGTGGTAAAATGCAGGGCCAGAGATGCAGGCTGACAGAGGCTGTGAAGGAGCTGGCCTTCTAGAGCTCAGAATACTTGGGCATTTCTTGGCACAAAGAAGGTGGCCAGATAAGCTCTTCCCTAGCCCTGGGATTGGTTCCCAATCCTGGAGTTATCTACTCCAAGGGACAGAAATGCAGGAGAAAGGGCTAAGTGCTGTCTGCATACCTGAATTAATAACACCCAGGTGACCTAGGCTAAAGGTAGGAATAAACAATCAGCACCTGCAGCAGGTAGAAGCCCAGATGTCACGTGGCCGAGACCGTACTGTGTGGTTATGATGGTGGGTGGGAAGTGGGTGTGCATGGTAAGCAGGGCAGTCATGGTTCAGGGTCTCAGGCGCTTGTAGTTGCTTTGCCCAACAGTTAGGTCCTTGCTAACCATAGAGTTCTCCCAGCCTGGCTCTAATTACTCTTCTCACATCCTGTGCCCCTTTCTCAGCATAGCCCTTCCATTCCTGCCCTGGAAGATTTTCTCTTGCTGCTTTCTTTGCTTCTGGGCTTTCCCTAAACCACAGGCCCACTCAAGACCCAGATTGTATCCTACCATGGAAAAGCAGTCTTCCCCATCAGTGTCCTATCCTTTGCCCTTCCCTTGAGCTCCTATAGCCCAGTCCCTCTCCAGAGAGGTGGAAGCTGTCATCAGAATGATGTCTTGGCCCTGCTTGAGGTCTCTGAGGATGAGGTTCCTGGAATGGTCATGTGTTCCCTCCCTGCCCCCTAAAAAGTGTCCTATCATGAGCACCCGGGTAGTTTTGAGTAAGGGGACAGGTCAATGAAGGAGTAGGCTGGAAAATGAGAGGAGTGGGTAAGCTGACAGGTAAGCAGCCTCGTGGCCCAGCCCAGCCACTCAACACCCATGAGGGTATGGCGTGGTGAAATGATGCTTCTCCTTTTTCCTTGGGCCCCTGGCCTCAGGCATGGGCTGGACAGATGTGCTCATGACCTGGCTTCTTAGACCATCCTGAGATCTCTGTGGAGCCTTGTAAGAGGCTTAAGAAGTCAGGAAGGTGGAGAAAATACAAATAACTCCTTTCCAGCTCCTTGAGCAAGACTGGGCTTAGGAGAAGTGAGAGCTTTGGGAAACTGAGAGTACAGTAAGAGTCACACGAAAGATGCAACCTTCCAGCAATGTTTACAGATTAGGGTTGTGTTGATCTGTTTGTGCACTAGTCCTGTCAGCAGATATCTCCAATTATCCACCCCGTCTACCCTCCTGACTACTCATTATCCATCCATCCATCCATCATCTATTATCTACCCGTCCACTTATCTATCCATCTGTCTGACCAGCCATTCTCCCTTCTGCTCACTTATCTTTCCCTCATCACCTATCCTCCAACTCATTTGTTCAGTGAGGTCTTCTGATTGTCACCATCACTGTTGGAGAGTCCAGGAAGATTCTAGGGAATCAAGGATGATGCAGTTGTAGTCCCTGCCATTGAGGAACATATAGGAGAGGATAATGTATAGGCTGGAGCCAAAAATGTGGCCCCATGGCACGACACTGTGGTCTTCCCTAGGGACCAGTTCTGGCCAACCCACTGGAACAATGGTTCATTTTAACATTGTATTTCTGAGCTTCAGGAGCAATGCCTGGCACATTGTAGGTGCTTGACAGGGGCCAGACCACTGTCTTAGAGAAGAACAGCATGGATTGTGGTTTGGACACCAGCCATCACATTCTCTGATCAATTTGGCTTCTACCCTGGGGAGTGACCATGGATGAGCTGCTTCTGCACATCAAGTTTCAGTTGCCTAATCTGTAGAATGGGACCAGCATCCTTTCTCTGCTGCTGTCCTTCTGAACTTCATACAGCTGGATTGCCCTTTGGGAGTTCTTCCAGGGTTTTGTGAGGAAGAGAGGGAGCATGGTGGTCATTCTGGGCCTGGGAAGAAAGAAAGCAGGCAGCAAAGCAGCCTGTGCACGGGGAGAGAGGCCTGGCAGCTAGGAGGCCACTGTTCTGGAGAGGTCACAGGGTAGACAACCATGCTGCAGCGGTTGCTGCAACTGAGGTCGCTCAGTGTGATCTTCCCCCTCGTAGCTGTCACCAGAAGGCTTGAGTGTGCAATTGCAGTTTCCAAGGTCATGCATGTCTGCATTTGGGGTGTGTCTGCAGGTGTGGCTGGGCTGTGCCTAGCCAGGAATCATGTCTCCAGTGCTCCAGTGTGGATCTTGCCTCTCCTGGGGCAGTGTTTCCCCTTCTGTGGAGCTCAGCCGGGTCACAGGGGCCCAGACCCCTCTCTCCCCTCCCAGGCCCCAAGGAGAAGCTGACTCCAGGCCCTGTCTTTCCCTTCCACTGCCTAACCCGGTTTCTGGGTTTTCCTTCTTGATGATGGAGGTTCCCAGCCCTAATCCCTGACCTCTCAAGTCCTCCCTGCTCTACAGCAGCCTTCTCAGCCCATTTTCTATTGTGAGAAACAGCACAGGTGCTGATCAAGGTAGTTGAGAGTAAAGAAGCAGCCAGACTCCTTCAGGAGCTGGAAAGGCGCCTGTGGAGTGGTCTAGAGGCTTCTCTCTGGGGCCTTCACTTCCTACCTGCATTCTGAGGGGCAGTGGGGCAGGAAGGGGGATCTAGCTCTTGTTGCTCTCTTCCAACCTTTGAAGAGCCTTTCATACCTGGAGGCAGCTGCGGTCCTCAGGTGTTAGGCACTCACCCCAGGGGTGACTCTTAGGGTCATCTAACTAGTATTTCTAGAAACAAGAGTCACCCAGGCTTTGCCACATCCCTGTGAGTGGCCTTAGGCAAATTGTTTTACCCTGGAGCCTTCCAGGGCCAGCTGTGAAATGTGAACGAGGAGAGTGCCCATACCTAGGCCTGCTGTGAGGGCTGGGTGAGACTGGCACAGAGTTGGCTGAGGGTGAATGGTCAGTGTGGCTGTGACACACAGGTGGACAGAACCTGCCCCAGCTCTAATGACTTTGTCTGGGCATTCCCTCAGCGCTCACTTCTTCCTGGAGATAGAAGGGTTTGAGCCCAACCCCACTATTACCAAGACCTCCCCGCCCATCTTCTCCAAGCCAATGGACTCCAATATCCGACAGTGGTGAGTACTGGCTCTGGCCAAGCCCTCTGCTCCAGCAGGTGGCCAACGGTGTGCCCTGGACCATCACTGTGGCTGTGGCATGCTGCCATTGTCTATTTTAAAATTTGTCCTCCCCATTCCCCCTACTTCCAGCCTCTCTGGTAACTGTGAAGACATGGACTCCCCTCAGTCTCCTCAGGATGATGTGACTGAGACTCCTTCCAATCCCAACAGTCCAAGGTGAGTCAGGTCCTTCCCCTCTTCCCATTGGGCCCACCAAAGGCAGTGTCAGAGGGACAGGCTCCAGGGACCTACAGGAAAGGAAAAGAAGCCACCATTTATGAGGTGTTAGGACAAATGTCTGGAGATCTGGACCCATGTACAATGATACTCTTTCATTATAAAACATTCAAAGCCTTCCCTTAGTCCTATATTTTGAGGTAGTCACTATGAACAGTTTGACATATACCTTTCTTGATCATTCCCCCATGTATCTAGATATGTGTTTCAATACATGTGATTGCATGTGGACAGGAACAGGAGTCTGACAGGGCAACAGGGAGTCCAGGGCCAGAGCACGCATGCAGGGATGGCAGGCATTGTGAGTCATGTGAGATGTTAGAGGGCTAGTGTTTGGCCCTGGGGGGCCAGTGGCTCTGATGGGGAAGAAAGAGTGGGGGGGGTGAGTTGGAAACATTTTCTAGCCTTAGTGCAAACCAGGCCAAGGAAGAGCAGAGGCGGAAAAAGAAGCGGCTAAAAAAGTGCATCTTCACGGCTGTGTCTGAGGGCTGCGTGGAGGAGCTGGTAGAGCTGCTGGTGGAACTGCAAGAGCTTTGCAAACGTCGCTGTGGCCTGGATGTGTCGGGTTAGTCCCTGGTCCTGCAAGAGGATTCAGGTCTGGGGGTCCCCATTTGACTCTACTTGGCTCCTGCTCTGTCTCTTGTGGGCCTGGAGTGTGAATGCTAGTGACCTTGAACTTGACTCTGAAAGCAACAGGGAGCCATGGATGGGCCTGGACAAGTGAGGGTCATGGTCTGGCTAGTGCATGGAGGATGGGGTAAAACTGGAGAAGGCTGCTAGAGAAGCAGGATTGAGACTCTGAAGCAGGGCTAGAGGAGGGGGAGACCGTTCTGGAGAGTTCTTCAGGCAGAACTCCAGGACATGGGAAGTGAGGGAGAGGGAGGAGTCCTTGGTAGTGCCATTTGGATATGGGTAACTTGGTGGGGCCCTGACTGTCCAGGGGATCAGGAGAGAAGCAGGTTGTAAGGGAGAGGATAAGTTTTATAGGCCTTGAAGAGGAAAGAGCCAGGGTGGGAATGGAGATTCCAGGGTGTCAGCACTGAGCTGGACAGTGGGAAGCTAGGCAGGGATGAGACTGCCCCTAAAAGGGAGAAGACGCACACGGTGAGAACCAAAGGCCTTGGATAGGGCTCTCATGGGCAGGAAGAGGGAAGAAAGAACCAGAGGAAGAACAGTTGAAGAGGAAGGAGGAGTCCAGGGAGTGTGGGGTCAGGGAGACTTGTGCAGAGGGGATGGAGCAGAATCTTGAGGTGTGAGGCTGTGGCTCCCACCTCTTTCAGGCTGGGGGGGTCAAGGGTGGCCACTCAGTCCTGCCTGTGCCTCTATCCTGTGACCTGCCTGCAGACTTCCTCATGCACAAGCTGACAGCCTCAGACACAGGGAAGACCTGCCTGATGAAGGCCTTGCTAAACATCAACCCCAACACAAAGGAGATTGTGCGTATCCTGCTCACCTTTGCAGATGAGAACGACATCCTGGACCAATTCATCAATGCTGAGTACACTGAGGAGGCCTACGAAGGTACCCTGCCCAAAGGGGCTGTGGGGTTTCCAAGGCCACTGCCAGCCATGCCACACAGAGGCTTTGCTGCCAGCAAAAAGCCCCAGCATGCATCTCTTGTCCTTTCTTCTTTCTGCAAATGACTGCGAGTAATAGACATTGTTGTTTTTTTTGGTACCAGGGATCAAACTCAGATCCTTGCGCTTGTGAGGCAGGTGGTGGAACCACTGAGCTAAATCCCTGGCCTCTAGGCATTGTGGTTGATACTGGGGTATGGTGGGGGAACAAATCAGATTAAGGCCACTACTCTAAGGTAATTTTAGACAGAAAATTCTATGAAAATAAAATAAAAGAAGGTAATGGGGCAGAAAGAAACTGAGAATGGGTAACTTTAGAGTGGATGGACACAGAGGCACTTTGAACTTCGGGATGAGAACGATCTAAAGCAAAATGAGGACTGAGCCTGGCATGTTCCAACCATGCAAAGGAGGCTGGAGAGCCAGGCAGGGGCCAGTAGAAGGCAACTATTTGTGTCATTATCACCATCATTAACTGTCTCCTTTGGGTGTCAGTTTTGTGGCTTCCCTTGTAGGTGGGTCATGGAGACAAAATTTGGGCTAAGACTGGGAAGAGTGAAGAGAGCTAGGCTAGCAGTACGACGCCCTGGCTTTGATTCCTAGCACTGAAAAAAAAAAAAAAGAGAAAGGGAAATCCATTGTGTCTAGACTATAAGAGGTGTGCTCAAAGGGGTCATCTGAGGTTATGCAGTCAGTAACTGCCCATTAAGGTTCAGTACTTTGGTAAAAATGATGTCTCATGATTGGCCATCCAGCTGATATGCCAGGGGCCACTAAACATTGCAGTTTTTCCAGGTAGGAGTCTAGCCTGGGCCTTGACCCTTCTCATAGGACAAAGTCATTCTGACTCATTATTTGAACTCTACAGACTTTCAAACAGGATTTTGTTATATATAAGAAAAATCCAAGGATTGTGATAACCTAGAAGAAATGCAGGGAGGGAGAAGAAACCCAGGAAAGATTGCTGTAATTGAGTGGTGAATGCACACAGAGCTGGCTGGTAGTCAAAGCAAAGAGAGAGACTGGATGAGTCATGTAGTGTTCTTAGCCTGTCACAAGGGAGTTGACACTAGTCCTGCAGACAGCAAGGTGTCAGACCAGTGTCTCAAGCTTGCTCGTCCTGATCCTATTCCCTTGACAGTCTCTTGTGTTCTCTCCTTCTTGTCAGTACTGCAGGAACATACATATGTGCAGGCTGGCCTTGTACTCACTGTGTAGCCCAGGTTGGCCTCAAACTCGTGGTGATCCTCCTGCCTCAGCCTCCTGAGTGCTGGGATTACAGGTTTATACCACTACCCCCATTCAGTGGGCTCTGAGGGCAGGGATTCTTGGATATCCTTGAGGACAGGGTGGGATGAAGACAGTCTGCTGCCCAGAGGTGATTCACTAGTGCTCCTGGGGTCTCACTTGGGCGACTCTGGATTTTTTTGTTTGTTTGTTTGAGTGAACGAATGGAAGTTACTAGTGTCTCTATTAAGGCTTTGCTGCCCTGGCCTCAGATCCTTACCTCTCTCTTTTCTCAGTCTCCCCTTGCCTCCTTCTCCTTTCTCAAATTTGCGTCTTGCCAATGGGCTTGCAGCGGGCGACACTCTGGTCTCTGAGAGGGGAAGAACAGTTGCTCCTGTCTTCCCAGAAACCCACGTTACGGCCACCACTTTACTCTTGATGTTATTACCATGGGTGATTTAAGGCAGTCCGCACTCCCTGGGGCTGAGGGGCTTCAGGGCCAGCGGGCCTGGTGTCTCCAGGGTCCCCTGCTCTAAGTGAAGCCCCCTGCACATCCCCGTCGTCGGGTCCATAGGGCAGACGGCACTCAACATCGCCATCGAGCGGCGCCAAGGAGACATCGCCGCTGTGCTCATCGCGGCGGGTGCCGACGTCAACGCCCACGCCAAGGGGGTCTTCTTCAACCCCAAGTCCCAGCACGAAGGCTTCTACTTCGGTAGGTGCAGCCAGGCCTATGGGAGGGGATGAAGGGAAGGGGAGTGGGGAGGGGGAGGAAGGGGTCGCTCTGCGCTCTGCTGGACAGAAGGTCCCTGTCCCAAGTGGCGCTGGCGGGGTGGAGAGCCCTCTCCTGGGTAGATGGTCTGAGCCTGATGGGGAGGCGGCTGGGGGTGACCCATCTGAGAAGACCCCAGGGCCAACCGGAGAGCGGGGTTTGGGAGGTAGGGTGGGGTGCTGCGGTGTCCCCTGATGGCCTTAGAGGGCATATGGGCATCCGCCTGGGCAGCCAGAGACCTGAAGGGGAATCAAGGGGGATCTTTACAGGGAAGCAGTGGTTCAGGTGGGGCGACGACTTGCTTTGCCTAGTAAGGCCTTGGGCTTGGTGTAGGTGAATGTCCTAGCTTCCAACTCTGGCCTCTCAGGACTGTAGACAGGGAGTAACAGGTGAGAGGAGGAAAATTTCGGACCCACAAATTGGGGAGTCTCAAAGCAATTGGAATCAGATATGTCAACTTAAAAAAAAATCAGAGAGTCTCCAAAAAATACTGATACTTATTTGAGAAGAGTAGAGCTTTGCAATGGGATGCCATAGCAAACGAAAGGTGTATTGGCTGAAGAAAGCCCAAGTTCTTAAAGACAGAAACAAGGAGGGTTACATCAGATATTTTGAAACAGTAATCTTTGGCCACAGTAATTAATAACAAGAGCAGAGTCAGTCCAAGGGTGGACAGAAGGCAGGTCTCGGGTAGATGTCTTTGTATAAGTACTTTCTGCGTAAGGTCACTGTGGCCTCTATGCAATTTGTGGCTCTGGCAGTCTATTGTTGATAGTTACTCTCAAGACATCATGTGTAAACGGCCCTCTTTCTTAACCTCCCACCTTTATCTATTTTGGGGGGTTTTTTGGATGGGATTGACGCAAGCGATTTCATTTTGATTCTGTCAAGGGTCACGTTTCTTTCACAGATGTTCTGATTGAAAAAAGTTCAAGTGTATGATTTAGATATGGTGAAATTCTCCCACTTTAGTGTATCAAGTGCTGTTACTTTCACAAATGCTTAGATTTGTGTGACCACCACCAGACTCCATTAGGGGCTCCATTAGGCCAAAACAATTTCTCCAAGCAATTTATACAAAATCCCCCCCACCCCCTGTTTTTTTTTTGGCACCAGGGATTGAACTTGGGACCTTGTGCTTGCAAGGCAAGCAGCAGAACCACTGAGCTAAATCCCCGGCCCCACAGAAATCCCTTTTATCCCACCCCAGCTATTATCCACTAACCGCTGATTTGTTTTCTCCCCTGGGTGGCTTTTTAATCAGTAGGACTAGATTGGTCTGGATATCCTGGAGGACAGGGTGAGAGGAAGAGGGGGCCAGGAGGGAAGCAGGAGCCCTGGCACCCAGTCCTAGTGCTGCTCCAGGTGTGTGAGACCACTTGGGAGTCTCTCGTCTTCTCTTTTCTTAGCAAAAATGTATCAGGTACTTACTATCTGCATCAGGCCATGTTCTAGGTGCTTGAAATGTATCATAAACAAAACAAAGGTCTCTGCCTTCATAGGACTTATATTCTAGGTGTGGAGAAAGACCATCCATAATAAACATTATAAATAAGAATTTATAGACTATGTTATAAAAAGGCAAGTGGTATTGAAAAACATGTGACGTAAAGCAGAGGAAGAGGAACTGGAAATTCTGTCTGGAATTGGGAGGGAGGAAGACTTTCAATTGTAAATAAGGTGACATTTGAACCAAGAATCAAAGGAAGTGAAAGGGTGGGCAATGTGATGCAGATCTATACAGGCAGAGGGAGCAGCCTGTGCAAAGGCCCTGAGGTAGGAAAGTGCTCAGTGTATTTGAGGAAAAGGAAGAAGGGCATTGTAGGGGAGGTGGTTAGGAGATATTGGGCTTTGAGGACTGTTTTGGAACTTGGGTTTTTATTCTGTGTAAGGTTGAACATGTGAACAGAGTCAGTCCAGCTGCTGTGCTGAGGACAAAGTGATGGAGAGCCAGAGGGTAGGTGGTGGTGGTGGGGACCAGGAGACCAGTTAGGTAGCCATTGCAGGGATCTAGCATTGGCCTTCCCTGTGACAAGGAGCAGATAAGAAGGTCAGGTAATGTCAGGAGCAGTGCTGCTGACATGGTCAGTTTATGGGCTTTAATCCTGAGCCTGGGAGACACTGCCTCTGGCTCATGGAAGGACCGAGCCCTAGTGCTCCCTTTCCTCCAGGTGAGACGCCCCTGGCCCTGGCGGCATGCACCAACCAACCTGAGATTGTGCAGCTGCTGATGGAGAATGAGCAGACGGACATCACTTCGCAGGACTCTCGGGGAAACAACATCCTGCATGCACTGGTGACGGTGGCTGAGGACTTCAAGACCCAGAATGACTTTGTAAAGCGCATGTATGACATGATCCTGCTAAGGAGTGGCAACTGGGAGCTGGAGACCATGCGCAACAATGATGGCCTCACACCGCTGCAACTGGCTGCCAAGATGGGCAAAGCCGAGGTGGGGCCATGGCTGCAGGGTGGCCAGAGGTCAGGGAGGCACAGCTGCCCCTCTGCCAGCCCTGGGGCCTTTCTGAGGATCCCACAGTCCACAGCCTCAGCCCCCGGAAGGTTCCATCCTTAGGTCTAGAATGGAGTTGTAGCTCCAGGTGGGTTTACTCTGAGTAACCACACGGAGCCAGGGACATGCACCCTGTGGATTCCTACTCTGGATTTTGATCCCATACTCTGTGGCTCTAACTCTTGTCCTGGGACTTCCTTGCTGGGTCCAGACTGGGGTAGCCCTGAAGCTGAGGTGACACATATCTCATATGCTTTGCAGCTGAGCATTCCTACATGGTGAAGCACCCAAGCAGAGCCTGGGTGTCTGACCCTTGAGTTCTTTGGCTTCTTATGAGGGCAGGAATTTTGCATGGCTGTTCTGGATCCAGAGCCAATGGGCTGCTTCTCTGAGGTTATGGAGAGACCCCAGCCTGTGGATCAGGACAGAACTCCTAGCCACAACATCTCTAGCAAAGAGTGTGGCTGCAGGCCCTTTTGCCTTCTGTGATGTGTCTGAAAAACTGAGAGCCGAGAGCTGAGAGCTTTGGTGAAGACTTGGGCTGTGCTGGGCTCAGATCTTTTTTTTTTTTTTTCCATTAATTTTATTGGTACATTTTAGGAAATCAATATGGAGACACCTCAAACAACTAGGATTGGAAGTCCCCTTTGACCCAGCTATTCCCCTGCTGGATATCTTCCCCAAAGAATTAAAAAGAATCATACCACAGTGATATATGCTCATCCATGTTCATAGCAGCACAGTTTGTAATAGCTAAAGCTTGGAAACAGCCCGAGTGCCCATCAACTGGAGACTGGATAAAGAAGATGGGCTCAGATCTTTATCAGTGACTGGAGCTGTGTCTTGGTCTGAGATCAAAGACAAGGCTCAGGTGCTTCTCGGGACAGATCCAGGCATCTGAGCCTTTTCTGCAGCCTCCGAGACTGGGAGGGGTCTGTGGTTCTGTGGAGGCTGCCAGAGAACACTGTGTACCCACCCATCTCCCAAGTCAGCTGCCCTGAGGGCCTTGGGTCTGTCCCAGTGGCTAGGGCTGGGGACCATAAGGGATCTTTTTATTCTCTCATGGAGGGAGGAAGAGTTGGAGAATAGCTGCAACAGAGACGGAGTTGTGTGCCTGCCTCCTTTCCCTTCACCTCCCATCCCCAGGTCATAGCTTTCTGGGGCTTTGAGTCAAGTCAGATGGTGATTGTAGATTGAGCTTCCTCTAAGGGCTTCACCCCTCCCTGTCACTGTGATGTGTGCTCTCCCTGCTTTCCCAGCCCAGGGAGGATGCTTCCTGCGTGGAGATGGCCCAGGACCCCAACCCCCATTCAGTGGCTGACAGTTGTTCCTCTTCCTGTCTCCAGATCCTGAAGTACATCCTCAGTCGTGAGATCAAGGAGAAACCGCTCCGGAGCCTATCCAGGAAGTTCACAGACTGGGCATATGGGCCTGTGTCATCCTCACTCTATGACCTCACCAATGTGGATACCACAACAGACAACTCTGTGCTGGAAATTATTGTCTACAACACCAACATTGATGTGGGTCTCCTGCATGGGCCAGGAGGAGCAGGGAGCAAGGGCTAGACATCAGGCCAGGGGCTCAGGGGGCACTGGAAGGACCTGATGCAGCAGCCCCACAGTGTCTGTGGTCTCCCAGTCCTTTGTCTCAGTGGCAGAGCCAGGCACAGGAAGGTCAGGGCCTGGGGCAGAAGCTGGGCTCAGGTGTTCCTGGGCAACCTCAGATTGTAGACCCTAGCATTAGGGTTTTTTTGGGTCCCAGAATCCTGGCATGTTTGAGTATGGGTGAGGGTGGATGGTGTTGATCTTCTCCATCTTGTTTCTCTCACATCTCCCCTGCTGGTTTATACAGCCTGGCTTGGAATCCTTTCTTCTCCCAGTTCTAGTTCCACATGAAGGTCATGGAGTACACAGCTGGAGCAATTCAAGGGCCTTCCTGGAGGAGCCTGGAGAGGGGAGATAGTAAAGCTGGAGGTGAAGAGAAAGGGTCAACTCCAGGAGATTTTCAGCTTTTGGGCAAAGCGAGGAAGCAGGCTGGGTCTTCATCTGTCATATCTTGCCAACAATTCTGCTTCCCAGAGCCTGCCTTGTCCAGGGTCTCCATGGACCTTCACAGCAGTCTGGTCGGGAGGACAGGGATTGTACAGTTTTATAGATGAGGATTCTGAGGCCTAGAGAGGATTAAGGGCTGTCCTGAGGTCACACAGGGAAGGGGGCAAATTGGAACTGGAATCTTTTCCTAGCCCTCACTGTGCATTAGATTCTCTTGCCGGAAGTCCCAGGCTCCTGGGGGATTTGGCTGCTGCCAGCACACACTGGAAAGAGCCCCAGGAGCTGGAAATTACCCTCCCAACATTTCCAGCTTAACCAGTCCACAGCACATCATGACTGGCCCTGTTCTGCCTGGAGCCCCAGTGACTCAGAGCTCCTTTGCAAACAGCCCCTCCCTGCCTCCTTCATCTCCATGGTGACTGGTGGCATTCTACTCCCCCAGAACCGGCATGAGATGCTGACCCTGGAGCCCCTGCACACTCTGCTGCATATGAAGTGGAAGAAGTTTGCCAAGTACATGTTCTTCCTGTCCTTCTGCTTCTATTTCTTCTACAACATCACTCTGACTCTTGTCTCTTACTACCGGCCCCGGGAGAAAGAGGTATGTGGGTCTTGGGGATAGATAGGGAGGTCAGAGCTGGCGTAGCTTGGAGCTGCCCCATTTATAGATAGGGAAACCGAGGCCCAGAGAGGCCAAGAGATTTGGATGATGTCCTCCAATAGTCATCCTTCAGAGTTCCTGGGGAACTGAATACATCTTTGGAGGTTAGTAGGGATAAGCTCTATATGCTCAGCCCTGGGCGCTCAGCCCCAGGCTGACTCAGGTTACAGGGAGAGTTGAGGAATTAGGAACTCCAAGCTCTGCCAGGATTTCTGTCTGACTCTAGAAAGGATTGGGTGTTTCTGCTGTGAGGGTTACAGGAAATGTGTGTGTGTGTGTGTGTGTGTATGTGTGGTATGATTGGTTGGTCAACCTCCTCAAGACTTTGGGCATTGGTTTCCCATCTATCACTGGGGCACAGTCTGGGCTTTATTTACCCGTGTTAGGAGGTAATGTGTGGTTCTGGGAAGGACAAACGGAGCATATGGGCTTCTTAGCACAGACTGGTTTGATCTCCTAACCAGGGAGTTCTGAGTTCTCATTGAGGGAGGGGGCAGCGATGCCATACCTTCTCTTGCCCTCTATGGAGCTAAGGTTTCATGCTGCCCCTGGCCCAGCTTGAGGTTGTGCCTATACGTCACAGTTCCTCTGGAGGGACACTGCCCTTCCTGCTGACTCCCATGCTGTCTTCCTTCCTTCCTTCCTTCCCAGGACCTCCCACACCCGTTGGCCCTGTCACACAAGATGGGGTGGCTTCAGCTCTTAGGAAGGATGTTTGTTCTCATCTGGGCAACATGCATCTCTGTGAAAGAGGTGAGTGAACATCTAAGCCCTTCCAGACTGCCCTGCGAGGCAGGCAGGGTGAGAATTGCTTGGCTCCCAGCGTTCCCTGCTCTGCCAACACTGCTGGGGACTTTGGAGAGGAATTTTGTTTCTAAACCTTAGATTCCTGAGTTATAACACAAGAGCAAATGAGTGAGGAAGGCCTATCCTACTTATGTCACCCCCTCCATCCAGCCATCCAACCATCCACTATTTATCTATACTTCCAGCCACTCACTGTCCATACTCCTCTCCTAAATCCTGTCCACTGATCTGATCACCTACATCCATTCACATATCCATGTAGCCTTACCTGCCATCCTTCTATTCATTATCCAACCATCTTTCCATCTATCCATCCATCCATCCATCCATCCATCCATCCATCCATCGATCTGTCAGTTCAACCAATTAACCACTGAATTAACTGATATATTCTGAGCACTCTCTCTGTGGGGCTCTGGAGGAGGTGGTAGGGATGGGGGAAGTGTTTCCTCTTTGAGTTCACAATCCAAAAGGGATGTTATATGGGCACAAACATCTAGATTTTAAGGTAGACTTTGAAAAGGTCCCTGAGTTGGGTTCATACCAGTGCTTAGAGGAAAGGAGATAACTTTTGTCTGGAAGCAAGGGAGGGAGGAAAGCCTTAAAGATAGAGATGACACTTACTCTGTAAGGGTAGGGTAGGGTATGAGGGTGTTGGGGATAATGAACAGCACGAACAGAAAATTTGGCCGTATTTGGGAAATGGTAGGTAACTGTAGTGGTTGGTTTTGTAGGTTCTGTGGTGAGGATAGGGATGAAGAATTAGAGAGGTAAGAAGATTTGAGGGAGGATTCACCATCACTGTGAGGTAACCTTTGTTTTCCAGGCACAGGTCCCTTCCCTCCCTGGGCTCTGGCCAGGCCTTCACATACTCACCCTGCACTGAGTTTCAGTCCTGGGGAAGCACCCCCTTCCCACAGTCTCAACCGAGGGGGATGGAGAGGGTGCAGTTTTTCTTTCCTCTCTGCCCATAGGGCATTGCGATCTTCCTGCTGAGACCCTCAGATCTGCAGTCCATCCTGTCGGATGCCTGGTTTCACTTCGTCTTGTAAGTAGGTCTGTCCCCTTGGTCACCACCTCCCAGGCAAGGCCAAAGTTCTCTTTTGTGGCTACTATATCCCTCTGGAACATCACCTACCTAGTAAGGGAGGCACACAGATACCTGTGGAAAGGATCAGAAACTCCCAGGACAGTGCCCAGTGTCTGGTGGCAGTGATGGCTGACTCCACCGTCACAGAGCCCCAGGAACATGGAAAAGGCATGAGAAGGATTAGCAGTCCTGTTCACTTTTTTACAAAACAATGTTCCAGGGCAGCCTTTCCTAGTTACACAGGGCCTCAGAAAGTCGCCATCTGGGACCTTGGCAGACTAGAATTGAGAGGTACCTGAGAAAGTACTGAGCCTTGTGTATAGATACCCTGAAAGATCTCAGAGCAGCGAAGGGAGTTCCCACAATCTTATGGTGCTTCAGTGGTGTGGAAGACCCAGACTCTTAGTCATCTGCACTCCCAGCTAGCGCAGGGTTGGGGCCACAGTGCCCCAGCCATAAAGCTCAGTTCTGAATGAGATCATGTGCAGCTCACGACAAAGTCTCATGTGACCTCCATCTCTAAGTGAACAGAGGCTGATTCAGCTTTACTGCTGTGGAAATGGAATAGAATCTGCCGCTTGGGGTGAGGAATGCTGGGCTCCTCAGCGGTGTCCACCCTACTGAAATCTCTCCTCTGAGCATGTAGGAGGTTGGTCTATGGGACTGAGAATCTTGGCCTGATGTTTCCAAATGCCTAGGTGTTTCATTATGTGTGTATCTGCCTTCCAGATACATGAACAGTTCTTCATCCCTGTGGGCAGGTGGGGTACCCAGATACTGCAGTAGATAGTTGGGCAGCTGTGACACTGCCCCATTATGTAAGACACATGGGCATCTGTCACCTTTGAGGATGTATGATGATTCCAGGAAAACATCTATTTCTATATGCAGTGGTTTTAGGGCATTGTCCTGCTCTTTTGCTCCTCATTTATTTTGCTAAGGTAGAGGAAGGTGGTAACATCTTTCCTCATTTCAGTCCCAAATGTAGTTGATCAATCAGATGTTTTTTCTTCATGGCACCAGAAAAACAAGCTTGCCTGTGTCCTAACTTTGATTAGCTTGTAATTGTGGAAACTCCCTGATGTTATAAGCAAGAGTATTTTTAATGAGATGTCTGCAAAAGTGGGAGTGTGTGCACTATTTAGGAGTACATTTTAATCTTGTATCTTCAGTATAGATTGTACTTTAAAAAATTTAATTATGGCAAAGTACACAGAACACAAACATTACCATCCTGACCATTTTTAAGTGTACATCTCAAAGCTGTGGAGTTAATTGACAATCTCTAGTATGCTTTTTTTTTTTTTTGTGCTGGGGATTGAACGCGGGACCTTGTACTTGCAAGGCAGGCGCCGGAACCACTGAGCTAAATCCCCGGGGCCTCTATTATGCTTTTAATCTTGCAAAATTGAAACTCTGTGCCTAGCAAACATCTCTCGATTCTCTCTTCCCTGGTAACCAACATTCTACTTTCTGTCTCTATGTGTTTGCCTACCCTGGGTATCATATAAATGGAGTCACATATTATTTTTTTTGTGTGACTAGCTCATTTCAGTTAGCATATATCATACTTTTTTTTTTAAACTGAAAAAGAGTAGGCTTTGGGGGAATTTTATTTTAATTGGCTTATAAGCATAAATAATGGCAGCTTTTGTTATTTTGGTTAAAAATGGAGTCATTCACCACATCCTTAGTCTACTCCAGTATCTCCCAAATCTAGGTGAGAATCATACATCGTATGGGTGATTTAAAGACTATTTATTGGCTCCTGGGCTGCATGCCAGAATCTGCTGGAGTCCTGGGAAGATCTGTATTTTTTTAAAAAAGTACCTATCAGCTTCAACTAGCTAACCACTGGCCTCAACTCACATCTGATGATGTCCCCTACAAAGCTGGAGTTCAGATGTAGTTGGATGGATCTGAGGCAGCCTTAAGTATCCAGTCAGAATTAGTCACCAGGGTGACCATCAGGGATTGAAGTTTGTGAAATCTGGATGTTTGTGCCCTGCTGCTGAGAAGTAAGTAAGGTCTGTCTCCTGTGTCTCCTGAACAGTTTTATCCAAGCTGTGCTTGTGATACTGTCTGTCTTCTTGTACTTGTTTGCCTACAAAGAGTACCTCGCCTGCCTCGTGCTGGCCATGGCCCTGGGCTGGGCGAACATGCTCTACTACACACGCGGCTTCCAGTCCATGGGCATGTACAGCGTCATGATCCAGAAGGTGTGTGGGAGCTGTGGATGGGGGTGGGGTAGGGCGCAGAGGGTGTTCGTTTTTTCAGATGGGAAATTGAGGTCCAGAGAATAGGGGCTTAACAAGGGGCAGCTCACTGCTCTTTCTTCTGAATGCCACAGTCTCCTTTTGCCTTTGGTCAGAATTTACATGTCCAGACCTTAAAATGCTCAGGTTTGTTGGGCATTGAGGAAGGACACACTTTTGTAAAAAAAAGTTCTCATCCCTGGGCAGTGGTGTGCTGGAAACTATTTAACAGTTGTTTGCTGTCACTGTGTGTATGGGAGTGTATACATAATATATATTATGTATATATATATATGTGTGTGTGTGTGTGTGTGTGTGTGCGTGCATGCATACATGTATATATGTGTGTGTATACAGATAACACACAGACCAGTACATTGCATATAGATATACAAACATGCATTTATTAGAAATTATAAAATTACAAATTTTAGCATACAAAGGATGTGTAACATACAATTTGCAAATAATAAAATATGCAATACACTTTATTGTAAATTCCATGTAACCGGTTGAATCTCACAGAATAATTTGTTGCTTTTATAGAATTTTTACATTCGTTGCCAGCCTTATGGTTGAATTTGACAAATTAATGTTGTTCTCTTCTGGAGTGAATGTTGGTTCATATTTTATAAGCAGTAAGATGAAAGTGAAACAGTGAAGATTTATGTTGAAACTTTACTTGTTTGTCAATGATGTGAGCAATTTCTTTGCTGAATTGGATAATTGTTTGCAAATACTAGAAGGATATCTTGTTAATATTTGTGTGTTATTCATAATGTAATGGTATAGAAGGACATACTTTATTTTATTTTATTTATTTTTTTGTTTTTTTGAGACAAGATCTCGCTATGTAGTTCAGGCTAGCCTCAAACTCCCTATGTAGCCTGGGCTGGCCTTGAACTCATGGCAATCCTCCTGCCTTAGCCTGCTGGGATTACAGGCATGTGCCACCATGCCAGGTGATTAGAAGGACATATTTAAAAATTTAATCTGCCTTAACATTTCTTTTATCACTGTCTTAAATCTAGATGTAGACATCAGCAAAACAGTGAGTCAATCTTTGATTTGTAGCATTTACCAATTTTCATGAAATGCTACAAATATTCCCCCCACAGGCAATTTCCAGCTACCACTGGACATCAATTTAGGAAGAGATGTGCAGTTATGCATCATTACAGCTTTTCCATCATACGGCTACAGTTGATGTAAGAAAACTCAAAGCATAGGTAGTTGAAAAATACAGTATATGAACTAGGAAGTGATCAGTTTTGAACATTTATTATCTTTGTTTGAAATATAATTTACTTAATTGTTTCTATGATTAAACTTTTAAACATGTTCTTAACAAGTTGTTCTCTGTCACTGTGTGTATGAGACACTATGTGTCTGTGTGCATGCACATGTGGATATATGTGTCATTATACAAATAATTATAAATTATACAAATAATTTCTTTTTTCCTCTGCTTTATTGATGTACAATTGATAAATAAGAATGTATAAACTTTAGGTGTACAGTATGAGGACTGGGTATATATTGTAAAATGATCACCAATTTCAAGTTGGTTAACACACCCATCACATTGCATAGTTTTCATTTTTGTGCATGTGTGGTAAGAACATTTAAGATCTCTCCACACATTTCAAGTATGCAATTTGATATTGTTAACTACAGTCATCATGTTTTACATTAGATCCCTAGAACTTATTCATCTTCTAACTGAAAGTTTGATTTAGTTCTTAATAATGGCTGTGTTGCCTTTATTAATGATAATGTAATAATTTATTATATATTAATTATTAATGCACAAAACTCATTAAAATTCAACAATCAGCTCTTGTGAACTGGCATGAGCTGGCTCCAGCATGCCACTGTCTGCAGAAGTGTGAGGACTCCAGGTGTGAGACCCTGTGGAGAAAGGTAGGGTGAGGCAGAGACTGAGTCCCAGGAGGGGGAAGAGAGAACCTGGGGCTGGTGCAGAACTGGAAGGCTTTCTGGGGGAGGTGGGCCCAAAACTGAGCCTGGGAGCATCAGGAGGAGTCTACTGGGTAAAGACAGAGTAGCCTGAGTGAAGGCAGGATTAGGGTGAGGGGCTAGGAGAGGGCAGGAGGAGGTAAGTAGATCAGTTTACAATGAATATGTATCCATATCTTACACTTGAATCATGTTTGTTTCTTTGTAGGTCATTTTGCATGATGTTCTGAAGTTCTTGTTTGTATATATCGTGTTCTTACTTGGATTTGGAGTAGGTAATTGATTCATAATTAATAACTCCCATAAGTATAAAGCACTTTATGCAGATGTTATAATTACAAAGCACATACCTAGCAGTGGGGCACCTGCCATTTTAGTATTTTCCAGGTAGTATCTTTTTTTTTTTTTTTTTGGTACCAGAGATCGAACTCAGGTCCTTGTGCTTGCGAAGCAGGTGGCAAAACCACTGAGCTAAATCCCCAGCCCTAGGCAGTATCTTTTTACTTCTGTCAACAACTTGATCAAGGAGGAATCATCACCCCTGGTCCCAAGGTAACTGAGGCACAGAGACTCAGGGCCATCATTCTTACCCATCCACGCTGTGTAATCTGCCACCCTCTTTCTTTTTTTAATATATATATTAATTGGTACATTTTAGGTATAAAATACATTTACATTTATCATTGGGTACTTGTACCTGTACATGATGTATCTTAGTTCTTATTTTTTCTCCCATTACTTGTGTGCCCTTCACCCCTCCACCCTTCCCTATTTACACAGACTTTGTTTCCATTTTTTTTTCTTTCTCATAATTTTTCCTTTCCCTTCTTCCCTTTTCCCTTCCCCTCCCGCCATCCCCAAACCCTTGGACCTTTTCCTATTTCAAATTATCAATTATTCATTTTAATCATTTTCATCCTTATTTACACTTTCAATTTCTCACACTAGAGATACTATTCGGTATTCACACATGTGTGTCCTATTTATTTCACTTAAGAGTGTGGCCTCAGTATGCATCCATTTGGATATAAATGTCTCTAGTTTCTCATTCTTTATGGCTGAGTAGTACTCCATTTTATTAAAAAACCACATCTTCTTTATCCAGTTTCCAGTTGATGGGCACTTGGGCTGTTTCCAAGCTTTAGCTATTACAAACTGTGCCGCTATAAACATAGGTGCACATATATCACTGTGGTATGATTCTTTTAATTCTTTGGGGAAGATTCCCAGTAGAGGAATAGCTGGGTCAAATGGGACCTCTAGTCCTAGTTCTTTGAGGTATCTCCATACTGATTTCCACAGTGATTGCACCAGTCTGCACTCCCACCAACAATGGAGAAGGGTTCCTTTCTCTCCACACCCCCACCAGCATTTGTTATTGGTTGATTTCTTGATAGCAGCCATTCTTTGCTGCCACCCTCTTTCATACTCATTGTTTCCTGTGGCCCTCAGATCTTGAGGCAGGCTTAGCAGGTGTTTTCAGCCTACTTTACAGATGAGAAAACTGAAGTGCACAGAAATTTGACTGATGACCTTCAGAAACAGTAGTACAGTAACACACTGGGGTAACATCCTTTGACCTTCCATATCTTGTTACCACCACAATTTGCTTCAGATAGGTCTGTGAGAACCTCACGTCAGCCAGGGACCAGGAATGGGGTGCCCCTTCTTTAAAACTTTCCATTTACAATGGACAGAATTGTATGACTTGATTTTATTTCTAACATCTGGATAGAGAGGTATGGTTCCCTGCTCCACCCCATGATAGTTTTTTTTTCCCTCAGTGATCATTGACATTTGAAATTAGGCAGCTGTTACCAACTGCCTGGTACCATTTCTGGGTTAAAATTTGCTCATTCACTGGCTCCTTCATCTGCTCATCCATGGATCCATGCATTCGCTCACACATTAATTTACCTATTCATTTACCCAGCAATGAACCACTACTGTGGTGTGTTGGAATGAAGAGGCCTGGGTCTCGCTTCTCCATTAGAAAGAGACACAGAATCTTCCACTCTTGGGGGAGGCAACCCAGGATACAGGAAATCAGGAGCTCAAAGAATAGCCAGAGAGTGAGGAACATGCATGTAGATTACAATAGGTAGTTCTTTCTGCAAGGCCATGAGGAAGCAAGGCTGAACCCTGGGGCAGAGAAGGAAGAACAAAGGGAGCTCTTTTGGGCAGGTAGGGCATTCTGTAGGAGATCAAGGTAGAGAAACCAGTGTTAGAAGGCTTCTGAGGGCCCTAGGCTGGAGATAGGAGTTAAGAGGACAGAAAGAAGGAAGCAAAAGGCTTGTTCTGTGTGAGTGAGTGTGTGTGTGTGTGTGTGTGTGTGTACACATTTACATGGGTTGTCAAATAGCCAACCAGGCAAAGAGGGCAAGAGAACACCTGTTATGTCCTCCCAGCCCTGGCCTCGCTGATTGAGAAGTGTTCCGATGACAGCGAGGACTGCAGCTCCTATGGCAGCTTCAGTGATGCCGTGCTGGAGCTCTTTAAGCTCACCATAGGCCTGGGCGACCTGAAAATCCAGCAGAACTCCACCTATCCCATCCTCTTTCTGTTCCTGCTCATCACCTATGTCATCCTCACCTTCGTCCTCCTCCTGAACATGCTCATTGCCCTGATGGGGGAGACCGTAGAGAACGTCTCCAAGGAGAGTGAGCGCATCTGGCGTTTGCAGGTGAGCTAGGAACAGGGACTTGGTTTAGCACATGGTCAGGGATGACTCAGCACTGGCAAGTTTGGGGTGGGGTCTGGGGATCTGCATAAGCCATGTTTGAAGAAGCCCTTGTCTAGGTTCTTTGAGTACAGGGTCTAGGAAGTGTGAGAGAAACCCAGGCTTGTGGGGATGCTCTGCTCTTTGTCAACAGTGTGATATGTGAATGCTGAAGGGTGACCTTAGGCTTCATTAAGGGGAGTCTAGGGCTTAGGACAATGAAAGTAACTGCTCTGCTCCACCCTGGCTTTAACACTCCTTACCTACTGAGGACACAGTCTTCTGGATGGGTCCTGATGTGGTGACCAGGTTTGGGAGAGGAATGGAGACTATGTCTCAGAAGAAATGGTTGTTGGAACTAGGGCTGAAGAAGGGGAGAGTGAGTTCCTTCAGATATCTGTAGAGCTACCGGGAAAGAGGGTTCAGCTCCATTCCGTGGCTCCAAAAGGCAGAACTGAGGTACATGGGAGAATTACAGGGAGAAAAGCTTTGATTTGTCACAAGAAAGTTTCTCATTATTGCAATCTTCTTCTTTTTTTTTTTTTTTTGGTATCGGGGCTCAAACTCAGGACCTTGTACTTCCCAGGCAGGCGAGGCGCCACTGAGCTGAATCCCCAGCATACAACCTTCTTAATTGGATTGTTGATAATATTCCGGAGAGACTGGATTTAATATGGCCAGGAGAACTGCTGGGGGAATTCCAGTCCCGGGAAGGGGCATGGCACTATGTGATATCTGAACTTCCCCCTGTTGTGGGATTTCAGGACCCTAACATTTCCGTTAGGAGGCTCCTGGACTTTCAGAGACATTATATCATGCTTAAACATTTGGAACATCTCTCTCAAACTTTCTGCTCTTTTATTTTTGAATTCTGTAGATCAGGTGAGTGCTCAGGATCTGTCATTAAGCAGCCAGCCAGGGTGGAGGGGTTGTTTGATGGCGTGTGTGTGTGTGTGTGTGTGTGTATGCAACACTCCTATGGAGGGCTGGCTCTGAGCAAGGAGCTTAGGCTTGTTTATGTCCCCAGAGAGCCAGGACAATCTTGGAGTTTGAGAAAATGTTACCAGAATGCCTGAGGAGCAGATTCCGGATGGGAGAGCTGTGCAAAGTAGCAGAGGATGACTTTCGTCTGTGTCTTCGGTAACAAAGAGGAAGGGCCCTCCTGTGGCAGTCTTTGGGGTGGGTAAAGGGACCATGTTAGAGAAACAAAGCTGCCACTCACTTGCATGACCACCCTGCTGTCTCCTCTGACCTCAGAAGATGATACTTGCTCTTGTGGAGTCCTGCGCCTGGGATGAGGGTTCGTGAGCTTCAGAAGGGAGAGAGGAGACTGCCACTAGTGGGTCCTGCTCTGCCCTTTGGGAGCTGCCTCTATGGCCTTCCCTGTCCACTGTCTGGCATAGAAAAGGTGTGCCAACCTGATAATCTTTGTCCTTCTGTCTACCCTATGGGTTTCTACCCTGTATGGGTTCCCACCCTGTATGGGTTCCCGTGTCACTAGGGAAACTGGGGCACATGTTTCCCCACCAGACAGAAAATGAGACAGCTACTTTCCACAGACTTCAAGCTTTCTGATTTTTAAAAAAGTCTTGACATATCCCAAGACCACCTTTTCAGAAAAGTGTTCTTCCTACCTCCTACCTGAATACTTAATCCTACAGATGCTTTTTTTTTTAGTATAACCTAAATAGTCTTAGTCTACTTTTCTGACTGTTATTCTCACCCCTGGAAACCATCACTTCTGACTGTAATATGTACTCTAACAAAAATGTCTGATTTGAACACTTTTTCTCTAGAGATGGTCTTTTAGTATTAACTCAAATCAAACTAGTGTTTCCAGCTGTGCTTTAACATTGTAGGCACTGCCTGCTTGCACTGGGGCATGAACCACAAACACCTTCCCTCAGCGCATCTTTCCTCATGGCTGAACTTTCACTAATTCAAGGCTCATGCCTTCTCAGCCCAGCCCTCCCTCTGTCCATCCTTCTTCCCTGTGAGCTCACTCTCATCAGTCAGGCACAGTTGTTGGTGTCTGAAGATGTACGCTTTACACCTGTCTGAGCAACTTCCAGGATTTCTGGGTTCCTGGGCATGGGACTATGTGAACTTCCCCCTACAATGGAAGAAGAACTCATCCTTTGAGGCTGGGAAATGGAGGCTTGGACAGGTTTCAAACCCTAGTAATTCTGATGTGACTGTGCTGGGTAGGAGTATTCCATCTCTAGGAGGGACAGAAGGGGGGCCTATGTAGTAGCTAAGACATCTGAATGCAGCACTAGTATCTGTTTGTACTTAATAAGGTTCAATTGTGAAGTAGTGAGAACAATAATCACACTTGCAGGATCAATGAGGTGAAGTGGACTGAATGGAAAACACACGTCTCCTTCCTCAATGAAGATCCGGGGCCCATCAGACGGACAGGTACTGTTGCCTTGAGGCACTGTGTGGGGTGTGTTCCTGTTTGACCATGTGACCTTGTGCAAATCAAGTCTGAGGGCCCTGATTTTCCCTACCTGTGAAATGGAAGTGTTGACTTAGATTGGTTCTTAGGTCCCTTCCAGCTCTAACATTTTATAGTCCTACTCAATACAAGTTTTAAAAATTAGGTGGTAGGGCGTAGGGTTGAGGCTCAGAAGTAGAGCATGTGCTAATTATTTGTGAGGTCCTAGGTTCCAATCTCAGCATCACCACCAGAAAAAAAATTATACTAACATGTTGAAACATGAAATGTAGAGTGATGCACTTCTAAAATTTTTTTTTTTAAAGTGGATTTCAACAAAATCCAAGACTCTTCCAGGAGCAATAGCAAAACGACCCTCAATGCATTTGAGGAAATAGATGAGTTTCCAGAAACTTCAGTGTAGAAGCAGAACCCAGAACTGATGCGAGAGTCGTATGCTGCAGGTGGAGTCCTTCCTGAACTCTGCTGAGGGACTGTGCAGAGCGGTGGTCTGGAAGCAAGCGACATCCTCATGCTGAGCAGGTAGCTCTACCCAGAGGCAGCTGTCAGCATTGGAGAGGGAAACACCTTGGGTTCTGTTACTCAGTGGATTTAGTGTAAACCCATGGCCAACTGTCCTGAGCATGGGAGTCTCCTAAAGTCCAGGTTGAAATCCTTGGTTTGACTAATTGCAGGTCAGCTTCACTAGGAGACAGAGAAGTTGGGGAAGGGGCCTGAGGAGTGGGGAGGGAGTCTCTTCTCTTGCCAGCGTCTTCTTGTCAGCCCAACTCCAGCCCACAGATCTCAGTCTCCCTATGGTGACTGGGTCTTCTGAATTTATGAGAGAATTTTGATCACATCCCAGGATGTGCAGAGGACTGAGCTAAGCTGGATATCCTGGGGGAGGAGGGATATGAGATACAGAAATGCCCTTCCAGAACCTTCAGGAAACAGGAAACCACCCTTGGAATGAAACCCAAGGCTCAAACTGTCTCAAACTGAGAGATATTTTTTAGTAGCGTAATTAACACAGGGTTTTAATTTTTAATAGAGAAGACATTTCACTTTTGAATGAAAATTACTTCAGATGAAGTATGTGATTTTAAAAGCTGAGAAATAGATCTTGGGCTTTTGGGCTGGATGTAAGTATTATATACTTGGTTTTAGGGTGGCCAGAGCAAAGACAAACAGCTTTTTTCATGCACATGCAAGTCCACAGGAGACAGGCTGCCATCTGGGTGAAAGGGCTTGGCTCGTCTCCTGTTTTGCCATAGTGTAGGCCTCTGTGCTGGGGCTGTGGCTTCATCTGAAACAGAAATAGCAGCCACTCTATTTATGTGGTCTTAATCTCAGAAGTGACTAGTACACATTAGTATTTCTCATTGGGGGAATTTAGCAAAATACCTGACCTGCTCTGGTAGCAAGTATTTTTGTTAACTGTGAATTTTGAAGCTGAAGGGGAAGGCTTGTGAGAGACACTTTTGCCAAGACTTAGAGTTTATTTTTAGATCCTCATCCTGAGATTTTCTGCCTGGTGAAATTCCACAGAGTTAGTTTGAGAATTCATGTGGGGATTTTTGAGATGTAATTATTGAGATAGTCACTGTGAATTTTAATTTTAAATGGGGCCTTCAGATGACTTGGCAATGGGTGAGTTAATCTGATTTGAGGAAAACCTGATCCCAGGCCCAACAGAGTAGTCTGGGCCCCGTCCCTACTTTGGGCTGCTCTGTGTCACTGCTTGGCTAGATGAGTAGAAACATGGGCTGTGTGTCCCTGATGGGCCAGGTGGGGGTGGGGGTGGGAAGGTTGGTGCAGTCCTGAGAATAGCCTTGTCTGCAGCAGCCCTTGCATGACTAGCTTTCCAGGGAGTCATTAGTCCTCTCAGTGTAGTAGTCAGACCAAGTTCAGATGTGAGCGGAGAAGATTTGAAGGAGACGTCATGGGAGCAAAAGGGTCAGATGTTTCCTGATGAGCAAAACTAGTGAAAGAACTAGAGAAAATTTTTGGTTGAACTCAGTCTTCAACTGCTCCAGATATTGGAGATATTTAAGCAGAAGCTGGTTGAACACTTATTTGAGATGTTATTGAAGAAAGTGGCTGGATGAATTTTAAGGTCCTTTTTGGCCTAGAGATTGTACAAATCAGCATTCCTTAGCTGGAGTCACCTCCTTAAATTTATCATGAGCAGAAGTCCTGGGTTGAAGGAGAGCCATTTAGGTCCGTGATGCCATGTACTACACTGTGGAGCTGGGAATTCCAGAATTGCTTAGACTGGGATATTAACAGATAAAGTCCAAAGACTCCATTTTCTACTTGGTTAAAAGGAAGGTTAGGCAAATAGAAATTAATAATTGGATCTTTGTCTTCTCACATATCATGGAGAGCTGCTTTCTGTAGATCTGGATTGAATTTGTTGGCAAGATCATTTTCTTTTCTTTTTTTTTGGTACCAGGGATTGAACTCAGGACCTTGTGCTTGCGAGGCAGGTGTGGCATCACTGAGCTAAATCCCCGGCTCCAAGATCATTTTCTATACTGGATATTTTCCTCAAAAGTGGAATTCCCCAAAGGCTTTCAGCCTAGAAGGCCTGAGCCTACATAAATTTGCTAAGGCAGAGAGAAGCAATGAATCAAAAAGCATCCTAGTAAAAAGGACTAATTCCTTCATTTTATACTTGGAGATTAAACCTCTGAAAAGAACATGAACTTATTAAAAATCATGGAGGAAGTCATGTAAGAGTAGTTGAGGCCAGAAAGTTCTAATTCCTAGACCATAGATATCCCCCTTTACCATTATTTTTAGCACAGTTATTCAGTACATTTGAGTTTATTTTTGTGGTTGGCACATACCAGGGGCTTGACTTTTTGCTCAGATGACTTGTTTGGCAGTCAGCATTGTCCTCATGATTCCTATGACTGGTCTAAAATTCAAGTGTGCATACACATGTGCACAAAACTACACATGTGTACACCTCACTGAACCCCTGGATCTATCAGAGCATATTAAAACTCTACAATTTACATTTCAGAAACATAAGGGGAAGATTATTTTAAAGCATGGGATCTCCCATGCTCAGACAGTGCTTTTTGGCTGCAAATGGTGTTTTGGCTCAACTTTTCCTTGGGAAGAATTCATTATTATAGACATTATGTCATGTGACTGTTTGGAATAAAAAATTTGCTTATCTTCCTTCCTGGGATGGGGGAGAAGATGTGAAAGGTTGTACTGTGAAGTCACTAAGCTCTTAGAAGGCATCTGCCTAAGAGAGTACAGTATTATTGACATTGTTTTTCTTCCTCAAGGCCTGGTGGAACTGTGTCCTTTTGCTCTGGGCAGGGCCCAGGTAGATCGGTGGTCATCCAAGCCATACTTGACTTCTACATTGATTTACATGCTTTAACTGTGATCTTGGTTCCAAACACAGAATTGTCATCCTACTCTCATTGAATGTTCCTAATTTTTAAATTCTCATTTATAGATGTGTTCTTAGTGTTGTGTATGTGAGACTCTGTGTTCAAGAAAGAAATCATGAAAAGAGTAAGACTATTTTAGTCTCATTATTTTGATTTCTAATAAATATTTATTTTGCCTTGTTATGCCTCTGTTTTATTCTTGTCTTGTGTGTGTGCGAAAATGAAGACTGACTAGAAACCCTCGCGTGTTGCTTCATAGGAATGGATAAAAGTAAAGCTGGCTTTTGGATCGAAAGTATTCTTACTAGTCCTGGCTCAGGGATGGAGCAAGCAGCATGTCACCTTCATGCAGTGTCTACATCTCAAAGTCTATGCATGTCTGGTACCCTATTTAAACCACTCAGCAACTTTGGAAGCAGTTTGAGTAAAGGACTTGGAGCCAGATAATATTAGTGGTTCAGGGTGACGCCCAGGCAGTGCTCTATCCAGGTCCTGCTGGCTCTCAATTTATTTTTCATGAATATAAACACATGGCTCCACCTGGAGACCAGGAGATATAAATCCCTCCAGCCTACCTCACAGGATTTTCATGAAGAAGCAATGAAAGAATGGATCTGAAAGGGGTGATATTGTTAGTATCCTTGTTACTCACCAGCCCAACTCATATGTATATTTTTCATTTGATTAAAATATTTCATAAGGGTAGCAGTTCTTACCTGGAATCCCAGGACATTGCTTTGTCATGATGGGCTGTGGAATTTACAATCCATTCATTAATAAGTGAAATACTGACTTGTTCATTTAATTCAAATGAATCCCATAATGCCTTCCTTCACTGGGATGTGGCTTGTTGGTAGCAAATAAATTTTATACCAATCACATCCTTAGCTTGAATAGGTTTTAGTACATAATCTAGGAATGTGTCATCCATGAGAATATTCTGAGTAGGCTGGTAGAAAAAGAATGTAAACCCCTCCTGTCAGATATATTCCTGGTACTGGGACCCTTATGTCAATGGACTTGAATATTTTTATGGCTCTTGATAATGTGAAAAATTACTTTCTGCACTATGAAACTCTCTCTTTAATATTACACTATTTTGTAGGTTTGGTACTACATCCCAGACAGGGAAGCTGAGACTTGGAGACAAATGACAGGCAAAAGTCACAATGCTCTTTTCTTGCCTAGGATCTAGGTTCTCTGAAGTTTAGTTAGACTGGTATCAAAAGATACCACTTTTATTACTGCACCAGGCTGCCTCTTTGACAATAACAGCAACGTTCTGCAAAGAGGAAGGGATCCAGTGCAGCGCTACAAAAATATATCTTCCCTACTCTCCTTTGAGATACCACGATAGGTTGAAAAGTGTAGAATGGAGTGAATTCACTTGGGAGTCATAGGGAGAACACTTGGTGACAGAGAAAGAAGACGTAGGTGGAATGTGAAGACATTTCCATAGAGAAAGGATGCCTGAGCACACTCATTTATTCAACTAAACTTTATTGGGCACTTATTAGATTGCAGACGCCAAAAAAGATGCTGTTAATGTCCTCAAGATGGGATAGAGGGCAAGGAGGGCAAAGGGGCAACCAAGTCAGGTAAAGGGAGACCAAGAAGTACATGACAGCTGCGTTACATTTTGAAGGAAACACAGGAATTAGCTAGAGGAAGGTCTGGGATGGGGGAGACGAATGAAGGTGAGAAAATTCTAGGGCAAGACTCAGTCTGGATAAAGGCATAGAAGAATAAATCAGTGGGAAGGGCATGGGAACAGAGAGAAAGGGAAGGGGGATGTGTCTGGAGAGAATGGGGGAGGAAGGGGTGGATCATAAAGGGGCTTTTGTGCTAGGTTGAACTTGAATAATGTATTAAGTACAAACTCTGTACCAGGCACTGAGCTAAGTGCTTACGTACATTAGGCTGCTTAATCCTCACAATGACCCCACAAGTGAAGCACTATTATTATGATCATCCTCATTTTATAAATGAGAGAACCGAGTGTGTAGATTGTTAGAAATAATCAAAACAAAACTGAAAGTGGCTAAAACCACACAGAGATGTGTTACAGATTTTAAAAAATCACATCTAATTAGAAACACTAAAGATTTTATGAAGATTAAGCCAGTGAAAAATTAGACTTGATAGAAGTAATAAAAAACCTGATATCACTGTGACCTAAATTCACATTACATATTTTTCAAAAAATTTTAATTTTTTGATGAATTAAAATTTAAGGGAAGAACTGAGCGTCCTTGCCAAAACTTACATTTGGAAAAACTGATCTAGGGAAGGAAGCTGGACTCTGAAATAAAATAAAATGGAATCCTCACAGTGGGAGAAGGGAGCATGGTAAAACGTACATATGAAAGCTGTTGAACAAATCAGATGTTTACTACAACATTCAGAAAGTAGAGAGTTTATTTTTATAGAGTACACTTTAAATGCTGAAAAATTTAAAAAATGTTTAATTGTGTCTTATAAAACATTAAAAATAGAGTGAAATTGCTTTAGTGGAGTTTACTCTGGGAGAATGAGAATGTTTGTGTGTGTATGTTCCAGGTAATGTTAGTGGAGTTTTTTGTTTTTTTTTTTTTTTGGTACCGGGGATTGAACTCAGGTCCTTGTGCTTGTGCAGCAGGCGGCAAAACCACTGAGCTAAATCCCTGGCCCAAGTGATTTGAAGCCATAAACATGGGTTTCTTGGGGTCCAGACTGTGGGATAAAAATGCTTCTTATTCAGCTGTTGTGGCCTGAGAGAGGAGGGAGTCACCCTAGCGAGGTTGGAGAAGGAGGCACGCAGTGTTTGGCCACAGGTCCTGCAAGGAGAAGAATCACAGGAGGCGAGAATGTTCTTTCAAAATATGAAGTGACAGCTGCAAAGAGTTTGCTTCTTGCAGATTGTCCATGTTGAGAATAGGTAGCTTCTCAAGGGGTGTGTGAAACATCAGAGTTTTTGGATGTA
Organism: Heterocephalus glaber; assembly: GCF_000247695.1. Next base: position 6,188,683 of record NW_004624786.1, on the reverse strand, counting down.
TTCATATGCAACTTTAAAATTAGCCCTCATTTCTTTTTCACATTTTGCCTGCAAAATAACATTTTAAAATCTCCTACAGATATCACAACTATTGAGAAAGTTAATAGACTGGATACTTAATATATTGTCATTAATTCAAATAGAAAATTCAAAAAAATAACAAGTCTGTACCATTAGTTTCTAGCACTTATATATTACTTGAAAACATACATTTCAAGTTAATGACTTTGCATATAATATATAATTTAATTTTATATGTTGAGTGTGAAGTCTGTTTAGAATGTTAAACTATCAAAATGTCATGTCTAAAAGCTATATAGAAACAGGAAGCACACTTTTCTGAATAAACTACATACATAAAATATAATACCTTTAAAAGAGATTCATTCATTTATTCTCTTTTTAAAGAAACTGGTCTGGATGCCTACCGTGTCAGGCATGGGGGTGGAGGTACAGACTTGTAGAGTTTTTCAAGATACCCTATTATAATTGTTGCACTAGCAAGGATTTCTAGTGGAAAGAGGAACGAATGCTCTTTGCATTGAGTGTGAGTTTAGTTGTCTTTGCGAAAGCTTCTTTCTTTTCATAATACGCGACCTCATTCACAAACACTGGGTACACGGTGCAGTCTCCACCCAATAGAATAGTCTTTCCGTCAAGAGTCACAAACACAGGGTCCCCAGGGTGTAATGGTTTCCAGTCTTGATCCTTTTAGGAGACAGTTACAATAAGAAAAAATTACACTTGGTTTTTCTCCTGCTTTAAAAAGTTTTACATCGGACCCTAAGCAACTAACAATAAATAGCATTAAAAGAGATAGTTGAAGGATGCATTGAGAGACAAGTGAGTGACCTGACCACAATGAGATTGTATTATTAATTTTGGCAGCACTATTAAGAATTTCACTTTTGATATCATCTTCAATCTCTCTTTTCAGAGTGCTATAGTTTTCAGAGAAGAGGTCTTTGATTTCTTTTGTTACATTGATTCCTAGGTATTGCAGGTTTTTGGATGCTATTGTGAAAGGAATTGTTTGCCCTATTTCTCTCAGTGAGTCTATTGTTCGTGTAGAGAAAAGCTATTGATTTTCGTGTGTTGACCTTGTATCCAGCTACTCTACTGAATTTGGTTATTAAGTCTAGAAGACTTTTGGTGGAGTTCTTGAGGCTTTCTATATAGAGTATCATATCATCTGCCAATAATGACAATTTGACTTCTTTGTTTCCTATCTTTATTCCTTTTCTTTCTTTCTCTTGACCAATTGCCGTGGCTAATATTTCCAAAACTATATTGAACAAGAGTGGTGATAGTGGACATCCTTGTCTTGTTCCTGATTTTGATGTGAAGGAGTTCAGTTTTTGGCCATTTAGTATGATAGTGGCTGTCGGTTTTTCATAGACGGCTTTTATCAGATTGAGGTAGACTGTCTATTCCAATTTTTGTAGGGTTTTTAACATAAATTCGGGTTGGATTTTGTCAAATGCTTTTTCTGCATTTATTGAGATGATCATATGGTTTTTGTTCTTGGCTCTATTGATATAGTGTATAACATTGATTGATTTGCACATGTTGAACCATCCCTGCATCCCTGGGGTGAATCCCACTTGGTCAGGGTGTATGATCTTGATGATCTTCTGCGTTCTTTTTGCCAGAATCTTATTAAGGATTTTTGCATCTATGTTCATTAGTGAGATTGGCCTATAGTTCTTTTTCAGTTGGGTCTCTCTCTGCTTTGGGATCAAGGTGATGCTTGCTTCCAGGAATGAATTTGGGAGTATTGCTTCCCTTTCAATTTCACTGAAGAGTTTAAACAGTAGTGGCAGTAATTTCTCTCTAAATGTCTTGTAGAATTCAGCAGTGAAGCCATCAGGATCTGGGCTTTTCTTAGTAAGTTTTTAATTACATTTTCAATTTCATTGATTGATATTGCGTTGTTTAGAATTTTTAGGTCTTCTCCATTCAACTTTGGTAATTCATACGTGTCTAGGAATCTGTCCATTTCTTCTGTGATTTCCATCTTATTGGTATATAGGTTCTCAAAGTAGGTATTGATGATCCTCTGGATTTCTGCTTGGTCTGTTGTAATTTCATTCCTAATTGCATGGATTTGGGCCTTTTCTTTCCTTTTTTTGATAAGGTTGGCTAAGGTTGGCTTTTAATTTTTATGGTTGAGACATATGATTAAAGTTTGTTTCAATATCAAGTTTGCCTTGAATGCTGCCAAAGAGATTCATAATATTAAAAGGCAAAACTAAATTTATGCTGAGTTAAGTGCATATTTTACTTCCTGCCAGTGGAAGCGAAATTTTGTTCAGTAAAATTTAGGAAATATCTATTCAGAGCCTTCTGTATGTGAGACAGTCTATTGCTGGGGATGTAAAAATGAGTCACAATGTACTTGCATACAAGGAAATTCTATTCCAATTGGAACTGGAGAGGTGGGTGGCCTTGAGAAAAGTCTAAAATAAGATAGATATGTTCAAAATGTGCCCCACATTAAGATAACAACTGTGTTATCTGAAAGGTTCCAAACCAGCAATGTGGCCCTTTTAGCTTTTGAACACCAGGGTTGTCCCACCGTGGAATCCCTAAAACAGTTCTTCTCCAACATGAGTGTACTTGCAGATCATTTGGGGATTTTGTTAAAATGCAGATTCTCATCCTATAGATCAGGTGCAGCCTGAGGTCCTGAATTTCTAACATTTCCCATCAGCGTCAGTGTCACCCAGGAGTTTGATGTGATCAACACCAACCAAGTTAGAGCAAAATTTGCAACCTGTTTCTGTAGGATGTTCCTGCCATCGTTCTCTGACTCTCTTCAGAACCCCAGTATTTAAACCTTGATTGGGTTAATCAATAATAACAAGTGAAGGAGGAAGGAAGGGCTCTTGGGAGAGTTAAGAGATTTATGGCTGGAAAAGGCAAGGGAAAAAGGAGGAATGAAGATTGTGATATCTAAGATGTCCATTCCCCATCATGAGTACCCCCTACACATTCTCAGACCTCAGAGAAGAGGAGATGTGGTAAGTTTCCTAGTGTGGGGCTTTCAACCTTGACCACACATTACTTAGAAAGCTTTTAAAAAAATAACAGTGCCAGGAGTCCACTCTGAGATAATCTGATCTCAATTGACTTGAGTAATCATGGTTGAAAACCACTGATCCATTTCAAATCTCTGTTTAATGACTCTAATAGTCACTCAAACTTGCAACTTAATAAAGCATCTTGCCCACAAATACAGACTAGTGGATCAAATCTGGCTTTGTGGCTTAATGGTATCCAGGAGGAAACCAAAAAGAGCCTTAGGCAGCATTTTAAGGGAAAGATAAAGACTAGGAGCGAGAAAGGAAGAAAGTACTGTATATGACAAAAATGTCAAGTATAAGACATTTAAGGCTAAAATACTTGAGATTTTAAAAATTTTAGGAGTATAAAAATAATCTTGGGGAGGCTGAGGCATGAGATTAATGAGATTAGTAACCAACAAGTTGGGTAGTAGGTCCTGGAAGTTCAGGAAAGATAGTTTGGATTTGATAGACAGTTAGGAGTTGCTCAATATTCCACAGGAGAGATTGATTGGTTGATTATCTCAGTATTTTAAATAACTACTAAGCCTGTTCTCAGCCCTGAGGTTTAAGATAGGCAAGGTCCCTCACGGAGCTACCCCACTAGTTAAGTAAATTATATATACTAATTAAATAAATTATATATAAACATATATAAATATATAAATCAGCCCATTTTAAACTGTATTAAGTGCTATAAAAGAAATAAACAGAAAAATATAGCAGAGGATAACAAAGGACTCCAGTTAGATGGAGTGATTAGAGTTAGCTGTCTCTGAGATGACAGCAGGGAAGCTGGAAATAGAAAGGTGAGAAGTCAGCCGCAGTGAAAACAAAGGCAAATTCCCTGGGGCTGGAACAAACAGAGAGTTTGAGAAACAGCAAGACTAGCAGTATCAGTGCAGCGCAGGGGTGAGCAGTGAGCACAGTGGCCCTGGAGCCAGAGTCACTGGCAGGGACCTGGTCCCCAGTCTAGATTTTGTTCTAAGGGTGGTGGTTCTTCATCAGGGATGCTCATTGGAATTACTTAGGGAATTTTCTCCCTGAATTCCTGGAGCCCAAAACAATCTTACAAAATCAGTGCTTCTCAAACTCAGGCCATATGAAAACTACCCGGGGAGCATTTAAAAAATCCCAATTCCCAGGTCCCACCCCTAGATGGTTCCAGAATACATACAGTGGCAGGGTGGAACTCCAGGCATGACTGACAATGCCAGGGATAGCTCCTAGCAAAGCCAGAGGTGGTAACAATGACGCAGAAGGCCAGGACTGTGAGAAGATCGCTCTGCACAGCTAGCTCTCAGTCTTAGCTGCTGTCTAGAAGCATCTGAGAGATTTTACTGGGCCTGGGCCTCATCCCACATGTTCCGATTTATTTTTCCTGAGGTAGCACCTGAGAAATAGCCATTTTATAGACTGTTCAGGTGATTCTAATAAAGACTGGGGTGAAACGTCACCATAAAAAAGCATCATTTGCTGATTCCAGAAAAGAAATGTTTACTCTGCTATTTACTAAAGAAGTTAAAATTCAGAGACTTTTTAAAAGGTCAAAACTAGGAGTGAGTAGGGGGCACCCATATGTGAACTGGGGACCTCTTGATCTACTGTCAAATGCTCTACCTTTGGTAATTAATATCTTCACACACCCAGGACACTTGTAACCTGTAAGTTGCCACTTTGGGGTGGGAGCTCTTGAGAGGCTGGTGCATCCGCAACTGATGAATTTAGTAATGAATGATTGTGATCAATTCTAACTCTCACACACCCTCAGTCTGCTTCCAGTCTTCCCCTCCAGGTTCTGCCTGTCTTGTTAGCATAGCTTCAGCCCCAGCCTCAAACTTACCTTGCCAGTTAGGAATCTGAGGATTCAGAAATACAGCTCCTCCCTCAATGCACAGCTCTGAGCTACACCAAGCAGCATTGCTCCTTGATGGGAACATGGGACAGAGGTGGGGTGTGGGAGGGCGAAAGCAAGAGGGAGGTAAAGGGAGGTGGGATGGGCTCTCCACAGGGCAGCTTTAGATGGACCATGTGTGTATGGAACTAGAGATGAGGCATTCCAAGTCAAGGTGTTGATCACAGGGAGGTAGCAGCAATGTCCCTGTTGCAAAGAGTATCAGTTCTGGATCTGTCATGGATACCTATGTGGCTATAGAACAGCTGTAAATTTCTGAGCCTCCACTTTCTTATATTAAAACAGATATAATAATTATCACTCACTGCACTTGGGCAGACTTTCACTTTTTGAAAACTCCTTGTCTGATTACCTTTCTGCCACCTCATTATTCTGTTACACCATCTGGCTCTCTTCATTCCTAGACTGTCGTTTAGACTTTAGTATACATAGACCAGCGATGGCAAAACTTTTCAAGTGCCCAAAGTACAACTCAAAATCCACTTATTTATTGCAAAGTGCCAACACTGCAATTAAACCTGAATATGATGTTTTAGTTTAGAAAAAACAACTCTTATCCAATGCTCAGTTACTGGGGTGACTTAGTTCACGTGGTGACAGGGCTTTGCGTGCCTGCTGTGGCATGAATGCCGTAAGTTCACCACCACTAATCTAGACTACAAATTCCATGAGACTGTAAACTATGGTCACTGATATATCCCCAGAGTGATCACAGATTATTGAGCAAAGGTCTGAATGTATTTTGCTATAGTTTGAATATGGCTAATGTCCTCCAAAGGCCCATGTGCTCAAGGTTTGGTCCCCTTGTGGTGCTACTGGAAGGTGCTGTGGACCTTTAGTAGGTGGGACCTTGTGAGAGCTCCTTATGTCACTGAGAACGTGCCTTTGAAGAGGATTTGGGGCCCCAGTCTCTGATGTTGCTCTCTGCTTTCTGGATGCTAATGTGGGGAGTTGCTCCACCACAATCTCCCCACCACTGCCATCCGGTGTCCACACCAGAAGCCAAAGCAATTCGACCACTTGATCTTGGACTGGAATCTCCATAACTGTGAGCTAAATTGCCCTTTTCTCTTTGTAAATTAATTGCCTCAGATATTTTGTTATAGTAACAGAAAGCTGCTTAATATACTTCCCTACATTGTAGTGTTTTGGGGAACATCAAAATTACATAATGTACGTAAAATGCTGTGTGATCAAACTCAACTCAAAGGTGGAACATTATGATTTTCAATATTTTAAAGAAATAGCAGAAGTTACCTGAAGGTTAGGATGGATAATAGCAGCAATTTCTCCATTTTCATTCCTGGGAAAATCAACTTTCTCCATTATTTTATAGGCCTCAATAGCACAGGGAGGAAATTCTTTTCCTATGATGAAATAATATATTGCAAGAGCAACTAAAAAAAGTTAATACTTTAAAGAAGGAAAAAGAACAACAGAAATGAAGACAATTATAAAGAGGACAAATCAAGTTTAGTTAAGGATGTTCATAAACAACAGAAAGCCAAAAGATGTTCTTGAATTATTACTCATACCATACTTTCCACAAATACACTGATGGAGAGACAGGGATGGAAGAGAGCTTTAAAAGGCCAGTGTGAGAGAAAAAGAGCCATGACCATGAATCAGGGCTCCTGGGCTCTCTTCTAGTTGTATCATCTTTTTATTTTCCCTAATTGTGTCATTTTGAGCAAGACACTTAACTTCTAGAGGCTTGCTTGCCTCTCTCTCTCTCCTTCCTTCCTTCCTTCCTTTTCTTTTCTTTCTTCCTTTTTTGGTACCAGGGATCAACTGCTTTCATTTCTGTCAAGTGAAGGTTTTGGATTAGCTAATCTTGGAGCACCCTTCCAATTCTGACTTTTAGAACATATGTGTTCAGGAGGACTTCCTGCAAGTTAGGTGATTTCAGTCTAGTGTCCCTTTCTTTTAACTATGTGCTTTAAACACTTGAACAGCTCCTGAGCAATGCAGGCTATCTGCCAGCAGTGGAGTCCAACTTCCAAAGACATGGCAATATCAAACAACTCAGTACCCAGAGACATGGGAAAGGAGTAGTTTACATATATACCAGACCTTCTCTCAACTCAAAGGGAAGTCTTCCTTTGCCCTTAGAGCAGAGACAGGATGAGGGAGACCGAGTAATCATGCTGAGTAATCACTTACGATCAGCTAGTTTTTGCTGCATAGCATATTACCCCAGAACTTAACAGCTTAAAACAACCAGCCCTTAATGTAGCTCATGATTCTGCATTGTTTGACAGTTTCTCTGGTTTGGACTGGCTTTGTTGATTTCTGACTGCTTTGAGCTTGTATTTGGAGTAAGCTGTCAGATCAGCTGGAGGCTGGGTGAGCTGAGGTGGCCTCATTCTCACATCTGGCATTTGACAGTTGGAGCTGCAGGACTACTGGAGGGAGGTGTCTGAGCTTTCTATCTTATGGCCTTTCATTATCTAGCAGATTAGCGTGGACTCATTCCCATAATGGCTGCACATGGTTTCCAAGAGCCACAAAAAACCAAGTCTCAGTGTGCAAGTTTTTTTTTTCCCTAAAGCTCTTCTGTGGCACAAAAATAAGTCATATGGCCAAGCCAGATTCAAGGGGTAGGGAAGAATTCCCTGATTGATGCAAAGATGGAAAATGAGGTGTACTGGATAACCATTATGGAAATCACTGTGGAGATTTCTCAAACTGAAATTAGAAATTCCATAAGACCCAGCTATTCCCCTGCTAGGTATCTTTCCCAAAGAGCTTAAATCATCATACTACAGCGATACATGCATACCAGTGTTTATAGCAACACAACTTGTAATAGCTAACTCCTGGAAGTAGCTAGTATACCCATCAACAAATGATTGGATAAAGAAAAGGTAGTATCTACTCTTAAGTGAAATAAATCAGAATGGATGTTTAAATATTGCATTGTTTCTCTGGAGTGAGGAACTGAAAGCGGAAAAAAGGACTAAAATATATAATAGATATTGGTAAGTGCGAAGAAAATGTTCAAATGGAAAGAGGAACAAGGGAGGCGGGAGGGAGAAAGGAAGGAAGGGACAAGAAAAAAAGTGAAAATAGAAGGAAAAAATGGAAACACAACTTTTGTACATAGGGAGTGGAAGGAGCTTGAGGGGAGGGGGGATGGGAAAAAAAGGGGAGGGATGTACCATGAAAAAAAAAAGAATATATATATATATGCATATAGAAATAATATAAATATATTCTCATATGGATAAAAAAAGAAAATGTGGTATCTATATATAATAGAATACTACTTGGCTATAAAGAGCGAGAAATTTGAGACATTTTGTAGGAAGTGGATGCAGCTGGAAAATACAGTGTTGAGGAAAATAAACTAGACACCCAAGCTTAAATACCATATGGCGTCTCTCATTTGAGTGAGGCAAAGGACAAACTAAGAAAATGATAAAGGATGGATAGAAAGGGACAAGGGGATGGTCTCATAGGGAAGGGGTCCAAGGGAACAAGGGTGAGGGGTGAGGAGAAAGGGTAGGAGAAATAAGGAGAATAAAGATATGCCATGTACAGGAACCTAATAACCCTAGTTAATGTAAATATTATATGCCATAACATGAGATAAGACAAATAATATCAACAAGAACGAAAAATAGGATAGGGGAACTGGGGGGGGAGGGGAAGGGGATGAAAAAGAGAAAGAAACATGCTGTAACATGTAACCATTCCCCAGGACGACTGTAAACTAGACAAACTGCAACATGTATAAGTAAAATAAAAGATTTAAAAATCCCCTCAAGGAATAATAAAAAAAGAGCTGTACTGGAAATACCACTCTCTACCCCGGTAGTAGGAATCCATGGATCATGATTTGTAAACTGTTTCCATGGATTTGTGACCTTATAACTGAGTGCATCATTTCTTACCATATTGTAGTTCCACACTTAGTATTCAAGGATTTCTTGTGAATATTTTGTGACCTTCCAAACACCAGTTCTTTTAGACAGTGTAGAACCTGTCTTCAGACAAAGGCAGTGACCAGCTGATTCTCTGGTTTAATGACTGTGGAACCAAAGAATTCCCTAGCACAAAAGAAGTTCCTGTGTGTACAACCTGAGGCTAAGGAATTATTCTCCCCACCAACACTGAACTGCACACTAGCCACATTGCTCATTTCTAAACAATTCTGAAATTGTCTATGGGAATCATTATTTACATAGGATGTCTCTTGAATTTCATTTTAACTATTTTTTTCAAATTTAAAATAAACTTTTATTATAATTAATAGACTTTAATTTTTAGTACATTTTAGATTTACTCACTTATTCATGAGCAGATGTATATACAGTGTCAAACTCATTTTCATCAGTTTCCATTTAATTAATTGTTAATTACATAAATAATACATGAATGTATTATTCTTGTTGAATATAATCAAAACAAAATTAACTTGGTTTATTCTTATCCTCCTCTGTAATCACTGTTATCAGTTTGGTGTGTTTTAAGTATTCTAGTAAGTGATTATTATTACTTTAGCGTATGTGGGGCTGAAGCGAGCACTTATTATTATTTTAAAGCAAATTCATGTACTGTATTTTTTTTGTTTTGTTTTGTTTTTTGGTACCGGGGATCAAACTCAGGACCTTGCACTTGCAAGGAAGGCAGTGGTGTACTGTATGTTTTGATGTGCAATTTGTTTTCTTTTAGTTAACAATATGTTTTGAAGATTCTTTTGTTAGTTTATTTAACTCTTTACAACTGGACATCTGAGTCTTTTCCCATTTTTTTGATGTTACAAACAAAGTTGAAGTGATCACCCTTATATACAACATATTGGGTGGGCATAAGTTTCTTTGAGATGTGGAATTGCCAGGTTATAAGATTTGTGTATTTTGAGAAGTAGATACTATAAAATTATCCTTGAAAGTGTCTTTACAAATTTATTTGTTCACTAGCAGGGAATAAGACTATCCCATTTTCCTATATTTTTTTCACTAAAATTTAATATTATTAGATTTTAATATTTTCTGAATATAATGGAGGAAAATGGTTTCTCATTTTAATTTGCATTTCTCTGATTACTTGTGATATTGAACATCTTTCTGAGTTTTATTGGACATTTGCATTTCCTAGTCTTCCTTTGCTCTTTAGAATGGAAGTTAAGCTCCCAGCCAGGGGCAGACCAGTGAGGAGTGGAGCCCCACGGGTGCTCCCACCCCCCTGGTTGTGCCTGTACCCGGATCCACACCCTAGAGGCACAGGGGGTCATAAAGGCCATTGTCCTGAGCTTCAGAAGATAGAGCAGAAGTGGACAACAGAAAGAGGGCCTCTCTCAGGCTCCTTGATGAAAACTGAAGCCCACTGGAAAAGCAAAGAGAATCTCTGCAATAAAGGCACACTAGACCATCGTAATTGGTAAGCTGGAGGGATCATCACCTCCCATCGGAACCTGGATTATCTTCAGGGGAAGAGCAGCTGGAACCTGCAGTAGAACCTTGCAGAGTTCAACCCTGCAGGAAGTCAGGGAACTCAACTTGGGCCTTGCAGCCAGAAATCAGCCTGAATCTGAAGGGTCTGCTGCAGGCTTGCTGAGACTCATTGACTTAGACCGGCATACTGTGGCCCACCTTGTCTATTGTGACAGCAGAGATGTACCCTGAAGGAGGCCCTTCATTTTTATTTTTTATTTTCAAAATTTTTTTTCTCTCAGTTTTAATTTTTGTTTTTTTCTCCTCTTTTCAATTTTTTTCTGCTTTTTCTTTCTCTCTCTCACTCTGTCACTCTCCCACATTGTTCTTCATCTCCCTTTTTGTTCCTGTTTCTGCCCTAATTCGGATTTCTTCTTTCTCTTTTCTTCTCGCTGTTTCCTTCTCTGGATTGTCATTAGTTTCAAAGGAAAGTGAATACAGTTTCTAGCTTCCCTATTGCTGATAGGTTGTTCTGTTCTTATCTTTGTTCTTTCATTCTGTCTTTTCTTCTTGTCTCCAACAGTTCCCTGAGTTCGTGTGATCTTCTTTTGTCCTCTGGCCTCACTTCTAACCTCTCCCTATCCTTCTACCTATCTATCCCTTCCTCCCCAACCTCTTCTAAGTCACCATCCCAAAGGGTAAAGTTGCTATATTGAAGAGTCTGTTCATTATAAACATATTTTGGGCTGGTCCTCGATTTTGATCTAATTCACATGGTTAAAGGTGATAGATTAATAACTACCACAAATTGCTATTTTCTAAGCTATACTTTATATTATTGTTATTGCTGATTGTATCACTTGGGCTAAGGTGTTGTGATCAATCTAATCAGGTATCCTTCTGATATAATGAAAATGAGATTGCCCCAGAGTCATTTGAATGGAAATTAATAGGAAAGTAAGGATTTGATTTGGGGGCTTTATTTGGCAACTGCGTTTCTTGAATGTATCTATTCTTGATATTGAGGAATTCCTGGAGTGCATAAAAGTTTTAAAAAGCATCTAAGATTGTGAACATGACAAATTTGACCAGGATTCAAGTAGCTATTTCAGTGTTTAGTGCTTGTTTTATACATACACACAATTAAATAGTGAATATGTTTTTACACACATACATGTACATACTCACAATTAAGGAAATAACTCCCATCCACTACTTACCTTGATTGAACTGATGTATAAAATCAAGAGCATGTTTAATCATTTTTCTCATTTGATCCAAAATATCAGCTCTCAAAACACCTTGAGGCTGGGGGCCAACTTCTATACCTAGGTACAGAAAGGGGGGTAGTCATATTTGTATAAGTATTTGAAAATACTGTGAAATTAAGCATTTTAACATATCAAGGTCTAGAATGTTATTATTAAAAGTTATTTAAAAAGTAGCATCATTTAGCATAAAGGAAAATATCTGATTCACAATTTAGGTAAAATATAAAGCAGAACCTTTATATGTCTTTTTATCTTTTAAAAACATTTGTTGTGCTTGCTTTCTTGTGCATATGTATAAACATTTATTTAAGTGTATGGTATCACAAGTATGGGTAAGGTACGTACCTGTGCATAAATGATTTGTACAAATGTGCAAAACATTGTGGTCATGGATGTGTCACTCTATGTATTGTAGAATACATTGTTTGCTTACCACAAATTTATTCCACCTTCTACCCTTCTAATAGAATCAAAACTTTGGTTGGGTATACAATCTTCAAGGTAAATGAACTTTTCTTCAGTTCAAGAGTAAAGATAGGATAGTTTAAGTCACACATTGTAATTTTAAAATCTTAATGACTGATCGAAGAATGGATCTGTGGCCCAGTTCTGTCAGAATGAAAGATCTACAGGGGAGTTCTTCAGAGTCCTTTTTCTTGCTAGATTTTCACATTAACATATGATATTTGGAACTATAGTGGACATCTTGTGTCACTTAGGGACAACTGATGACATGTTAAAAATGCTAAAACAGAAAGATAAAAAGAATCCGGGCCCTCATGATGTTGGTAAACTGTTACATAAAATAACAGATCTGTATTATTGCTTAAGCCTTTTTGGGTTACCTGAACCCAAAAGTATTCTACATATTTCTGTCTTTGAGGGAGCTGGAAGGGTGTGGTTGGTTATTCCTACATGGAAAGGGAGAAGCTATGGAGGAGTGGTGGCTTCACCCAGAAAAGGCAGTTATTAAAGTTTATTTTTTTCCTGAGGAGAAAAACAAGTTGAGTGGCCATATATACAAAATGAAAAATTAACTCTGTCACAAGATCCTCTATCAGAGCAGGATATTTAAATTTGTAGGACATGGCTATGGCATTGTCAGAAGTGGAGCTGAAGGAACAATGGTCAAAGATAACTTTATTGAATTTCAAGTGACACCACAGCTTATCTGGGAAGGTTAGGGGAAGGCTGTGTCAAGCCACCCTTCCATGTGCATGAAAAAGAGAAAAAGAGGGAGATGGCAATGATCATGAGGCTGGCTACAGCAAACTGCATCTTTCTGGAATAAAGTTCACCCAGAAAGATCCTGTCACATTTCAGCCACATTAACAATAGGACACAAAGGTGGTCCTTGTAGGTGGTTAGTAGTTTAAGCAAGTTTTTAGGGGTGTTAGTCTAGTGAATTATAAAATGTCAATTCAGAAAGAATGCATCTCAATTTTCAGTGTTTTAAAATGACTTATGAAATGAAAGTATTCCAAATAATATAGCAAAGTTGGAAGGAATACTAATATTTCTAATTATTTAAAAACTTAATACTCCCTCATATTGAAATGTTTTTTAAACATTTAACTCTATATTTAAGGGTCAAACATGTGAACAGCTAGTTGGTCTAGCTAAGAACATCATTGCCCATAAATATCACAGGCCAAGATCGATATTTTAAAGTTTAGAAGCCTTTTATTTGGTGTGAAAGTGAACTATGATCTCTATCTCATATTATTATTATTATTTTTATCTGATGGTGCTAGGGATTGAACCAAGGACCTCACTCATACTAGGCAAATGCTCTACCATTGAGCTATATCGTTTAACCCTATCTCATATTATTAAGGCTTTGGTTTATTTCAGTTATGTATCTATAATTGAATATTTATCTTTCTCTAATTGTACATGATTAATTCTCTTAACTATGCATCAAAAGTATCAATGCTTGAATAACCAGGATACTTTTTAAAAATTTAATTTTATGTGCTAACTTGCTCTTAAATTACTTGGTTAGACCATCTGAGTTCTAACATCTGAGATCTAACAAAAAAGATTTTAAGTTGTAATAACAATTTTATTTTTAGTGTAGTCTGCAAATAATTAATTATGATATTAGGTCTCTTAGGAAAGAGAATGGAATTACACCCACTATGGCCATTTATCGCTCTATGCAGTAATTACCTGGTTACTTGTATATCTTCTCATTAGATATTAAGCTCTTTGAGGAAAGATGGTGTGCTGTGTTCATTATCATATCCCCAGCACCTAGCAGAGTGTTATAGTAGACACAGAATGAATAACTATTGAATGCATACATTTTTGGAGTAATTAATTATGTAGAGTGGGGTTTCATTAAAGGTGATATTTCACTTGGGTCTTAGGAATGAGAAGAATCTGCCAGACCAATTTGATGGGCCAAATATAACAGCAAGAGAAATAAAACAAAACAAAACTATATAGCTGCTCAGGGAAATTGAGAAAATTAGGATTGGAGCCTGCCTGAGGCAAATTTTCTTATTACCTGACAGTTATGAATTTTAATCATATGCAAGATATCTATAAATGTTCTTTAAAAATAATTTACTCGGCTGGGGATTTAGCTCAGTGGTTCTGCCGCCTGCCTCACAAGCACAAGGACCTGAGTTTGATCCCTGGTACCAAAAAAAAAATTTCTCAAAGTTTCAGCTACGATATATTTTATTCATTCACAACAATAGCAAATACAACTTACCCACAGGATACTTGGCAATAGAACGAGTGGTTGCATATTTGAGGGAAGGATGTTCAATAAGGTAAACATAGCAGGGCAATGGGGCCAAAGAAGTCTGAAAAGAATTTAAAACATCTTTTTTATTATGTAAAGATGACATTTTGTTCTCTTTTCTACTACAGAGTCAGCAGTGCCTTCAATATGCTGTACTTCATCATCTAAGATTAGTCAGATGGCTTTATGAAACATGCTATAAAATTTGATGTTATTACAGCTTTGAAAACACACAAATGAATTTAAAGTTGAATTACATGTAGGTTTCTGGGCAAAATGTACATTCAACAAAGCTCCAGAACCATGACCAAACAACATGAAATACATTTTCCTCCTGAATAGATTTGGTTATTTTTGTTTTTATCATTGGTTATAATTATTATTTAGCTTAGTATTGGTCTCTTTAGGAATTCTATTTCTACTCCTGTGGTCCAGCTCTCTAAATATCCTGGGTGAGTTCCCCTCCTTCTGCTTATTTGAATGAGAATTTGAGTCAGAACTCCTGGTTTTTACAACTATCAGCCAAGCTACTGTCTCACAACCAAAGCATTCAGCCTCTCTTCAGTGAGCAACAAAGAACAGTTGCATTGTGATCTTCCACTAGAACCACTCTCTAGTTATTGTTAAAAACTCTATTGAGGCTAGGTATTAGGTTAAACACTTTAATGACTTTATCTCATTGAAAGTTTTTGGTTGTCATTTGGCATAAGTGCTATTATTTTGCCAATTTTATAAAATGAAAGAGGCTAAGCTCTGAGTTGAGCATTTTGTCCAAGGTTTGTGAGTGAGAAAGTCAGGATTTAAAAATCAGGTTCTCTGGGCTATGTGAGTCAAACTTTTCCTACTAAACCATACTAGCTGTCAGGAAGGAAGATCATCTATTACATAGAATTAACACACAATTCACTATTTGTGTTTTTGCTTGATTGTTATTCTTTTTAAAACAAGTATTCTTTAGCTATAGGTATTGGACTGCTGAATTTTTCATCTTACAGATTTCTGAGCCTTAAAATGATTATCTATTTGAAGTATATGCCAAAGATTAAATGTGTGTTGGGGTATCTGAATCAAATAGCAACAAGAGCAGACCTAAAGAGAGCCAGTCTTTTTTTACCATCAACATCAAATGACAATTTCTTGAGCTTCCTAATTCCTGAAATTGAGATACTTTAATCACAAAATTTACATTTTTGATATTAATTTTACTTCATATTACCAAATAGCTAATGATTTGGTGGCTACTGGGGTAAAATTTATAATTTTATAGATACAAAGATTGTTTTGCTTTTATTCATTATATTTATCATTTTCCTTATTTCCCCACCTTCTCTCCTGCATGTCGAGAGTGCCTCTGTATTCTGGTTTAGTCCCCAAACTGACCTCTCACTCTGGCTTTGGTTTTTTTGCTTTGGTACCAGGGATCGAACTCGGGTCCTTCTGCTTGCGAGGCAGGCAGTGGAACCACTGAGCTAAATCCCTGGCAGTCTGGCTTTGGAATAGATCCCATTTCTCTTAGACATTCTTTCCTTACCCTTTTCCCATTGTTTCATATCTATAATTACTTAAAAGTACAGATCCTATGCTAACTCATAAGTTAATAACATTGTAATTACCTTAATATAATGAAACATCTGAATTAAAAAGTCATTCTTGGAATCTTCAAGAATAAGAGTGCACCCCATATTAGAAGTAGTATTATGAAGGTCAAAAATAATGTCATAGGAATCTTCACTATTTTTTT
Organism: Heterocephalus glaber; assembly: GCF_000247695.1. The sequence continues at coordinate 6,172,558 of NW_004624786.1, read as the reverse complement.
GACCAAATAAATGATTTATTTCTTGAGCCCTTCTCACTTCGTATGGCAAATCCTCTGACATCTTTTTGCTGTTATTAGCAGAAAGAAAAAGATTAACAACTTCTGAGGCTAAGATAACATAAATTTATTACAAGAACAGAGTGTACAAAGTACTAGTTGCCAAACTTTTAATATAAAAAATTTGTGAGGAAAATGAAATCTTGTCTGAAGACTGTATAAGTGAAAAATCTCATTTTTTTCTCCATTTGATTCTATATAACAAATGTTGCATTGACGTGTGCAAAATAAGTTGTCTTATGGTACTTGTCATAGGTAGAATATTTCAAACAAAATTTATCTTTTGACTTCAACCTTGAACAAAATTTGTCCATTAATTTTGCAAATAATTTCTGAGTAGTTACAGCATACTTGTTACTTATTAAGGGGATAGGCCAGTGATAGTGAATCTTTTAGAGATCAAGTGCCAAACTCCAACCCCAAATCCACTTATTTATTGCATCGTGTCACCACTGCAATTAAATCTAAACATTGAAGTTTTAGCTTAGAAAAAACAACACACACATTAACATCTTTTGTCTTAAAAGAAAAACACAATAACACATGTACCATAGGCTCGCCATCCCTGGGCTGGGCCATTAAATCCACCTTGCCCTTGTCCCTTTCACCGTAGCGTGTTTTACTCCACAAAAATAGTCAAACTTAGGCACTCCCATCATCTTAATTAGGATTTTTAATTGAGGGCTAGGAGCTGCCAGTGGTCCAGGGACAAGGTTTACAGATGAGAGTCTGCAAATCTTCAAAAAATACAAAATGTTGCAGTACAGACATATATGTATTTTTTTTTAGAGAGGGCTCATGGGTTAATAGTTTTATTGTATACTCAAATGATTCTCTTTCCTCCCTCTTCTCACTTCCTGCAATGATTAGGATACATTTTTTCTTGCTATACATGATAATGGTTTAAGTTTATTTTCCTTCATTAAGCCATGAAAATGTATTTTCCTATAATTTCACCCATTTTTATTCCCTGGCTATTTTTGTTAGTATCTTCAAGGGGCCTACAGTTTGTACCTGAATTTTCCCTTCTTGGAACAGAATTGAGATGGTGGAGCAGCCATTTTGTAACTATGAGACAAAAAGCCATGAAGACAACAAGGTGCATGTGAGGAACCGTATAGTGGAGAGACAGAAGGAGCCACTGCATCAGGCCTGGACTGCCTACCTTTGGACTTACTATTTATGAACAAAAAGCTTTTATTTATTCTTGGGTTTCTATTATATGCAACCATATATATATAAGTATATATATTTACGAGTTAATTTATGAAATATGAGTGTGACCCTAATTCTATCTGTTTCTACACCATTCTACCCTTTTTAGGTAATGGCACCACTACCCACCTAGCTGCTCAGAATGAAGGCTTGGAGTTTTGAAAAATAATGGACACAGTTTCTGTGCCTGGAGGCCAAATCTCACTGAAAGATCCCAGGGAAAGAATAGACAGGTCAAGAACCTGAAAGGCACTATCAGCTATGCTAATTTGCTTAGATCTATTCTGGACCGGAAATTTGAAAAGAGTTTTCAGCAGGAGAAAGGCATGTGATTTGCATGTTAGGATGATCCCTATGGTTATCATATAGAGAAACTATGGTAGGAAGGACTATAATAAGACTGGGTGCACGAATATCCCCAGAAGAAACAAATTAACGTAGTGAACAGGGGGACGAAGACTGAGTTTGCAGTTATTGCAAATATTGGGAGGACATGGGGGAATGAAGACCTGGAAAGGTTCTAAGATGATTTCTTTTTTTTTTTTTTGTACCAGGGATCAAACTAGGGACCTTGTGCTTGTGAGGCAGGTGGAGGCACCACTGAGCTAAATCCCTGGCCCTAAGATGATTTCTACAAGGACTTTGATGGGTAATAGTGTCATCACTATGACAAAAAACACAGGAAATGAATAAATTTAGGAGAGGAAGAATAGGATGAATTAATTAATCTCTTATAAATTTTCATAACTACCCTAAGAGAGAACTGTCTAGCCTCTGAATAGTGTTCAGAGTAGGAAGCACAGTATGAATTTATTTGGGAAGTTAATCTGATGATTGAAAGAGTTATTTTCAACATATTCATACTTGTAATATACAAGTTAGTAGTTATTTTAGGTTCATAAATGTTATTGTGTTGACACATAATCTCCGTTATGATAAAGTATTTCATAAATTAAAATTTATGCTAGTAAAATTGTTATTTGATACACAAGCATTACTACTTTAAATTGTCTTGAAAAATTTATTCCATTAAATGAGCATATCTATATTAAAAGTAGTATTTGGGCTGGGGATTTAGCTCAGTGGTTCCGGCATCTGCCTCGCAAGCACAAGGTCCTGAGTTCAATCCCCGGTACCAAAAAACAAAGTAGTATTCATCTTTTGTTCTGTGATGAGACTAAACCTAAGGAGTTTTCTAACTCAAATTAGTATTTATCAGAAAAAAGTACATAAAGCTGCACAGTTAGATGTTCCTGTGAGTATCTGATATCCTAGGCAGTGGTCTACCAACTCACTGAAGGTAAAAAGCATCTTGTACACAGCCTTGTATTCCCATAGTACCTGGTACAGTGAAAAGAACAGATGTTTGATAATAATTTTAGGTAAAAGAAGTGGTAAAAGATAAACTTAGAGGCATTTACAGTGGTCACTATTATGATATAAACAAGGGCAAAAAAATTAGTAAGGGCCCAACCAGAATAGTATGATTATTCCAACTGTCTTATAAATCAGCTGCAGTTCAAAGTCAAAAAGTTCAAGGGAAGTGTCTTTAGCTCTCATTATCCTCATTTATGGTAATGGTATCATCACCATTACCACACACAGAGTGGTCTGATGTTTTCTGGCAGTGGATACTTATTGACTCTTTCATTCAACCAATAGTAATTGAAACATTACATTTTCCTCAACTAGAACTTTATGTACTATCATAAGCCTAGTCAAATGAAAACATAGTGATTTCCTAGAAAGTTAATACATATGTACACAATCACAGTGGCCAAACACTAATTTAATACAAAGATTTATTAAATCTTTAAAGATATGATTTAAAAATAAAAACCTTTTTTATTATTTCAGTCTGTATAGAATACATGTAAAAAGATAAATCTGTTAAGTGACAGGTAGTATGTTAACAAGTTTATAAAAGACCATGTGAATACCTAGTTTTGGTAACTGCATAACTCACAATTATGATTCAACACGATTAAAAGTGAAAGTGCTCTTACTCCCTATATCCATTCCATGTGTGAACATAGGTATTTATCATACACACATATGTGTTCTTTCTCTCGCACCTACCACTTTGCACACAGGCAAGCACACACACAACATAAAAAGTAGTCTTACCCAAGATTTTCAAGGTCAAAAACACGATTCAGGTCACAGTCGATATATCTCAGACACTTCTTCACTGCTCTTGGATTGCTAATAAATGGTTTTACTTCCAGTCCTGTTCTCTGAATTTCAGCGCCATCCTGTAGCCAGTGCTTAACTAGAAATACTCCTGTTAGCTCATTCCCGTGCGTTCCTCCAAAGATAGCAATCTTTTTAATAGGTTTTTCAGTCATTTTACCAGGGAGTTTTATCTGATTTCTGCAATTCAGAAGAGAGAAGATCAAAAGAAGCTTAATTTCCTAAGAAAGGTTTAGGAATTTAAATCTAAGTGAGAATTTAACCAAAGTGCAAAGTACAGAGTTCCCTTGAGTGAGGTCTTTTTAAAACTTTCTATTACAAGTTCTGAGCTTTGTTTATTATATGGACACCAACTTCTGTAGCCCTGCCCTTTACCATATTTGGATTAAAATATGCAAAGATCAACTAGAGATACAGCTGTTAATGTCTAACTCCCTCAGATGGTCAGTAGATCTAAGTACAACAATAAATTAGGACCTCCTACTAAGACAGACATTGTTTTCCCTTTAGCTAGAATGTCATCCAATAGAGATTTTATGATTATTTATGATAATAAAATACTTTATATATTTATAATCCCCAAAATATAAAAAGAATCTACTATCTATCTAATCTCCACTGACAATTACAAACATCTCTTTTCTGAGATGAGCTCAGGCCCTTTTCATGATCTGAGAGCATTTGAGTCTCTTCTCTAGGCAGCCAGAGGCAGATGCTCACAGATTTCTTGAGCCAGGCCCCCTTCTTCCATAATGTCTTTTCACAAACAGGGACACAAGGATTCAGTCAGTGATCACTGGTAATTAAAAAGGCTACTTTGAAACATCTTTTGTTTCTCATGAACTTTTTGGTAATTCTGTGTCAACCTTGGGGGGAATAAAGGAAAAGCAAGTGTTAGTAATGCATGAAAGTCTCTGTAATGCCTGAAAAATCTCTTGGGACATACTATATACATTAACCTCATCATGTGAGTTAATATAGACACAGCCTCACTACTGGCAGCAGGGACTCTCCACTAGAATGTGTTCAAACACGGGCCTTATTAAGAGAAACAATCCAGAATACTAAAATGATTACATGCCTTTGGAAAAGTGACTCTGAGACAAATCCGATTTGATTTCATGCTCAATCACCCAGAAAGTTAGTATGTTCAAGGGCTGGAAATACTATGTATTAGTAATGCCAGGTTGTTTGATAGGAGTATTAAAAGAGTAATTTATTGCAATTTCAGGTGAGTTAATTTGTAATGTTCTTCGACATACATTAGCCCAGTTTATTTATATAACCATGTTGTAAAACAGGATAGGTTAGGTATTCACATCCACATTATAGGAGTAAAGAGAGGTTAAATAACCTGATTAAGTTTGGACAGCTATATAAGAGAAAACTAGGCCTGAGACTCACATTTCTGATTAAGTCCAGTGTTTTTCACAGGACGACAGGGTGCCTCTTGGTTATTTTTTATTTCCTCTGAAGTTCTAATTTTGCTCTTTAGGAATTCACAGTCAGTACAGTACTCAGGAAGCAAGCATACAAGCACAGTACATAATGGAAACATACACTATGAATGCTTACTAATATTTAATAAATTAATTTCTATATTTTTCCTTTAAGATATTATAATGCAGAGACACAGAAAGCAAAATAACAAAATCTAAATTTGCACATTAAAATTCCTGGTCTAACTTATGACAAAGACCCTGTTGCCTTTGATTTTCTACCTGCATCAGTGTACAGTAAACACTTCAGACAGGGTAGAGATAATGAAAACACACATAAATGTAAAGAGATGACAGTTGTGTTGCTACTTTAAAAGCAGTAACTACGGTGAATTATTAACATGCTCTGTGTTTTGTTCCTCTCCTGCTGATTTGTAGTTTGTTCTGTCCTTTGCCCTACTCTCTCTGGAAATGCTGCTTCAGTTATTTACTTGTAGCTGGCCCAAATGACTTGCATTTAGAAGCTTGTTTTATGGAATTTTAACAGATCAGCATTTTGAAGCACATTCCACATTCATAAAGTTTCCGTTATATGTCCAAATGAATAACTTAGTGGAGAATTAATGAATTGCAGTAATTATTTCCTATACATACCTTGTTTATTGTGTACAGAGTTTGTCTTCTGCCAAAAGCTTTATTAGAAAAAGGAGAGCATTTCCTTAGAACTAGAGCAACAGAGGCTTTTCATACTCTAATACCAAGTTAACTTCCAAAAGATTTTTAACTCCCTGTTTCCCAAAGCACACTTGATTTTTGAGCACACTTGGGTTTTGGACACAGTTGTATTAGTTTAGTTCTTTTTTGAGAGTTCAGAAAATTGGTAGTATACAAGATGAAACCCTATCTAGTTGTCATTGTCTCATTATTGAGAATTTAATATTTTGAAGTACTTAAGTGTGATAACTTCCAGCACTTACAAATGTTTTGTACAGATGAAGATGTCTGATTTATTAATAAAACAATGTAGTTTAAAACAAAAGGAGAGTAAATTTTCACTTCACATTTATGGCTATTCAATAGACCAATGCTAGAATTTTGGTAGGAGATAAATTTAAGATGTATTGTTTACTAAATAGTATGATTAGGGGATAAGGAGGTTTTTCTGTTCAAGAGGAAGATGTTGATAGAAAAGTTTATAAACTGTTAGCAAAGGCTTCATATTGCTCATGACTACACTCCTTAAAAATGTAGCACAAGAGGGCTGGGGATTTAGCTCAGTGGTTCCGCCACCTGCCTTGCAAGTGCAAGGACCCGAGTTCGATCCCCAGTACCAAAAAGAAAAAAAAAAAAAATGTAGCACAAGATATTTGCCATAATGGGCCTAACAGCATTTTGTTGTTGTTTTCTCAAAGAAAAATCTGTCTTCTTCTTCTTTGGGGAAGGGAGTGGGTCTTTATATATGTATTCATGTATGTGTGTATGTATGTATGTATGTATGTATGTATATATATATATATATATCGGGCCAAAAGATGTTTCCTTGAAGTTTGTACTCATAGTTCGGGTAAGTCTCTCTGAAACCAGGACAGATAACAAGCCTTTTCAGATATTTTGTTATTTGAAGTCTCCATTTCAAATTTAAAAGATAACTCCATTCCTTCAAAGCTTATCCCTTAATCTACTATTATTTGATCTCAATCTACCTATGGTTGTGTCTCCTAACAGTCTTCTTTATTTGACCTAATTTTCAAGGAAATTACTAATACGTATTAGTCTTGGATCTTTACTAACAACCTTTCCTTCTGAGACCCCTTGACCTGTCTCATTCATGTATCCTAGTCTTCCAATAGCCTGAAGATAGTGTAATGGTAGAACATGGTTTTTGATTGGACACACATGTGTAAATATCACAGTGTCTCTCTGGTGTAAGAAACCAAAAGAGTAAATAAGGACAAAAATGTCTAATAGATAATATGAAATAGGAAGAAACTGTTCAAAAGGAAAGGGAAACTGTGAAGGCGGGGCCACAAAAGGAAGGAAAAAGGGAAAAAAACGAGAAAAGAAGAAAAAAATGGAAACAAACCTTTCGTAAATGGCAGGGCATTGAAGGAAGGGTAGGGGGATGAGAGCAAAAGAGGAATCAAGGGATTTCATGTACATGTAGAAATTCCATTTGATGAATGTGATTGTTAATATCTAAATTGTACCAGTAAAATTAATTTTAAAAAAAGAAGAAAAAAAGAACATGGTTTTTGAGCTCAATATAAAATTATGACACCTGGCCTATAGTAAGTACACAATAAATGGCAACTACTGTTATGAAATAAGCTAACATTTATTGAGCACTTACTATGAGTTTGGACTGTTCATTTTGGTATTTTGGGGGCAATTAAATAAATACTGTATTACTACTTTTATTTTACTGAGGAAGAAAACGTGTAGGGGATAAGTTGCTCAAAGTCACCGGGACGAGAACTCATAGGCAGAAAGTTTGGAGTGCAGAGCTTGGGGGCTTTACACCATTCTGCTTCCTTTGTAGAGTATCTCTGTGGCTTCTGTGCGCTTTTGCCCCCAAGCTTCTGCAGCACTCGCCCTGCTTTACTGACTGCTCTCACCTGACTCTAATTCTCTGACTCAGCTGTCTCAAAAATGCAGCCAGACCAAGCAACACACTCAGGCCTTGGCTTTGAGCCCTGTGGGCCATGGACTATTTAGGTACTGGTCAGGGTCCTATCAGGACCGTTAAAAGTGATGTCTAGAGCCTAAGAAATGGCCATGGGGTGCAGGAAAGGGAGAGCCACAATTTTCTGAGCCAGCCAGATCACTGGAGGGCTGGGCTGGAGATCTGCTTCCAGATCAGGTGAACACAGCAGGATCCTTTCCTTTCTGGTCAAAAGGCTAAAGAGATTAGGCTTTTTCTGCCCCACATACTTCACAGTGTAAGAACACAAAGTCCTTTCTGGCGGAGAGAAGCCTTTCTAGCTGTTCTCTGAAACTATGCCCCTACTACTGCACGTGCCTACTGCACGTGCCCACGTGCCTACTGCACGTGCCCACGTGCCTACTGCACGTGCCCACGTGCCTACTGCACGTGCCCACGTGCCTACTGCACGTGCCCACGTGCCTGCAGTCTGTGCACCCGCGTACAGCGCTCCAGGCCAAGTGCGCCTGTGCGAGTTCCACGTGCGCCTGCGCACAGTTTGATTTCCGGCGCCTTTTCGGAGACCTATAGGTCAGTCGTCGCTGACTGGCTTCTCTGGATGACGGTTGGTGGAGGTAAGCGAATGTCGGGTTAAAGCTGTGCGTCGTGTGTGGGGTGTCAAGAAAGGAAAAACAATTCGCTGATTCTAGTTACCAAACTGCTACCTATTCTTGGGTGAGTTAGGAGGGCTCTTTGGAAGAGAACATAAACTAAGTTTTTCCCCTTCCCTTCCTTGAGGGGCCAAAATAGGCCCTCCTGGCCTCTGTCAAGGACAGTGGTCTATGGGGGAATATGTTTTTGTAAGTTGAGCAAACTTTGGACATCAGTGGCAACAATCCCTTTACTAAGCCACTCAGGCCCAATCAGAAGCTGGAGTGGGTGGGGGCAGTTGGGAGGTTTCAGCCCTCAGGGTTAGTGGTCCAGGAGGATTTGGATTTTAAAAAGGGGTTTTCTTTAGTCATTTGAATGATTTTCAGAAACGTAACAGCCCTTGTATGTCTCTTCAGATTTAGGATGTGAGTTGCATTGGTATCCTGTGCCAAGAAAGAATGGCATAACCTCTACTTTGGTTCCTAGAATGGCACCAAGAATATTTTTTAAAAGGCCTACAGGATCTGGCTTCAAGCCTAAGATCAGGAAACAAAGCAGAGGAACCCCCCGATCTCATGTTTCCCCAAATTTTTATACAAGTGATATTTAGAAATTTATATGTATCTCAGTTTGATTTGCATTATTATTAGTTGTGTTCATATCTGTTTGTCTCACTGGGTAGTGAGTTTGGAGCACAAGTGTTCTCATTTAGGTTTGGATATTGGTTTTTCAGGCAGTGTGCAAGTGTTGAATTAAATTGGAGTTGAAATATATATACATGTGAAAAACAGAAAATTTGTTCCACTTGTTGACACTGTAGAAACTTGAGTGGGAACTTAATATTATTCTGGATATTAAGTGAGCATTTAGTCTTTGGTTGTCTCAAACTACTGGCCACAGTAGATGATCTGTGCAGCATCTTAGAGTTGGACACAGAGCGTATTCTCACATGACTAGTTCCATACTGTGTTTTTCTCCCTATAAGTTTACCAGTAAGTACTATAGTTCATTTGCTTCTCTATAGATCTGGTACAAAATCTTATGCTAAGTCCTTGATTCTGAAATATATTCCATAGACTATGTGAAAATCCCCCTAGATTTAGGGAGCAGGGTTATAGTCACCCCAGCCTTAATTTATTTTGAGCAGAGTTAAATTGTTGTAAATGTATTAAATGAGCTTTCCTTCTTTCACCCTCAGGCTTTTTTTTTGACTGTTACTTCTCTACCAACTCAGGCCCTCTTATTAAAAAAAAAGCAGTGTAATGACACTTTAATGATTTGCCTTGATGGCATCATTGTGTAGAAGAACGTAAAAATGGAGAAAGGAGCCATTTATCTCCATTAGTCTTTTTATATTGAATATGTTATTAAATATATGTTATTTCCCTCCCCCCTTTTAGTCAATATTATGTTTGTAGTAAAAGGAAAAATGGTGAGATAATATGGAAAATCTAAACTGTATGCTCTGGAAACACTTTTTTCAGATGCATTTGGTTTAAAAGGGTGGATATATGGCACTTTCATAATTTAAATGACCAAAAGTTACTGTAAATTCATTTGTTTTCCCTTCTCATGTAGGCAGTAACATCAAATGTGCTATACAGCTAGGTTAACATTTTTAAAAAGACAAACTTGATTGACTTTTTTTTTTGGTACAGGGGATTGAAGGACCTTGTGCTTGCGAGGCAGGTGTCAGAGGCACTGAACTAAATCCCCAGCCCTTGATTGACTTTTAATATAAACTGTTACAATGCACACTATATAAAAACCTTAGATATGACAACTTAAACTTAAGAAGAAGAAAAAAATATTTTGAACAGAGCTGGAAAAATGAGTTATGTTGTAAATTCTTACTTGAAAGGATTCCCTGAAGTGTTTACATTGTCACGTTTGAAAGTAGTTTTAAAACATAATTTTTGTAGTTAGTGGGCTGAAAATTTGATTTGGTTGTTGATATAAATTACAAGTTTCTTTCTTTGAAGGTTTAGTCAATCAGCTTCATTTTGTAAATTTGGAATGCTAAGGAAAAAATTATAGACTTTGATATTGAAGAAAATGAAGAGAAACCTTAATGAAAATTCAACTCGAAGTACTGCAGGTATTGAACAATTTTTATTTTGAAATTTTGTTTTATATATACAGTATAAAGCACATACAGTTTATAGATGGAACATTTTGAGAGGAACTTTTAAAAATAATTAAATGTTTAATATTACCTCTTTTCTGTTTAGATCCAAGGAAATAAAGTAACTTATTCAAGGCAGACTATTCATTGGGATAGGTAGAAATAAAATCAGACTTACTTAGATTTACTATGATGTTCCTTCTACAAATCCTGTGTGCTGGAGTTGTTATATGCTTTTCAGATGGAAACACATAGATATATTTTTTGTTTGTATTTGTGACTGACTTGTTCAGAATATTTCCAGAAGCACTTCTGTCTTCTGATAGCTTCTGCCATTTCTGCTTTCCCAGTTTATTAGGTAGTCTAAGGGCAGAAGGAAAGAATGAGAACTAGGAAAATGAACACGGTGTAGAATGAGGATAATAACTATTATTTGTGGTGGGTGTACTAGATTCTAGATATTTGATTCTACATATTAATTCATTTTTAATACACCAACCCTCTAGAATAGGTTATTATTATCATCCCTGTTTTCCAGATGAGAAACCATATGGCAAAAAGGTTTAATAAATAATGTGTTCAGTGGCAGGAATCTGGCTTTAGAGTCTATGCTCTTAATCACTATGTTTTTCTGCCTCTCAGCATGTGTCATATTGTCACAAAGAGTTTAAGGAAATTGCCCACCTTTACACTTTGAAGTTGTAATTCAAAGCTACTTTGAAGTAATAATTAAAACACAAGCAGTCTGACTCAAGAGTTGATTACCCTTTCATCACTGAGTTTTCAGAGTCCCCACTCTGCAGTGCAGCAATGGTGGCTCAAGCAGACAATGGGAGCTTGGCGAGAGATCTGAACTAAGACTTAGAAAGCTTCGCTCCTCACTAGGTTCTTCCAGTGGCTTGCTTCAAAGCAGTGAGTGAGGTTTTGGGCCTCTTTTTCCTCTAAGTTCCCTTATAGGTTTTACAGTTTATGCATTACAACTTTTGACCTGACTTGAGATTGGTACTTCTTGCATCTGGAGGAAGTAGAGGTGGTATTTCTTCTTATTTGGGTTGTATATTTACCATTCTCTAACACATTCTCAAAATGACCCATAGAAAAATATCATGTCAGACACATGGGGTGCAAAATGTAGTTTTGGGTTTCAGACCAAATCTATTGAAATAAAATCCATAATAATAGGATTATGGTCTTGGAACCTGCATGTATCAGATTAAATCTTAGCTAAACTAATTTTTGAGAATCATGACCCTACAGGTTGTATCTAACCAGTGGTTAGGACTTTGGAAAGCATGGTTCAGAGTTTGGTTCTTCATCATGTCTGTTATACTCCACAAGTCCTCTCTAGTTGATAAATTAATAGTCAAGCACAGGAGAGAAATAGGGAAAACAATAAGTGAATTGGGGAAGGGTTAGAAGATGAGAAAGGAGATAGGAATTTAAAGAGGAATTAAAGCAATGTTAAAGTAAAACAAGAAAGGTCTTCTTAGACAAATTAGGCTATTTAGGGTTTTAAAAAGAATATAAAAACCAAGGACCTAGAACTATATTTATAATAAGTACATTAACGTATAGAAGTAGACATGTAAATTGTGCATATTATATATTAATAATTTTTCTATAAGTATATCTGATTATTTCCCTGTGTGTACTAATTTATTGGTACATTCAATGTAGGCTGTTTGCCCGTACCATTGTTCCATCAGAAAAAAAGGAACAGACAGCCATTAACTTCTAATCCACTTAAAAATGATCCAGGTATCAGTTCTACTTTTGACAATTATGATTTCTCTCCTCTTCCAACAGGTAAGAAAATGAATCAGATAAAAATTTTCAGGAAATAAGACCTAAGATTATAGAAAATTATAAATTTTCTTTTATTGTAATGAAAATAGAAAGTTTAAAAGTTCTTTCTTCTTCCCATTTTCTAAATATAGACATTACTTGGCTCTTTCTGAACATTCCAGTACAGGCATTTGAGTTTCCTAGTCCACAAGGGTGGCCTAGCATTTAAATGGAGTATTTTAGATCTGAAGCCATTGTGCTGATGAAGTAGTAACCTACATTACAAAGATATTTTCTCTTTTTCAAAACACATATAGATCTCATGACTTACATATTTTGTGGTAAATATTGGAAAAACTCAGCCTCAGGAATGGGCATTAAGTGTGCATTGGAACACAAGAAAAATGGAAAAAAATAGACTTTAGGAAGAGAAGAAGCTTGAGAATTTCTGGTGCTTTGTCCTAGTCTTTTATTTCTCTTCGTATGGCATTTTTGATTTTCTTAATTTCTCTTTACTGTTTGCTATGGTCTAAAATGTCCTGTGTTGAAAATTGACAATGTAATAGTATTAGAGATGGCTTTGCCCTCATGAGTGAGATTAGTGACTTTATAAAAAGAGGTGTGAGGGCCTGGGGATTTAGCTTAGTGGTTCTGCTGCCTGCCTTGCAAGCACAAGGACCTGAGTTCGATCCCAGGTACCAAAAAAAAAAAAAAGTGGGGTGTGAGGGAGCTATTTGGTGCTTCTGTTATGTAAGGATGCAGTAAGACGTGCCATTTGTGAAGCAGTGAGCTTTCACTAGACACTGAATCTGTTGGCACCTTGATCTGGGACTTTTTAGTCTCCAGAGCTCTAAAAAATTTTATTTATAAATTACTTATAAGGTATTTTGTCTTATTAACCCAAATAGAGGAAGACTTGCGTCTATTTGCCTCCTTGTAGCTTCAAGTAACACACGAACTAAGTTGCCATTGTAAAGAATTCACAAAATCTTTTAGTTCTAGTTATTGGAGGTCATTGATTGATTACCTTCTATATTTCTTGATTAAATCCTAGAGACAAGGAACCTCTGTTTCATGTCTTCTAAATGAGACCATTGTCTTAGTTTAGGCCTCTCACCTCTGAACCAATTAGCTGTGGTAGTGAGTGCTGGGGGATCTTAATATTTACTGACTTTTCGCTTCTTTCTGGAAGAAGGCATGGTAGGCAGACATTCTGAAATATATTTGGTACATGTTGATTCTATACATTTAATTTTTTAGATCACACTTAAAAAAGTATTATTAGAATCTTGTACAACCAGAATTTAAAATTATCTTTATAGCAATTTTATTTAATTTGTTCTCGTAAACTTTTTTTGGTTCCGGGGATCAAACTTGGTTCGTTGCACTTGCAAGGCAGGCAGCGGAACCACTGAGCTAAATCCCCGGCCCTTGTTCTTGTAAACTTTAATGTAGGTTTAAATTTTTTTTTCTTTTACATTAGAGGAAGTGCAGTATAAAGTTAATACTATTACCATTTTTATGGATAGGAAATTAGAAATTCACCTGGGAATGTACAAATCAACATTTATTTGGTCATTCTCCATCATTTTAAAAAAAATCTCCACCATTTAAAATATTTTTGTAAGTAGCATGAGTGTTGATCTTAAAAAAAATAGCAAATTTGAGCTATGCCATAAGGAAATGTGCATCCTCCTGAATTACTAAATTCTTCAATCTCTCACTAGAGATATATTAAGATTCTTATACTGGATAAGAGAAAAGACTGTATCAGTATTTTTCAGAGTTTTGTCTTGACCCAGTAGTTGAACTGAGATACAACAAATCTTTAAAAAACAAAGCAAAACAAGAAACAGGAGAGACCAAAGCAGAGTGGAATAGAAAATATGAGTCTGTGTCATACATAATAAGGATTAGGTTTGATGTTGAAATTTTGTTATGTTCCCCTACCTCAGTGATGGCGAACTGTTTAGAAATGAGTGCCCAAATGGTAACTCAAAACCCACTTACGTATCACAAAGTGCCAACACTGCAATTAAGCCTGAATGCTAAGATTTTAGTTTAGAAAAAACAACTCATACATTAACATCTTTTATCTTAAAAGGAAATAACACATGTGCCATAGCTTTGCCACCACTGCCCTACCTGTTTTGCCTGTTTCTTCCTTTTTGTCTCTCTCACACATACCATGCATTATGTATCTGCTATGAGTTATGATATAGTCTTTGCTGTCGGGTGGAATAAAAAAAGTTTATAAACATTAGATCAGACTGAATTCATGTTACAAAGTATAAGGTTAGGCCTGATTATGGAGAAGATACAATTAAACTATTACTTTTGCTTAAAGTACAATGGAGAAGAAAGATCTATAAAAATGTCAGGTTGTGGCAAATTCTACAACAAATTGCTGTTGAAGACTGTGTTTAAGTTTTTTAACCTCCTAGATTAAATAAATATGAAGGAATTCTTTGGAGAAATGTTACATATCTTACTTTTATCTGTGTTCTTATACTTTTGAGATTGGGCCTGGGAAGCTATGAATCCAGAGTTGGCTTCTTTAACGAAAACAGTGAACACTGGGTATGTGGAAAAATATAAACCAATGAATGTGTGTCTGTTTTTGACTGATGTTATTCTTTTTAAATTTTTTAAAAAATTAAATTTATTGGTACAATTTATATATGCATAACAATCACATTCATCATATGGAATTTGTATTTGTACATAATAAATCTTAATTCTTATTTTTTACCATTCCCTTCCCCTCCCTTCAACCCTTCTTTCCCTCTTTATTTACAGAAGCTTTGTTTCTATTTTATCTTTCTTTTTTCGTTTTTTTCCCTTTCCCTTTTCTTCCTTCTCCTCTCCCCCCTGGTGGTCCATCACATTTGAACTTTTTTTTCTTATTTCACATTATCTATTATAAATTTTGGTCCTTTTTTATGCTTTTAGTTTCTCACACCAGAGAAACAATACAATATTTACACATGGGTGTTTGATTTATTTCACTTAAGAGTATGGTCTCTAGATGCATCCATTTAGCTATAAATGTCTGAAGTTTAATCCTTCTTTACGGCTGAGTAGGACTCTATTATATAAAAAGTACCACATCTTTATCTGTTCCTTGGTTGATGGGCATTTGGGTTGTTCCTGAGATTCAGTTATTACAAACTGTGCTGCTATGAATGTGGGTATGAATATATCAGTGTGGTATGATGCTTTTAACTCTTTTGGGAAGATACCAAGGAGGGGAATAGCTGAGTCAAATGGAACTTCTAGTTTTCAGTTTTTTGATGAATCTCCACACCAATTTCCACAGTGGTTGCACCAGTCTACACTCCAACCAACAGTGGAGAAGGGTTCCTTTTTACCAACAAGCCTGCCAGCATTTGTTATTAGTTGATTTCTTGATAATAAGCCATTCTTTTTGGAGTGAGATGGAATCTCAGCATGTTGTAATTTGCATCTCTTGAATGACCAGTGATGTTAAACATTTTTTCATAGTTTCATTTTTCATATTTTCATTATTTACTGTTTCTTCTTCATCTGAGAAGTGTGTTTTCATTTCAGATGCCCATTTTTGTATTGGGTCTTTCAATTTGGGGGGTTTGATTTTTTTCAGTTCTTTATATATGCTAGATATTACTGACTGAGGTTATTCTGTGTATATTTTATGTTTCTGAATTTGAAAGCAAACTATTAATATTTAACAAGATATATTTTCTTGAAAGGCAAATAACATCTTCAGTTTCATGTCCCTTGAGAAGTCAGGATTCTATGCCTAAATCTATTCAATCAAACACTGAAACAAGACAAAGTGCTTGGAGGTGAGTCTACTTAAAATTTTTTTCTTTTATTCTTTTTTTCTCTTTCCCTCTTTTCCTTTCTGCCTGTTCCCTCTCCTTTAATCTCTTCTTCCTTTCTTAGAACTACATTTAGGAAATGTCTACATTAATAACTATTATATTTGCGTATAACCTGTGCATGTCCTCCTGTGTACCTTAAATCATCCCTAGATTATGTATAATACCTCATACAATGTTAAGTGTCATGTATACAGTTGTTATGCTGTTTTGTGTAAGGGAAAATGACAAGGAAAAAGTTTGAATATGTTCAGTACAGAGGGTATTTTTTCCAAATATTTTTTTGGTGCCGGGGATCAAACTCAGGACCTCGTGCCTATGAGGCAGGTGCGGTACCTCTGAGCTAAATCCCCTTTCCAAATATTTTTGACCCATGATTGGCCAACTCTATGAATGCAGAACTTGTGGCTATAGAAGATTAAGTGTGTTCTGTTTTTGTCTAGATATTTACCTTTATCAATACGTTTCATATTTACTTCTAATCTAGTGTTGCTGTTCAGCATCTTGTTTCAATTTGAATTCTTGTTAGCATTTCTTACAATGTATAACCTATTGAGATCTTTAAGCATCTTAATAATTTCTGGATAACTTACACTTAAATACTTGTAGACAAGAAGTTTCCATGTTTACACAGGCATTTGATAAGGGGGAAGGTAATTTTAATTTCTTTCTCTTAAAATTAGCATGTTGTCTTTTGTGCCAATGTGTCTCTCTACTGCAACAGCTTCTAGGTCTTTACAATTTTTAGATATGTTCCATTATTTTCTGAAAGAATTTTAGGACAACCGCTTTTACAAAGTTTATTTTAGGAATTGTTCCTAAAAATGATATATATGAATTTTGGTTTTATGGTAATTTAAAGATCTCTTAATTTCCCACTGCTTTGAACTGAGGGATTGGGTATAGTCCAATAAGATATTCAAAGTGTAGTTTTCCTTAGAAGATAATTTACCATGAAATTAATAATGCTTAACCGTCAGAGCCTCATTTTCGTGTCCATTTCAAAGTTATGTCCTCATCCATAGGCCCAGAGAAGAAAGCAGCAACTTGAACAGGGTACAGGCTTTGTGAAGTGGTTTCTCCCCCTGGAATCACTCATATTCTAATAATGGTCCTGGGGCTACCAGCCTTGATAATAGGTGGCTACTTCTACCTTCTTGGTCCATCTGGTGTCAAGAACAGCTGATTCTTGAGGTCCTTGTTGAACATCTGGACCTATCCTCCCCAGAGAGAAGGATCTAAGGGAGACAATGCTTTCTGCTCTGCTCCAAAGCCACTTTAACTTAGGTTTCATGATCTAGTTGGGGTGTTGAGGACATGGCTGAGTTTGACTGGCTTGTGAAGCAGCATCTTTGAGTGTGTGTAGGGCAAAATAGAAAAGTGAAAAGCCATAGTTTTCCTAGGGATAGTCCAGACTGGGAATGCTTCCTGAACAAAAACGTTGGAGGGAATTTCAGGTGCACTATTACCAAAAAGTAGTTTTGAAGTGGAAAGAAAACCTTTCTAGGCTATAAGTAATAAAGATAATTTTATTAACTATGAGTCAGGAAAGACAAAATTGTCCGCTTGCTTAATTGAAAATAAAATGAAAATTTTCTCATATGAAAAGTTGATCATTGTAGGAAAAAGTCTTTATAGGGCAGTTAATGAATAATACATCTATTAATATTTTCCTGGATATTATGATACCTATGGTATTTATAACTTTTTGTTTTTTGTACTGGGGATCAAACTTGGGACCTTGCGCTTGTGAGGCAGGCAGCGGAACCACTGAGCTAAGTCCCCGGCCCTTATAACTTTTAAAATTTAAAATTTGTGATTTAAATTGTCATCATTTTCATGATTTAACAGTACTTTCCAAATTATACAAGGTTCAGATCCCATAAAACTTAGATTTGTTCTGGATCATATTAATCTAGAGTTTTTCAGATTATTTTCTTAAACAAGGAATGGGTTGTATTGATTGCCTTCTTGTAAGACTTGTGATATTTTTAGTAAAATTATTTAGAATTAAAAATGTATGATTCAGACTAGATTTCCCTGTGGGACTCTTACCTAGCTTTTTTTGAAAAATACACTTTTGATTTTGGCCTCATTGACCTCATGTTTAATCACAGCTTATTTAAAGTAGCTAGTAAATACTACAAAACTGATTAGTAACAGTTTTCAGCTACATGATAAAATCAGAGAATATATAATCAAATAGCTATCTACCCTGCCTATATTTATTTACCCTGTAATTTAAAATCACAGACAAGCCATAGTTAAATTTTTTTACTTTGTAGAAAATTTTAAAATAAATATGTAAAGAATTAAGCACAAGTTCACCTTGAAATCTTTCTGTTTGAATACAACTAGTGTAATATGGAAGCTGCTATAGTTTAAAAGTATACAGTAAGTCTTCAAATTACAAACATTTGAGTTGTGAATTTTCACAGATGTACTGTGTAAGACTCACTTTGTTGCATTACAAACATCCAGTTTATGAATGTTCTCCTGGAATGGAACTTGTTCCTAAGTTGGGGACTTACTGTGCTTTGTAGCTGTCTAGTCTGAGTTGGAAGATTAGCTTCCTCTGGGTTTTTATTTGTCAATAAGATGGCCACATTATTTTCTCACTAAGCCTCCATCTCCTCACCTGGAAAGAGAGGTAAATAATATATTGCAGGGTTGTGATAAGTGTGGGTTTTATAACTAGTTAGTAGTTATAAAATGTTTAATATACCATAAATTGATATGATAAATTTCAGAAATGAAATTTTCATCAATTATTTTTAATTTAAAAATGTATATAGAAATGATTTTTTTCTTTTTTTTATTGTAGCTATAGAGATGACAACAAAAATACCAGCTCAAAAACTTGGGGTAAAAATGATTTTAGGACTCAATGCAAAAGAACAAATCTAGTGGAAAATGATGGAATATATTCTTCTCCAGTGAATTTGGGAGCTCAGCAACAAAAACAATTAAGAATATCTGAACCTCATAACTTAACTTATCACAGAAAAACTGAGGTACTGAGACAAACACATTCATCAAAAATATTTGACTCCAAAATAAAAGGCCTAAACAAAAGTAGCACATTACAGGCATTTAAGCCCAGTTTTCAACAGAATCAATTTAAGAAACAAATGTTGGATGATATTCCAGAAGAAAACACTCTGAAGGTAAATAAATATTAATGAATGACTTATTAGCATTTTTTAAAAGGTGAGGTAAACACTTGGAAAGTTACAGAGATAAGAACATTTGAAATTAGTCCTATGGCATACATTATTAATGATTAGCATGTAGTACCATTACCATATAGTTCCATTGGAGTGGATGAATATTAGTTTCTAAAATATTTTCTTTCTTTTTTAAATTTCATTGGTACATTTTAGGTATACAGTATAATGACATTCATCACTGGAAATTTGCACCTTTACATAATCTCTCTTGGTTCTTATTTTTTCCCCCATTCCTCTGCCCTCCCTTCAACCCTTCCATCCCTCCCTATTTACAAAGACTTTGTTTCCATTTTTTCATTTTCTCATATTAATTCCATTCCCTTATTTCTGCTCCCCTACCCCTACCATTTCCCCTTCCCCTTTGCCCTTTTCTACCTATTTCACATTATCTATTATACCTTTTAGTCCTTATTTACACTTTCAGTTTCTCACACTAGAGAAACTATTCAGTATTTACACG
>NW_004624786.1:6090240-6102900 GCF_000247695.1 Heterocephalus glaber | reverse complement strand
AAATAAGAACCAAGAGACTCATGTAAAGGTACAAGATCCCAATGATGAATGTAACTGTATTTTATACCTAAAATGTACCAATAAAGTTAATGGGGGGAAGAAATCTTCAGGTAGGCAGAATCTAAGGGTAAATTTGTAGGATAGCATCCATAGCTGTAGTCAATCTAAATAATAAAAGTGATTAATCATGCATGGACACACCTTTTTAATGCACATTAAACATACGTATCTTGTGTCTAAAAAATTAGAAAGTAAAGGTCAATTAATAAATTAAAAATATTTCATTGTTTCTGCCTCCATCCATCTTTAGTGTAAAATTTAAATATACTGAGAAAGCCTTTTATCATTTTTTGTCACATTGCTAAAATAATTAAATCAGAAGAGAAACAAAAGTACTCAGCAAAGGATTGTATTTCAATAATTTTATTGAAAGGTATATCTCTTGGTGGTTTTTTGTTTGTTTGTTTGTTTGTTTTTGGTACCGAGGATCGAACTCGGGTCCTTGCACTTGTGCAGCAGGTGGCGAAACCACTGAGCTAAATCCCTGGCAACAATGTATATCTCTTAGTACCAAACATAAAGGTAGTTGGTTAGGTTACCTCTGGCCAACTCAAAATTAATACTGATGTTTTCAAAATATTGAAATATATCGGCCTTCTGGTAAAGCTGAAGGTATCCACAAAACATGGTTTACAAAAAGTTAAAGGTAGAATATACTGTGGTTCTTTGGTTTATTTTTCAATGCTTAGTTATCTGTAACATGATGTCAAAATTGGTTACATCCATTCTGGATAGACTCAGGCTTCTGGCTGCACCAGCTGTTTACAACACTAACAATATATGTACATTTCCTTATATTGATTGGCTCATATGGAGAATTCCAAACACTACCTCATCAATCTCATAATTATGGTGGTGCCTCCTTACTTTTCTTAAGACACGTTATGGAAATTTGTGAAAGTATATTCTATTCCTTAAACAAAACAAAACAAAACTGGAAGTAATGGCAGTTTTATAGAAACAGTCCATAGTAAAACCTGTAGTGCTTTATCTAGCCAGAGCTTAGGGTTAAGCAAGTTTTCAGAGTGGTAATTGATTTTGACTTAACTATGTAATATAATAGAACATATTTTTAAAAAACAGAACTAGATAAGACTGAGGAAGTAGATTCTGTGTAGAAATTTTTATCATTGATACAAATGTTACCTGTTTTTTAGAAGAAACATTAAAGATAGCTCAATGAATATGCCAAACTTAATAGGTCTGTATTTTGGCTTAATACAAAATGTTTTAAAATTTAAATGTAATTCCCATATAGCAATAACATTCTTATCTCTGAACTATTACTTGCATTATGGGTGCCAACAAACCATTACATTATTTAGAATATAACCTTTATTATGCCTTAAAAAAGTGCATGTGTGAAATGTTGGTTTTGATGTAAACCTCATAATTTAAATTTTAACATTTAAATTAAGTAGGTTACCATTTTCCAAATCACCTAAATATAATATATTGTTCCAGTATAGAAAGTTAAATTAATGTTAGAAATGAAGATTCACAGTTCACCTTTTCAGGCTTGTATTGTTTCACATTTATGCCTTTAGCTTTACAGATTAATTCAAATCTGAACAATCTTGCTGCAGCATTATATTAATGAGGCAGTTTTCCAAAGATGGAGAACATCATACTAATCTAGGTGTGATGTTTTGAGGGATCATAATTTATTTTGTTTTTTGTTTTCTTTTTGTTACCAGGGATCTAACTCAGGCCCTTGTGCTTGTGAGGCAGGCGATGGCACCACCGAGCTAAATCTCTGGCCCAAGGGTTCACAATTTAAATCAATTATAACATTATGGAATCCATAGTTCAGGGTTGTGGAGAAAGGCTTCAAAGAAATTTTTTTGTTGCTGCAATAATACTATTTATGTAAAGAACAAAAACCCCCAACTTATCAAAAGTTTATCTAAATACTACTAGCTGTTAAAAGTAAATTTTTCATGCCTAAGTTTCATAATCATATGTGGATGGATGTATTAAATATTAACATTCAGTTTTGAGCAGGAAAAGAGAAATCATTACTGGAAGTTAATAAATTTAGATGGCAAGAACATACAGAATATATGCAGTGACTGAATTTATGTTTTTTATGAATATAATTACTTTCTATTATTCCAATTGTAATAGTAGTATATTGAGACATACTGGCAATTTTCAGAAACCCAAAAGCGATCATCTGCTTTGCATTACTTTTTCTTTAGGTGTAACATTCAAGTTCATAATGATTCTGCTTATAAGCTAACAGTCTCCAATGAGTTCATATATGGATCAAACTTTTGGTCCTATTATAACTTTAAATGAGCTAGAGCTTAGGGCTACAGTTAGCAAAATGCAATTAAAAAAGCATTACTTCAGCACTACCTTAAAAATTCAGATTATTAAAGAGGATGTTTTCTAAGCTGCTAATTTAATGAAATAGTTAACATATGTAACAGAGATTGGAAATTCCTAAGGTTTTTTTTTTTTTTTTAAGTTTTTGGAGACAGGGTCTCACTATGTAATTTAGGCTGAACTTGAACTCACTATGTAGCCCAGTCTGGCCTGAAACTCATATGATGATCCTCCTGCCTCAGCATCCCAAGTGCTAGGATTACAGGCATGCACCACCATGCCCAGCCCTTAGGGTACTGTACCTTATATATAGCAAATGCCTTCAAATATTAGCTGACTAGATTGGTGATACCAGTTTTTCCCTTTTGCTATTCCAAGTCCAGTTGGTTTATTTTGAAGATAATATTTCAATACTTCAATTGTAGAAGAAAATTATACAATTTTCTCTATACAGAGAATAACAACCAAAATTACCAATTAAGAAACCATTTCAGGAATTGTTGGAAAGTGAGTTATTCTATAGTAACTATGCTTCAGTTGCTGTGCAGTACACCCAGAAACAATCCACTTCAACTTCTGACCATTTGGTTTGGAACACTTGTTTGATAAATATTCAGTTAAACACTTGGAATATTCAGTTAAACTCTTGCTGGAAGGTCAGATCTCTGCCATTTATCTTGGAATGTTTCTGGAGACATTCTATTCCTTCTGTTAACTCTACACACTTCTGTGCTTGGATCTCCAATGCAATGATAGATAAGGCCAACACAGAAGGCTTTGCTTTAGAAAATAGGATCCTGCAGTGACATGCCTTAAGCTGAGCTTCTAGTCTTTCAAAACTTAGGCTATTTTTCCTTTCAAATCGCAAGCTCTCCTGAATGAGAGAATAATAGAGTTGTAGAAATTGAAAGGCAGTGGTAGCTTTGACTTTCCAACACAGTACAATACAATCTTTTCCGTTCGCATCAAATCTGAAACCGTGAACCAATACTGACTTATTCAGATCAAGTCAGTTGCCAATGGGACATTTCTTTCCTCTTCTATTGATTTTACAGCCAAATAAAAGCAGCTGAGTCCAACACACTCAAGGTGCTTGAGCTGTACCTTCATTTTAGACAGGAATCTGTCCAGTAAATTCACAGCTAGAGAAAATGTTTCCGTAGCAAAGCCGAAGAACTGAGTTAGACTAAGAAGATCTTTCCCTTCAAGGTTCCTCACAATCTTGTAGTCATTCTGAGGCCATTATCATGTGCAGATTCAATTAGTCTCAAGCCACAGACCTTTGGCTGACATCTGGCCTCCTGTTCCAACAGGGTATTCAGCTGGTGTAGCAGTTTCTTGGAGTCCGTTGTTGTCAGGACTTCTATCATCTTGCTAGAGACTGCGGCTCCTCGGCGTGACCACCCTCCCTGCGCCTGCTCTCACCTCACCCCGCGGTATCGGATACGAGAGGCCTAGGAGGCGAGGACACTCGAGGGCAGGAGGGGAGAGGCCCGGGGAGGGAGAACTGTCCTGGGTGGAAGTCTCCACAGCACAGCTGAGACTACACCGCCCTCCTCCTGGTCGGACCACTGCGCAAGTTCCAATATTCTTGAACATAGACGCAAAACTCTTCAACAAAGTACTAGGAAGCTCAATTCAACAGCATATTAAAAGGACCATTCATCATGATCAAGTGAGATTTGTCTCTGGGATGCAAGGATTGTTCAACATTTGCAAATCAATAATGTGATACAACTCATTAAGAAAATGAAGGCCAAAAACCATTATGATCATCTCAGTTGATGCAGAAACAGCACTTGAAAAGATCCAACATGTTTTCAAGATGAAAAACTCAATTAGGAATAGAAAAGTGTACCTCAACACTGTATTGTACAAATATGACAAATCCACAGTAATACTGAACAGAAAAAAGTTTAAAACTTTTCCTCTAAGACCCAGAACAAGAAAAAGATGCCCCCTGTTTTTACTCCAGTGTTCTAAACAGTACGGTATGTCGTAGAAATTAGGAGGAAAAAGAGGCATCCTAATTGTAAGAGAAGTCAAATTATCCCTGTTTGTATATGATATAACCTTATATAGTGAAATTCCTAAAGATTCCACATATACACAAAGAGTTTGTTAGAACTGATAAATTCACTGAATTTGTAGTAAGAAAAATTAATACACAAAAATCAGTAGCACTTTTATATTAAGGACAGAATTTTCAAAACAGAACTGAGAACAATCCCACATACAGTGGCCAAAATCTCCCTTAGAAATAAATCTAATCAAGAAATTGAAAGACCTGTTCACTGAAAAGTATAAAATATTTATAAAAGACACAAAAACTAAAAGATGCAATAAAATGATAGAAGGTTCGCATTTGGAAGAATTAATATTGTTAAATGCTCACAGTACCCAGATAATACACAGATTCAATGCATTTCCTACAAAAATTATAGCATCATTTTTCATATGACTATAAAAATCTTATAATTCACAAGGAGCCACAGAAAAACCTTGAATAGTCAAAGCAATCATTAGCATAAAGGACATAGTTGGAGGCATCACACTACATTAATTTCAAACTATATTATAAAATAATAGTCGTAAAACAATATGGCTGGTCATGGTGGTGCATGCGCGTAATCCCAGCACTCAGAAGGCTGAGGCAGGGGGATCACCAATAGTTCAAGGCTAGCCTGGGCTACATAGTGAATTGAAGGCCAGCCTGGACTATAAATCAAGACCCTATCTAAAAAAACAAAACAAAACAAAAAAATACACCCTCAAATAAAATAAAAAACAGCATGACACTGGCATAAAAATAGATACATAAACTAATGGACCAAAATAGCTCAGAAAGGAATCTACACATCTATGAATATTGATATTTGGCAAAGATGCCAAGAATATACAATGGGAAAAGGGCAGTCTCTTAAATAAATGGTGCTGGGAAAAGTGGACATACATAAGCTAAAAGTGAAATTAGACACTTATCTCACTTTGTAGCCCAAAATGAACTAAAAATGTATTATCATTTCATTTACTGCTGAAAATTAATTATTATTTCAATTATACATATTGATGGCATACTGTGTGAATACAATACATGTATACAATATGTAATGATAAAATAAGGGTGAATAGCATTTCCATTTCTTTCAATATTAAAAATTTCAAAATAGCACAATGACTGTACATATTTATGGACTACACTTTAATGTTTCAAAATTTGTACACAATGTATACTGATCAATTCAGAGTGATTTACATTTCAATTTTCTTATCATTATTTTGTGTTTGGAGCTTTCACCCTGAAAGCGGGGTCACTGAAATCTGATCCTTGTTAGCAGTATGTTTATCTCTCCCAGGATCCATTTATAGGGAGTTGTATTGTAGTGAGAGAGACGCCACGTGGAATCTTTTCCAAGTATGTGTCTTTCATGGCGATACTCTGCTTCAAAACCACTGATGGCTTCTTGTGTAAACCTTTTTACTCCTAAGATATTTTGAATCATTCAAAGTCTGGCATTTGATGTCTTTTATGTCTTTTATGTTTTCTCTAACCGTGCTTCTTTACCTCCAAAAATGTAGCATCCACCAAGACAGGACTACTGTCCACTTCCTAACAGGCAAGATTAAGCATCTATCCCTGAGCTTCTCTCTACCCTCACATTCCCCAGAAATAGTCAGGCGTGATAAGTGGTTATAATCAGCCACCACTAGAGGACTCAGAGAATTTTTCTTAGGGAGGTTCTGGGTAATTATTTTGTTTTTAATGAATTCCTCCAAGATCTAGACTCCTCCGGGATGCAGAGCCTTTAGGCCCGGGGATGTGTAGAATGAGAAATGTGAGTAGGGGTGATGCAGACATAGGTGATAACTACAGCCGGTGTTACTTCCTATGCCTAGAAGAAGAGAAGGGAGCAGGATCTCTGGTCAAGGCTCTGGATTCACCCTCAGCCCATCTGGGTAAGTTGGCAAGAGGGAGAATGAACTGGTGCCTTAGTGCCCTTCCAACTTGAGGGTCTTCATTTCCCAGATTGTATGATGTTCTGCACAATACTTTTTCATATGTGATAACTTTTCTTTTCTCCATTGCTATCTCCCAAGACTTCTCCATGCTGTGAAATATTCTCATTGATGTTCAGCACTTTATAATATTTATCAATGTTTATTAATGATAACATTCATTAATATTATGATGTAATGTATTTTCCCAAGATTACATCATTTCAACATAATGATGCCTCTGTGAGAGTTGTCATTTAATAGAGAGGTCCTTAATTTCTGTTGATGTAATTGAATTATTGAAGGAGCTTCAATATGTTTTGGACATATCTCCTCCAAGATATTTTGGTCACATGTTTTGGGGGATGGCAAATCTGTTTTGCAATCCTCCTACTCCAAGTATGGTCCACTGACAAGCTGAGTTAGCATCACCAAATGTAAAAACTGAACTTTTAAAATGTAGAATTTTAGGCCCCCCACCAGTCCTACTGAATCAAAATCAGCATTTAACAGAGTAACCACGTGCTTCTGTGTAAGTTAAGTTTTGGAAGTTCTGCCGCTCGTGATTCCTGTGTGCAGTCCTGACTGCAAACTACACAGGTGTGAGGTGAGGAAGGTGAGAGGCACCATTTGCAGGAGGACTGAAGCTCATGTGCTTGATCAGAGTCACCCTCTGAAAGTAATGTCTCTGTGGTTTGTGATTCCTATTAAGACCCTAGATGCCAGCGATGAGTCCCACTCATTTCCAAAGGAAGCAACATTCTGAGAAATCAAATGTATAAAATTTCACTGATGCTTTTCCCAACTGAAATACCAGCATGCTTTCTCCAAAATTTAAAAACTCCTGTTGTAGCTAGATCAAACACCATCAGCAGGGAGAAAATTCCAGTAATTGCACTCAGTCATGTCTGTTTTGTTGAGGAAATTCCAAAGACCTAATGTCCTTTTTCATTTTTCTTAACAATGAGTTATGGATTTCTGGAGACAAATTGGGGTGAGGTCTCAGAGGTAGAAATTATTTTCATTCCTTCCTATCTCCCCAAATTACTAAACCTGTCAGATTAGTTTTTCATATCAATACCATCAATACAAGGGAAAATATCAGCGTGGCCTTGCATAAAGGGTAATCTGATTGTCTGTTTTGGATGAAGAGTAGTATGACTGGGCCATCTAGTATTTTTTATAATGGGTCTGAAGTTACATCCTGATATTCTACAACAAAGTGTCAAAAGCTAGTGCTGCAAGCTTCAGGCTTGTGAGTCCTTCTGGGAAGATATAGTTAGGAGTCATTATTATAACTTAAGGGGGAGTTTTCTGCCTTTAAATTTTGCTGTGTTTCAGCCTGGAAGGTAGCTAATAGATATTCCACTGACCACATCCAGGCATTATGCCATATACGGACCATGGTGCAGTTAAAGACAGACATGGCCTTTCTTGCATGTAGTTTCCAATGTGACAGGGAAGTCAGCTGGAAGCAAGTAAGCAAGGGCATTGAGTACTATGAGATGAGCACATGATGCTGTGGGAACATAGCAGCAGGTCTCCATATAAGGAGATAGGGAAGATTTAGTTGTGAAAGTGACATGTAATATACCTGAAGAATAAGTAGGGGGAAGCCAGGTGGAGAGGGAGCAGAGGGAAGATGGGGCTAGGCAAGAAGAACAGTAAGTGTGGAAGGCTGGAGTCAAAAATTATAATCTTTACTCCCAGTGTTTCTGGAGAAGGAGATGAAAGGGTCATTGCAGGGCTAGATGAGACTGTGGAGGTAGACAAGGGACAGATCATGCAGCACTTATTTTCTTTTGTGCCCTTAGAAGGAATTTTGTCTTTATCTGAGGCATAGCGAGCACTCATGAAATTTTCAGCCAGAACATTGTGATCAAATTTTAATTATAGATTGCCACAGTATGGCAAGACTGAAGGAGAGTAAACATAGCAGCAGTGAGGTGAAATAATATATTCTTCCAGTAATCCACACAAAATAGTGTCAGCCTGGTCCAGATCATAGCAGTTTGGATACACAGTTGGAGTTGTGGAATGAGATTTAGGATTAGCTAGAGTACGTGTTGATGGTGAGGGAAATGAGTAGATGAAAGAAAAACCTTAGCCTTACTCGAGCCTGTATTGTTTTTGATGAGATATGAGCGACTGAAGGAGTGGATTGGAAGAAGGGAAGGGTGAGTCATGATTTCATTTAGGGTATGTTGAGATGAAGATGGGAATGATGTGAAGACAGAAGTTCATCCATGTGGTTTAGATGGTAATGAAAGCCACACGAGTAGGCAAACTCTCTCAGGGCTGTATCTATATGATAATGACCATGTTAGGAAAAAGCTCAGCAAATAGTGATATATATGATGTTAGTGGAGAAACAAATTACAGTTATTCAGAACTGAAGTATCAGGAGTACCAGTGTGGTCCCTCAAAAGCTAATCCACGGGAGTGTTTTGGAAGGTGTGGGGAAATGCCAATATCATTACATCGTATTAGAAGAGATGAAATTAAGTCTGAGAGGTAGCTTGGATTTAGTGAAATGACAAATGATTATAGAGATTGTTGCTTCAGATACTGAGGGTGGGATAAATTATTGCAGAACATTTAGGAGACCGTGTATCATAGACTGATGTTCATTTTTATTTGGATTTTAAGAGACCCTATTATTTTCTCTTAAAGATGCTGGAGACAGAGCATGAAAGGAAAGAATCAAACTATGTTCTCAGAGTTCCTCCTCCTGGGTGTGCCTATCCAGCCAGAGTATGAACACCTGTTCTATGCCTTATTCCTCTCCATGTATCTTACCACCGTCCTGGGGAACCTCCTCATCATCGTCCTCATTCAACTGGACTCTCATCTCCACACACCCATGTATTCTTTTCTCAGCAACCTGTCCTTTTCTGATCTCTGCTTTTCCTCTGTCACAATGCCCAAGTTACTGAAGAACATGCAGAGTCAAGTCCCATCCATTCCTTATGCAGGCTGTCTGGCCCAAATGTATTTCTTCCTGTTTTTTGCAGATCTGGAGAGCTTCCTGCTTGTAGTCATGGCCTATGACCGCTATGTGGCCATCTGCTTCCCCCTGCACTACACCAGCATCATGAGCCCCAAGCTCTGTGTGTGCCTGGTGGTGCTATCCTGGGTGCTGACCACGTTCCATGCCCTGTTGCACACCCTGCTCATGGCCAGATTGTCTTTCTGTGGGGACAATGTGATTCCCCACTTCTTCTGTGACATGTCTGCACTGCTGAAGCTGGCATGCTCTGACACCAGTATAAATGAATTGGTGATATTTATCACGGGAGGCATCATTCTCATCATTCCATTTGTACTCGTTATTGTTTCCTATGCACGAATTGTGTCCTCCATTCTCAAGGTCCCTTCTGCTCGACATATCCGTAAAGCTTTCTCCACTTGTGGTTCTCACCTCTCTGTGGTGTCACTGTTCTATGGGACAGTCATTGGCCTCTACTTATGTCCATCAGCTAAGAATTCTACTATGAAGGAGACAGTCATGGCTCTGATGTACATGGTGGTGACTCCCATGCTGAACCCTTTCATCTACAGCCTGAGGAACAGAGACATGAAGGAAGCCCTGGGAAGAGTCATTTGTAAGAAAATTTGTTTCTGTCCATGATAGTAATATTTGTAACTATTATATAATTTTCCAGTAGATATATTGATTTCTAAATATCATTCTTGACCTTTTTTCTTGCAGGCAAAATATTACATAAATGTCCAATAAGTAAAACATCTCAAGTGAAGATGTGTAGTTGATGTAGGAAGGTGTTCTCAGGGACATACTAGGAAGGTTTTCCTATTTCCTAATTCCAAGTGACCCTGAGCAAGCTTAATGTAAAAGATTTTAGCTGAGTTTTTCACACGAGAGAGGCAATGAGATATTTACACACGTGTATCCAATTTATTTCACTTAAGAGTATGGTGTCAAGGAACAAAATGTATGATAGATAACGTGAAATAGGAAGAAGTTTTTCAAAAGGAAGGGGGAAAAGAAGGAAGGGAAAATACTGAGAAAAGGAAAAAATGGAAACAAAGCCTTTGTAAATAAAGAGGGGAGGCATGGAAGGAGGGTTGAAGGGAAGATATACCATGTACCAGTACAAACTCCCTATGATGAATGTGATCATTATGTATATTTAAATTGTACCAATAAAGTTAATTTAAACAGATTTTAGTTGCAATCTGCCTGTAGATGTTAAACAAGTAAATTGTTACGTATTATCTTTCAAAATCACTTTTTATTGATATTCTGTCCTCTCTTGCCAATACTAATTCCGAAATATTTATTTCCTACTCCTTATTCTAATCTACACAATTAACTATTGAATAAAATACCTCTTTCTGAGTGTTTCCATCATTCCATCTTTTAACTTTTTTGTACTTTTTTATTTCAATGTTTAAATTTTTTTGGTAAAACCTGACTTTAGCCTAAAATGAACTTTCAACTTTCTTTGTTATAATAGTTTAATTTGAATTTTTGTGTGTTTAATTTAAATCGTATCTGGGGGCCCAGAAGTTGTCCCCTGACGCATGAAGAAGAAATCCAGAGTCTGCTTACCGGCCTCACTTTTAAAAATCTCTTTCCCTTCCTTGTTATTTCAGAGTTTATCAACAAATTTTCATCCATGATCTTACTAATTCTTGTGAGAAGCCAGCAATGAAAAGCGGTCTTACTATTGTGTTAAAGATTGGAAAATGTGGAATTTGAACTTAGTAAGGTCCCAGTGTGGGCCAGTAGCAAATCTCTTCAGGATTTTTCTTTTATTACCATATATGGCATCACCTAGGTTTTCAATCTTGGTTCATTAGCTTTGCTGGTGTTCCTCTAAATGGTGGCATCTAAACTTGTTATTTCAATCTTCTCTTGTATGGCACTGACCTCCACTTCACCATGGTTTTGACCTTCTCCCGGTCCCAGTATTTATTCTCATCTACCCAGTGGACTTCTTTGCTTGATACTTTATGACATGCACAACATTGAACTCTGTTATTTATCCACAATTGATAATTGTTTTACATTCCATTTCTTATGCATATTACCTTCTCTGTAGTTGCTCATGTGTATGTCTATGATGTATAAGTATATATGCATACATACACAGCTTGGTTTGTGAACTTAATTTGTTCTATGATTTTGGAAAAGATGGCCAGGTTTGTGTTTTTATGGGAAAGATGACCACTGTCATGTTTGTCACTGAATGCAGAGTTTGCAAACAAAAACAAAATGTTGCTAAATGCTTTTATTTGCAAATCAAATCATTTTTAAACAAAAGTGTTCATGAACCAAAATTGATTGTTGTTCAGGTTTTTTAAATTATTTAATATTATGGCTCTTGACTTATTTTAAGATGCTCCATGTTTTGATAAAATCATACTAGTTTCTATAGCGGATAAACTCTCAAGTCTTAATGGTGTGGTGCAATGAATTTTTTGGTGTTTTTTTCCACTCCTATACAGTGTAGTTGACACTGGGCATGGAAAGCATGTTTCATGTCATCAGGCTGATGAAGGCAATATCATCTTCAGCATATAGTTTCCAAAGACACCTCAGGTGTTGACATCCAGTTGAATAAAGGTAATGAGTAGAGAGTCACATGAAAGAGTTTAATGGACTTGGCCTGAAGGTGGCATACATCTCTTGACTGTCATGGCTTACATCTAGATGTCCCCCCTCCCCCAGCCTCCTGTGCTCATAGGTGGGGCCTTTGTTTTTTGGTACCAGGGATCGAACTCAGGTCCTTGCGCTTGTGCAGCTGGCGGCGAAACCACTGAGCTAAATCCCCGGCCCTCGGTGGGGCTTTTGAGAGTGGCTGGATCATAGGTATGTGAAACTGGATTAGTCCATTGATTGGTTTAGCATAGATCTGAGTGTGGGTAATGGACTTACTGAAGAGGGAAGACCCACTCTGTGTGTGAGTGGCACCAAT
Source organism: Heterocephalus glaber (assembly GCF_000247695.1). Next base: position 6,090,571 of record NW_004624786.1, on the reverse strand, counting down.
CAATAGGCTTGCAGCCTGGATGAAGTAAAAAGAGGAGGTCTCACTGCCTCCTGCCTGTCACTCGATGAACTGTTTCTTCTCTGCCAAGCTGCCCTGCCTTGGGGCCAACTGACTATCAGCTGAAACTTCTATAAACTGTTAACTAAAATAAACCTTTCCTCCTTTTAACTTGTGTCAGGTATTTTGTCTCAGCAACGAGAAAGTAAGTAAGACACTGACCTGTGTTTCCTCCTGGAGAATTCAGCTGTGTAGCTCAATTTAGATACACCTAAATAACTGGACTACAGAATATGCTTAGATTCCACCAGTTTTGCACACACTCATTTTAAAT
>NW_004624786.1:6053866-6065040 GCF_000247695.1 Heterocephalus glaber | reverse complement strand
GAGCACAATTTCTCCTGTTATCTGAGAAATTCTTTCTGATTTCATTTTTTCCAGATCCCCTTTTGTTGCCAGTTCAGTGGGTCCAGGTGTTTGAGTATCAGAGTGTTCCATCACATTTCCCTTTGGGGTTGCTGTAGGTGATCTGGAAGTCTGGTTTGGAGACTTATGCATGTCATTTTTGAGACTTATTTTTCTCATTTCGACTGGGGGGGGGTGAGGGGTGCTGTTCATGTCCACGTGGCTCACCTCCTCTGAGCTGGGAGAGGTGGCAAGGGGCCATGAGTGGTGGTAGGGATGGTGGCCCAAAAGCCCTTTCCTCTGGGCTGGGAGTGGCAGGATGGTTGGCAGCCCAGAAGCCTCTTCCTCTGGACCAGGAGCAGTGGGATGGCGGCTCAGAAGCCCCTACCCCTGGGCAGGAATTCTTTAAATGCTGAGAAGTTGATTAGCTCCAGTACAGTGGTCTGGTGGTCTGGTGTCCTCTGAGTCTTTGTAGTGTGGAACCAGGTGGCTGTACAAAGGAGTGTGTGTGGGGGGGTGTCCAGTGGATTGCTGCCAGGGCACGGGCTGGTTTGGTGTTTTCAGCAGGACTAGTGACCTCGGGACCGTGTCCACAGACCTGCTTGTCTGCAGCGGGCTGATTCAATGTTTTCAGAGCGACTGGCGACCTCAGGACTGCATCCGCAGACCTGCCTGTGTGCAGCAGGCTGATTACGTGTTTTCAGGGTGACTGGCGACCTTGGGACTGCATCCACAGACCTGCCTGTCTGCAGCGGGCTGATTCAGTGTTTTCAATGTGACTGGGGTTTTTGGAATCTTAACAATTATATGCCTATGTGTAGATTTTTTTTGACCAAGGCCAGTTGGAGTCCTATATGCCTCACTTATCTGTATGTCAAGTTCTTTTCCCCTGCTTGGGATGTTTTCTGCCATCACTTCTGTTTTTTTAACAGTTTGGGGTTTTTTTAAGAGTTTTTTAATGTCATCTGCACTCTCTCCTGTTTCTTCATTGACTCCTTTCAGTCTTATGTTTTTCTTCTTTGCATCGTCTAGCAGCTGGTGGATTGATTTCTTGTGGTGCCTTACAATTTTAAAGAAATTTTTCCTGCTCCCTATTTGAAGTCTTATCTTCTATATCTGAAATTCTGCCCTCACATTGGCTCATTGTGCTGTGTAAGCTTTCAATGGAGTTTTTAATGTCCTGGAAATCTGTTTGCATCTATTTTATGGATTCCATTTGTTTCCTATGTTGGGATTCGATCATTTTCCTCAGCTCCTCTATTTTTTTTGTCTGTGTCTTCTCTAGGTTTATTAATCATATCTTGCACTATGGGTACAATCTCTGCTGTTATCTGAGAAATTATTTCTGATTTCCTGTTTTCCAGCTCCTCTTTTGTTGCCAGTTCAGGGAGTCCAGGTGGTTGAGTATCAGAATGTTCCATCTCATTTCCCTTTGGGGTTGCTTTAGGTGATCTAGAAGTCTGGTTTGGAGACTTGTTTACATGTCTTCTCATTTCAACAGGGGGCGGGGTGTGGTGCTGCTCGCCATATGGCTCACCTCCTCTGCACTAGGGGTGGTGGTATGGCCATCCTGATTCTTCCTCCTGGGTGCTGGGAGCAGCTCACCTCCTCTGTGCTGGTGGTGGTGGTATGGAGGCCCAGAAGCCTCCCCTGGTTGCTGGGAATGGCTCACCTCCTCTGCGCTGGAGGGGCTGTGTAAATTATTAAGAATAGGAAATCCATAGAGATATAAAGTAGAATGGAGTTGCCTATGGCTGGGTGGTGATAAGGCTAGGGAAAAGTGCGAAGTAATTGTTAATGGGCACAGGAGCTTTTCTACAGTAATAACAGCTTCTAAAATTGTGATGATGATCGCACCAGTCTGCGAGCAATAAAATAATCTAACTGCAAACTTTAAGTGAGCATATATTAATAAATATCTAACAATAATAAGTGTTTACAATTCAGATAATTTAATTACACATTAAATATTTGTTCATTAAAGGTTAATTTTCAGTCTATTAATGGCATAGTAGTTATGTACAGGAATTTTCTTGTTCATAGGATATTCTAAATGCTGAATTAGTGAAGTATTGTCATGTAAAAAATTATCTCACATGGTTCAGCAATTGACAGGAAGAGAGAAAGGGAAAGATAGAGGAAGGAATGAGGGAAAGTGATTAATGTATGATACAAATATGAACACATGGCACATGGTCTGATTTGAGGAATTGATGAAATTTCAATTGACACTAAGTTTGTAACCTTTTATTTGAATGTCATAGGTTTGATGACATAGATTTTCATTTTTCAAAAGTGTGAGTTCAATTATACATGTTGTTTCTGCTGTGATAATACTTATATAATTAAAATATTGCAAATCCTGGTTTTCACTTTAATTTGTAAAAAAGGTAATTATCACTTTTGTTTATAGCAATTGTGGTACACAGATTTCAAACCTGCTGCAAAAATTATTGGTCTAAAGTAGAGGACCGAAAAAATTGAACAATAATAATATTCCAAGATATAATAGAAATCTCTGTTGAAATGATACAGTCATCCAAACAGAAGAGATTTCTGTGCTATAAAAACAGTATAATAAAAGTCAGGGAATGTAAAAATATATTTTGGAGTAATTTGAACTTCAGGTTTCTATAAGCACCAAGATGGGGAGATGGCCATATAAGAGATGGGAAGAAGACAGAATAGTTAGTCTTACTTTACATTTTTCCATGGGCACTTTGGAAAGTGAGATTTAAATGGCAAAACAGATATCCACAGAATTTGATGTCGATGCAAGTTGCCCTTTAGGTATAACACATACACAAAAGACTATCTCAAATATGTGAAAACAAATATATCAACCAATCAAGGAGTTAATCAAAATAAAAAATAAAAAGTTAAAAAGTTATAGAAGAATGGTGGGAAGATTTCTGTTTAAGAAAGGTAATAATAACATAACAGAATGTTATGGTAACAAATGTGTGGGGATGTGAAATGGTACAACTACCATATGATCCAGAAATGCTGCTAGGTATATGTCTAAAATAATTATTGTATTCAAACAAATATTTGTACGTGAATGTTCATAGTAGCACTATTTACAGGGCTCCAAATATGGAAAGAGGCATCAACTGATGATTGGATAAATAAAATGTGACATAGACATCCACAGAAGAAAATATTATTTGGTAATAAAAAATAAGTAACATTCTAGCACATACTGCTGCAGAGATATGATCAAAATATACAGTAAATGGGTAAATAAAATATTTATTACAGTAAAAGACAAATTTCTATTAACCCCCCTCAAAATACAAAGTTGAATATAAGGCAAATAACATTAAAAAGAGGCAAATATCCCTTTTTGATGTAATGAAGGACACCAAAGTTGGCCTTACAGAAGTGGAGTAGAATGGTGGCTCCCTGAGGGGAAGAAGGAGGTGGGAAGGGAGGATAGGGAGATGGCAAACAGGTACAGGAGTGCAGTTGGATGGGAGGAATAGTTTCTAATGTTCTGTAGCATCATATGACTAGTTGACAACAATTAATTGTATATTTTAAAATGGCTGGTAGATAGGATTTTGAATGCTAGCAACACAAAATATTATAGACAATGGAAGTGAAGGATATATCAATTTTCATGATCTGATCATTATACAATATATACATGTACTGAAATATCACACTATACCCTATAAGTATATATAATTATTATGTGATAATTTAAAAAATATTTATATAAAGCTAGGTTAGAAAAGAAAATATAAAAATACATTGCAAAAATAATGGGGAAACCAGAACATTTAGGTAAGAGATATATAGATCAATTTGCTTTATGCAACAGAGCCTGATAATTCAATGAGGGAAAGGATAGCATTTTCAAAAATTCATAATCATCATAAATGATACAACTGAAAATCTATCAAAAGGTAAGTAGGTAAATTGTGGTATAATTATACACTGGAATTCTACTCAGTAATAAAAAGAAACACATTACAGATACACATAACTACATGACTGAATCTACAAACATTATGCAGAGCTGAAAAATCTACATACAAAAGAGTACACCATGATTCCATTTATATAAAATACAAAAAGTGATAGAAATCAGATTAGTGGCAGAAGGTGGGAAAGTGCGTGGTTCACAGTGAATTGTGAGTTGATGGACTTATGTACATTTGGGCTAGAGTAGAAGTTACCTTCAAAACTCCTCAAATTCTATATTTAAAATGGTTAAATTTCTTTGTATGTAAATTCTAATTCAAGAAAACTGAAAAATTAAAATTTACAAAAGATTACTCTTATGCCCACATCCTTGCTATTATCACAGGCAGTCAAGCATTTATAAATTTGCCAATTTAATGTTCACTCAGTGATCACATATTGTTTTTCAATTTTCTTTTTCAGTAAGAATGGCTATTTTCAAGAAAGTCTAAAGATAAGAAGTGTTTGCTGGCAAGGATATGGAGAAAAAGGAATCCTTGCACACTATTGATGGGAATGTAAGTTAGCACAGCCATATGGAAAATAGTATGAAGTTCCTGAAAAAATTAAAAATAGAACTACCGTATAATCCAGAAATCCATTATTGGGTATATATCTAAAAGAAGTGAATTCAGTATGTTGAAGGGACATCTACACTCCCATGTTCACTGCAGCACTATTTACAATAGTCAAGAAAGAAATGGAAGCAGCCTGAGAATAAAGTGTGATACATATACACAATGGAATATAATTCACATATAAAAAAAGGATGAAATCTTGTCACTTGTGACTATGTGGGTGGAACTGGAGATAATTATGTTTAATGAAATCAACAAGGCACAGAAAGACAAGTACTGCATAATCTCATTCTTATTTGGAATGCAAACAAATTGATCTTATAGAAGTTGAGGCACTTACCAGAGGCTGGAAAGAATGGATGAGAAAGGTAGGGAAGGACAGGGAGAGTACAGTTAGATAGAAGCAAGAAATTCTGGTGTGCTACTGAGTATTAGAGTAAAAATATAATAATGTACCATACATTTCAAAAAGCTACATGAAAGGACTTTGAAAGTTTTTACCATATAGAAATGATGTTTGAGAATATAGGTATGCTTAACTTGATTTTACAAAATGTATAAATATATCAAAACATTACATAGTACTCCATTAATATATATAATTTAATGCTTTTATATATTATTTAAAAGTAAATAAAAATAAACAATTGAATAGTACTATTATATGATCAATTTATACCACTCCTTGTATATACCTGAGGAAATTAAAGTCAATGTACTACAGGGATACTTGCATACCCATGTTTATTGTAGCACAATTCACCCATGTTTATTGTAGTCAAGGTATGAAACCAGCCTAGGTGCCCATCAATGGATAGATGGATAAAAAGTTATATATATGGATATATATGAGTATATATGAATATATATGTATATATATATTCAAACATAAAGAGTGAAATCATGTCATTTGCAGAAAAATAAATGGAACTCAAGATTATTGTATTAGGTAAAATAAGCCAAATTGTGATGAGTATTGCATGTTTTCCCTTATATGTAAATTTAAGGAAAAGAAAAGAAGAAAGAAAAAGATGGCATGAAAGTAGAAGGGAGGCTATTAAACAACAGGAAGGGAATAGAGGTGGGGATAAGTAGTTTAAAGGAGGGCAATAGGGTTGGATATGACAAAATATGTTATATGCATGTATGAAAATACTACACTGAAACTGTAAAAATTAACAGATATTAATAAAATATACTAAAATAATTTTGAAAGAGATATTTTATGGGGTCATTGCATATGTCTCTTAAGTGTGATTTTTTTTGTATATATCAGTGAAGAGTTTGTTTCCTTTTTATAGTTCTTGCACTCAATTTTTATTGCTATTGAGTATAGGATTCATTCTTCATGTCTTGTAAAATAGGTTTTTCTGATATAGAGGAAAGTGATTTAATTTTTATTTTGTTACTGATTATTCTGTTGTACTATGCCACTGATATTTCAGAGTTTATCTATGACAAGAATTGGTGATAACAACCACATCGAGAATAATAAAATATTTCAGGAACAATATTCAGTGGAAAAGACATAATGCAAAACTGTTGAACCATGTCTTAGTTACTCTTCTCATTACTGAGACAAAATACCTGCCACCCAAAGTTAAAGGAGGAAAAGTTTATTTAGCTCACAGTTTGTAGTGGTTTCAGTTCATAGTTGCCTAGCTCCAAGGCAGGGTGGCATGGCAGAGGGACATCTCAAAGGATAAATAGTTCATGGCAAGCAGAAGGCAGAGGCAGCAAGGCAACAAGCAACAAGCGGCAATAGCAACTTCTGTCCATTTATGTTCTATCTAGGCTACTCACCCTTACAGTGAGTAGCACTCACACCCAGAACTATGCCAAACCAATCAGTGGACTAATTTAGTAATCACACACCCTTATACCCAGCATCGCACACTCTAGATCCAGCCACCTCTGAAAAAGCCCCAAATATGACCACATGAGGCTTTGAGGGGACATCTAGATACAAGCATAACAAACTATATTCTATTTTTGTGAATTATATGTGCTCATAGAGAAGTGGTTACTCACTTGCTTACCTATTGGTAAGAGGGTTAGAAGTGACAACAAAAATCAAGGTATGGAATAAAGGACAATGAGCAGATGTGGATGGAACATAAAGAATTCAAGGTTGTGCTTGTTGAGAGTGAAATGATTACAGAAGCCCAAGTGGAGATGTCTACTGGGAAGATGAGAAGAACAGCTGGGAACTGTGGAGGAAGGTCTGGGACTCAGACCGATATATAGGGGTCAGCAGAATATTCAAAAGGATGAAAGGTATGGGCTTGACTTTCATCACTTAGAGGGAACAATTAAGGAAATGAACAGACCAAGGCTGGAAGCATAGTCCATGCCATGGTGATGTTAAGAGCTTCAAACAAAATGCCTGCTCCTTTTCTTTCTAAAGTAGGAGAAAATGAAAAGAGACCATATAATCAGATGATCTGCAATCTTACACAGGATCAGTAACTCATACTGCAAAACATCAGAAGTCACTGAACTTTATATATTTCAGTATGTAAAATACTGATAGTATCTTCTCTACTTCCTTGGATTTGTCATGAGACACACACACACACACACACACACAGTCTGCAGTGTCAAAATATGAAGCAGATGGCAGGCATCCTTCAAACCTGAAAATTTTACAACTTCTAGCTTCTTTCCTTAATCTTGGAGAAATGTATTCTATAGTCCCTGGCTACTAGTTAATTCCAGATTAATGCAAAATTATGCAAATAATACTATTATACAAAAGGGGTAGAAAAATTTAGGGTCAGCATAGATCAGAAAAGACAATGTAGAAAATTAATAAGGGTTGTGGGAGAGTTAAGACAAACTGATGTCAAAATTTGTGCAGGAAGAACATGTAGGAGATATTAGAAGGAGGTTAGGAGGTTTGGACATTTGAGTGTTATAGACATTTGGGTGTTATTGAGCAAGATTATGGGGTACTATTTAAAAGCCATAATAAAAGCAGAATTCTTGATAAAATGATACAATCTTTGAGTAACTTAAGAATGTAAGAAATGGAGGTCACATAAAACATTAGCTCTCATCCTATGCTTTCTCAGGATTACCTGGACAAGACAAAGAGGAAAGCATAACCAGGTCATAAAGACCTCCTTCCCTAGTTAAACTACAAAGCTAAATGTCCTTCTTTTACATATTGAACAATTATGTAGTATAGCTTTTTTTTTTTTGGTACTGGGGATCGAACTTGGGTCCTTGCACTTGCGCAGCAGGCAGCGAAACCACTGGGCTAAATCTCTGGCCCTGTAGTATGACATTTTTAACAGAAGCTCCCATGTGAGGAGGAGAAATTTGAAATAAAATTTTAATATTGATACATTTACTGGATAAAATTATGCAAAAGTCCCAGTGTTACCGTATTAGACAGAAGAGAATTTCCTTCTTACATATGGCTCTTCTCAAGGCTCCCTTCATATCTCTGTTCCTCAGGCTGTAGATGAAGGGATTCAGCATGGGAGTCACCACCGTGTACATCATAGCCATGACAGTTTCCTTTACAGTAGAATTATTAGTGGATGGACATAAGTAGAGGCCAATGATTGTTCCATAGAACAGTGACACCACAGAGAGATGAGAACTACAGGTGGAGAAGGCCTTATAGATACCTCGTGCAGAAGGTACCTTGAGGATGGAGAACACAATTCGTCCATAGGAAATAATAATGAGTAGAAATGGAATGACAATAACTAGCCCTCCCATGATAAATATTACTAACTCATTAACATGAGTATCAGAGCAGGCCAGCTTCAGCAGAGCTGATATTTCACAGAAAAAGTGGGGGATTGTGTTGTCTTCACAGAAAGACAATCTGGCCACAAGCAGAGTGTGCAACAGGGCATGGAAAGTGGTCAGCATCCAGGACAGTGCCACCAGGTGCACACAGAGCTGGGGACTCATGATGCTGGTGTAGTGCAGGGGGAAGCAGATGGCCACATAGCGGTCATAGGCCATGGCCACAAGGAGGAAGCTCTCCAGATCTGCAAAAACCAGGAAGAAATACATTTGGGCCAGGCAGCCTGCATAAGGAATGGATGGGACTTGGCTCTGCATGTTCTTCAGTAACTTGGGCATTGTGACAGAGGAAAAGAAGAGGTCAGAGAAAGACAAGTTGCTGAGAAAAAAATACATAGGCGTGTGGAGATGAGAGTCCAGTTGAATGAGGATGATGATGAGAAGGTTCCCCAGTATGGTGATAAGATACATGGAGAGGAACAGGGCATAGAACAGGTGCTGGTGCTCTGGACAGATAGGCAGACCCAGGAGGAAGAACTCTGAGAGAAAAGTTTGGTTTCTTCCCATCTTTATCTGTCTCCAGCATCTTTAAGAGAAAATAGTAGTGTCCCTTAACAATCTAAATAAAAAAACACATTTTAGTAATACAGACTGCTATGCATTCCACAATAACTGATCTTGCCTTCATCAAAATAATTATAATCTCCAAACTCCAAATGTTGATAATCTCTATAATCATTAACGATGTTTTCTTAACTTCTCTGTAACATATTTCAACATTCTGTCCTTTCCTAAACACTTTTATATAATTGCTTCTGAGATGCAAAATACATTTGTTTTTTTCCTTACCCGCCTGATCAATCATCCTAGGCAAATGTTATTAGCATCTGTTCTATCAGTATCTAATATGCTGATGTTTTCAAAGATTTTTCCAAACTCTATCCTCTTACAATTCTATGTATACATCCAAAAAAATCATCTACTCCAATGAATGAAATCACCATTTAAAATTCAGGCATAGATGTCTTTCTAATCTATAGGACTCTGTGTCCCTTTGCTTAATGCTCCCTCGGATATACTGTACAATAGGAATCTTAAGCTCAATAGATCCCAACTCATCTCACTTTCCTCTTTCACAACTTCCTTCTCTTCTACTTGCTCATACTTCAGTAAAAGGAATTTAACATCAGATCAGCAAACTGAATTTTATTTTATTTATTCCTTTCTCTTACTATCAACTCCAACTTAGCAAGTTCTATTCTTCATTATTCTGCTACTTTATCCACTCTTTTTCACAAGATCACAGACCAGGATAACATAAGTCTCTCCTCAACTATGGAAGCAGCCTGTCGGTTTGTATCCCTGTTTTTGTTCCTCAATACCTTTCTTCAAAATGCTTCATTGACACCGTGGCATTCTAGGATGGAAATCTTATCATCTCTTTCCTGATTGGTAGTTTATGGGATTATCATTACTCTTGAGATAAAGGTGAAGTTCCTTTCAAGGGCACAAACTCTGCTTCCTTATCTGAACTGTGCCTGCCTCCACAGCCTCATCTTGCCCCATGGTGATGCTTGCATTCCACTCTGAACTAAGGTGGACTCAGAATGCTATAATTTCTTGCCATCAGCATTTCATGCTTGTTGTCTCTCCTGCCTATCACCTTCTCCCTTCTCCTGGCTCTTCACCTGGTTTACTCCCACTCAGATATATTACATGCCAGTTGCTCAGCTGTCTCCCCATACACGGTGAGACTTACTTCCACCATCCCACAGCATTCTATACTTCTCTCATAGCACCCAATGCCCTCATCACTTGTTTATAGCTGTCAGATTGGGAACTCCATGCAGGCAAGGCTATATCTGCCTTTGTGCCTGTAGCAGCACGGCGCCTGGATGTGGCTAGTGTTTCATAAACATTTGTTGGCTGTCTTTTGGGCTGAGACATGTATATCTTCAACTTGAAGGGCAGCAAATTTTCGTTAAGTAGAAAAACTAGTCTTAAATTCTCTCAACATACAAAGTACCATCTAGCAGTAAATTTTGACACTATTACTAATTTCACAGAGGTAGTATCTATGAAAAATATTAAGGTGTGCCATACATACTACAGTGAAACCTCTGTTCATGAATTCAGTTTGTTCCACAATTCTGGAAAAGGTGGCCATGGTTCTTGACCATGTTCTTATTATCTGTAAAAGATGTTGCAGTCCTGTCAGTTACCCAATGCAGAGTTCACAAACAAAAACAAAATTTTACCAAATGCTTCTGTTTGCAAACCAAATTGTTTGCTGTCAAAAGCATTCATGAACCAAGGTACCACTGTACTTTTTTTATCTTTCTTTTTTCCTGGTACCGGGGATCAAACCCAAGGCTTTGCACTTGTGAGGCAGGCACAGCACCACTGAGCTACATCCTGGGGCCCTTTTAGTAATGCAGATGACTCAAACTAAGTATCCTTATGCTTCAGTCCACGTGCTCTCCTTGATATTAATATGGGAAAAGTAAACATGAAGAGAATTTTGTAAATTATGGGAAAAACAGAAAAAAGAAGCATATTTTAAAAAAAATCTTCAAGTTTAAATCTTCAGCTGTCCATACCGTATGTGATGGTTAATTTTATGTGCTGACTTGGCTAGGCCCCAATACCAAGTTTTTGTTAAATGCCAATTCTAGATTTTGCCATGAAGATATTTTATAATGTGATTAACATTTATATCAGTAGACTTTGTGTAAAACAGATTACTCTCATTTGTAAATAGGGAGGAATGGAGGGGTTGAAGGGAGGGCTGGGCAAGGGTGAAAAATAAGAACCAAGAGAGACTATGTAAAGGTGCAAATTTCC
>NW_004624786.1:6002861-6014324 GCF_000247695.1 Heterocephalus glaber | reverse complement strand
GGTGCCCTTGAAGACTGTGGGACACTGGTGTCTTTCTCTTCATCTTTGCTTCTTGACTTATGTGACCTGAGTGGATTTGCTCTGCCACAGGCTCCCTGCCATTTACATCAGTGCCCCCAGAAGAAGCCCAAAGCAATGGGAATCACTTGATCATGGACTGGAACCTCCAAAACCATTAGCTAATATTTTCTTTCATAATTTAGTTATCTCAGGTATTTTGTCATGGTGTGTGAAACTTACACATGCAATGAGTATAAAGTAAGAAAAGACAACAATCAGAACATTTTGAAGTATGTGGTCTACTAATGGCAATAATAATAGAATATCTATCTCATAAATGGTAACTTCCAGGATATTGAAAAAATTCCTACACCGCAATTATAAGTAGAAAATCTACCTTTTAAAATTAATTTATTGGTACATTTTAGGTATACAATATAATGACATTCATCATTGGAAATTTGACCTTTACATAATTTCTCTTAGTTCTTACTTTTTCCCCCTTCCCCAGCCCTCCTTTCAACTCCTCCATCCCTCCCCTATTTACAAAGACTTTGTTTCCAATTTTTTCATTTTCTCATATTAATTCCATTCCCTTCTTTCCTTTCCCCTACCCCTCCAACTCCTCCTTCCCCTTTGCCCCTTTCCTTCCTATTTCACATTTTCTATTATACCTTTTAGTCCTTATTTACACTTTCAGTTTCTCACTAGAGAAACTATTCAGTATTTACACGTGTGTCCTATTTATTTCAGTTAGGAGTATGGCCTCAATGTGCATCCATTTAGCTATAAATGTCTCTAATTTCTCAGAAAATCTACTTTTTTGTTAGGAGAAAATATTTAAACAATAATTTCACAGAAGAAGACATGAATATCGTGAATAAGTACATGAAAAGATTCTCAATATTTTTAGTCATTAGGGGAAGTAAAATTAAAACCACAATGAGGTACTGTTGTGTATATAATGTACTGAGTATAATTACAAAGACATGTTGTCATGTTTTGATCAGGATGTGTAGTAACTGGAAATCTCATACATTTCAGATGGAAATGCAAAATACTCTAGCTACTTTGGACTTGCTACAATTTTATATAAAATTAGATATCCACTTACATAAATTCTAATAATTAAAAACCCTAGACCTTATAAGGTGAAATGAAGGACTATACCCACACAAAGAAGTGTAAAAACATATTTGTCATAGAGTTATTTTTAATGACTAAAATCTGAAAACAAGCCAAATGTTCACCAATAGATGAATAGCTAAACAAATTACAACACATACATCTAATGAGATACTAATCAGTGACAAAAGGAATAATTATCAACACAGTAGTCCCTCTTATCTAATTTTGCTTTCTGAAGATTCATTTACCTTTGGTCAGTGATGGTCTGAAAATATCAAATAGAAAATTCCACAAAAAAAAAAATTTGTAAGTTTTATATGATACTGTTATGATTGGTCTATTTTATTATTAGATACTGTTGTTAATCAATTACTGGTGTCTCCCTTATAAATTTAGCTTTTATCAAGAGTAGAAGAGAAAAAATACTATATATTGGGTTGGTACTATCCATGGTGTCAGTTATGGCACTGGGAGTCTTTGAGCACATCTCCCAGTAATAAAGGGGAATTGCTGCACAGCCAACATGAATCAAGCTGACTAGGGTTTGACAATTTAATTATAAAAATCTGTACTTCATTATTCCACCCTAGACACTGACAAAGTAAAGCCACAGGGAAGGAAATCATGCAAGAGATTGAGATGGCCTGAGGTGTGGAAAGGGACTTGACTACAAAGGCCCATGAGAAAATGGTGGGAGTCATGAAAATGTTCTCCAGAGATGTCGGAGGTGCCAGATCCATGACTTTATATTTACCACACATGTGAAACTTTATAATTAAAACAATTAAATGGATTTTCAAAAATATACCTTGAAAATCTGAAAAATAAATAAGAAAAACCTACATACTCATTTTTTATCTTGCACCTACCCATGATTCCAAACACGGATCCATGTCTAACTTCCATCCATCATCAAAGCTCCTTGGATGATTCTTTCCCATATACAATATGGGACTCTATCTTTTCTCCTCTTTGGAGACCTTAGGAGGCTGGAATGATATCGTGAATCTCATGTTTCCTCAAGAGTCCAAAATAGTAAGCAGATGAGAGAAACCCTTAAGGGCTGAGGTTGTTTGTCCTCCTCTAGCTTTTTGTGTAATCCCTGGGGAAGTTTGTTTGGGGGGGGGCAATTGGTGTTAATTAGCTCCTTGAAGAGAGAGCACCAGGAGAGTCTCTTGGCTCCTCTATAAGCTTCCTGGAGATGCCACCTTGGATCAGCCTCACAGTCACTTCCATCTCTACAGAGTGTTACAGGAATGTAAGTACCTCACAGACCTCCCCGACCACTCCAGCCCTCGTGCTTTCATTCTTTTTAGAGTAAGGCTGGTGAAGGTCACTCACGATCTTCAAGCCAATTTCCTTGTCCACAGGAGAATAAAAGATTATGTGATGCTAGATTCAATAGGTGGTAATGAAATACAATGATGAGGTTTATCGCTCTGAGTTATAAGGAAAAAGAGAAGGGAAAATCAACACATATTCATAATGCATACCTAGTCATATATATGGCAAGGGCCTTGAGAGACAATAGGGTTTGGCAGAGAGAATAAGCTCTCTATTCAGAACAAACTCTGACATCGATGCCCTTGAACAAGTTAATTCTTTGAGCTTCATTCTTGTCTGACAACAGATGGCAGCTAACAGCTTTTGTAGAAAATGACAGAATGGTCCTGTTGTACCCAGTCTTATAATAGCCTACTCAGGGTAATTAACAATTTTGACTGTACTATGGATTTTGAGTCTCTGTTAATTCACTCTAGACAAGCTACTCCTCTTAATGCTTTAAATTCCTGTCCCTTTCTTCATAGGAACCTTCTGGAATCAGTCTAATTATTACTTTTCATGATGTCACAGGAGGGAAGGCTCAATTACACAGTAGCCTGCAGAGGAAAATATCCTTGATGTAATGAGACAATGATCTGGGATTGAGGTTTGAGGGACAGATTGTCAATGTGTGGAAGGCAGACAGTGTTATTTACAGAAAAACATCCCTAGCTCAATCAAGGAGAGTGAGAGGCCTAGAATATGCAAGAGTCCAGGAGAAAGAGGCCCCAAAGATTCTTTCCAGAACTATGTTTCCTAGTCACAGCAGCAGGATTTCAAGCCATAGAAATAGCATTAACTTCTTTACTATACACAATGTTCTTCATAAAGGTCAATAACTACACCTAACCAAGCCATGTAATGTTAAGATGTGAGCTTGGAGTTAGATAGACCCAGGTTTGAGAACAAACTCTGTTAAAAGTCGATGACTTCAACTGGCTGGGCACCTGTGGGAATAACTGGCACATGTGACAGAGAGGAAGACACCTAAATGCTCCTCGGGATTTCAATTCCCTGCCTTTACTGAATGTCCCTCATTGATAAAAACACACACAACTCATGTTTCCCTATAACATTTACTAGTAACTTCATGTTTCCAGTTGCTCAGCCCAAGAACATTGAAACCATCCTTTTGCCATCCCTTTCCCTCATACATCATGCTCCATCTTCTTGTTTTATTAACAAAGTATATCCAGAATTATATGATATTCAAGGAAAAATTGTCCAATGAAAGGATGAATGGATGGTATCTTGACTTACTTGAATTACTGTAGTGATGCTAATACTGAAAGCTTTAGAAATAGCATTGCTTTCTTTATTATACACAATGTCATTCATAAAGCTCAATAACAACACATGTTGAAACAATATGGGATAAGTTGTGAACGTGAAATCAGATAGTCTGTGTTTGAGATCCATCTCTGAAAGAGCTTGGTGACATCAAGCTTTTCAGTCAACCTTTCTAAACCTTGGAGACCTGATTGACTAGAGATAATAGTTTCATGGGAATTAAATGAAAAAATGAATATAAAGTACTTAATAGAATACTCAGTCTATGTACTTAAAATTGTGATAATATTTTCTTTAAATGATTTTGTCTTTTTAATTTTTAGCTTTGTACATTCTTGCACTTTGGTCTGCTTCCTGCTCCTCTTCTTTCACATCTCAATTTCTTGAGACCGTGCCCTCCCATCTTTCTCCTGTATGTTGCTACTCTTCATATGGTGTGCTTTATAGAATTTTATGTATTCATTTATTCATTGAGCTAGTGAGAGATGCTATTCAGCATGAACATTAAACCCTTAATGTTAAAATACTAAAGCACTTCTGTACCCTTTTGATAAATAACCACTGTCCTGGATTCCAGGAGTATTCCTGTCTGCCTCATCCACTTTGCTGAAATTGCATGGATCTTTGTCTTAATCAGCAACTAAAGGGTTATTGTTTGGCATAGTAGCAGCTTGGAGAATTCTGGACAAAATATAGACTACTATCTACTCTGATTGGTGGGTGTCCCATGCATGTTACGCCAGCATCCAGCAGACATACGTTGTATACCTAATTTGTGTCACTGTCCCCCTTTTGCCAAGCCTGCGGCTTCTTCTCATTGAAGTGTCTATCAGTGGCCCATGGAGCCAGGTGACTTGGGGAACAGGACAACTGTCACTGAGTTCATCCTCGTTGGCCTGACAGAGAATGTTGGTCTGCAATCCATTCTTTTTGTTGTCTTTTTCTTTATTTACATAGTCACAGTTGGGAGCAACTTCAGCACCTTGGCTGCCATCATAGTGGAGCCCACACTCCACACTCCCATGTACTATTTCCTGGGGATTCTGTCTCTGCTGGACATTGGGTACATCACAGTCATTGTTCCTCCAATGCTGGTGTGTCTGCTGGCCCACCAGTGCAGAGTTCCCTATGCTGCCTGCCTTTCACAGCTCTTCTTTTTCCACCTCCTGATTGGTGTGGACTGTCACCTCCTGACAGCCATGGCCTATGACCGCTACCTGGCCATCTGCCAGCCCCTCACCTACAGCACCCGCATGAGCCGTGAGGTCCAGGGTGCCCTGGTGGGCATCTGCTGCACCATCTCCTTCATCAATGCTCTGACTCACACAGTGGCTGTGTCTGTGCTTGATTTCTGTGGCCCAAACATAGTCAACCACTTCTACTGTGATCTCCCACCTCTGTTCCAGCTCTCTTGCTCCAGCATCCACCTCAATGGGCAGCTGCTGTTTGTGGGAGCCACCTTCATGGGGGTCATCCCCATGATCCTCATCTCAGTGTCCTATGCTCACGTCACTGCTGCAGTACTGCACATCCGCTCTTCTGAGGGAAGGAATAGGGCCTTTTCAACATGTGGCTCCCACCTCACTGTGGTCTGTATCTTTTATGTAACGGGCTGCTCCAGCTACATGTGTCTGAGCTCAGTCTCAGCCTCAGATAAGGACAAAGGGATTGGGATCCTTAATACTATCCTCAGCCCCATGCTAAACCCAGTCATCTACAGCCTCCAGAATCCTGATGTGCAGGGTGCCCTGAAGAGGGTGCTGACAGGAAAGAGGCCTCCATCATGAGAAGACTGGATGTGGGTGTCCAAATGGCTCTCTTCTTTGAGCACCCTCTAACTTTCTTATGCTGAAAATCTAGATAGGTGAAGCTGAAAACTTCAGGGTTTGGTCTGAATGGGAGAAAAGTAGCTGGTATGGATCAGAGTAGAATGTGGTTTGGCTTGGATTAAGGAGAAAGGCTAAAGCTTAGGATAACAAGTATCAGAGTTGCTGGTAGAAAATGCATTACAGATAGGAGAAAAATGTGGATGAGAGAATGGGAAATGAAATATTTTTATTTAATGACTGTTCAATGGACATATTTAAATTTTTAATTAAAAATACAGATAACCCATTTTTGAAAATGGGCATCTGAAATGAACAGTCATTTCTCACACAAAGAAGTAGAAATAGCAAATAAATACATGAAAAAATGTTCAACATCACTGGTCATTTGAGAGATGCAAATGAAAACAGCACTGAGATTCCACTTCACTCCAGAAAGAATGGCTGCTATCATGAAATCAACCAATAACAAATGCTGGCGGGGCTGTGGGGAGCAGGGTTCCACTGCTGGTGGGAGTGTAGACTGGTGCAACCACTGTGGAAATCAGTATGGAGATACCTCAAAGAACTAGGACTGGAAGTCCCATTTGACCCTGCTATTCCACTGGTGGGGATCTTCTCCAAAGAATTAAAAAATCATACCACAGTGATATATGTGCACCCATGTTCATAGCAGCACAGTTTGTAACAGCTAAAACTTGGAAACAGCCTAAATGCCCATCAACTGGAGACTGGATAAAGAAAATGTGGTTTTTTAATAAAATGGAGTACTACTCAGCCATAAAAAATGAGAAATTAGAGACATTTATAGCTAAGTGGATGCACATTGAGGCGATACTCTCAAGTGAAATAAATAGGACACACATGTATAAATACCGAATAGTTTCTCTAGTGTGAGAAACTGAAAGTGTAAATAAGGACTAAATGTATAATAGGTAATGTGAAATAGGAAGAAAAGGGGCACAGGGGAAGAAAGTGGGAGGGCTAAGGGAAAGGATAGAAGGGAATGGGATTAATATGAGAAAATGGAAAAATAGGAACAAAATCTTTGTAAATAGGGAGGACTGGAGGGGTTGAAGGGAGGGCTGGGCAAGGGTGAAAAATAAGAACCAAGAGAGACTATGTAAAGGTCAAATTTCCAATGATGAATGTCATTATATTGTATACCTAAAATGTACCAATGATTAGAATGAATAATCGATAATGTAAAATAGGAAGAAAAGGTCCAAAGGGGTAGGGGTATTGGGAGGGGCAGGGGAAAGGAAAGAAGGGAAAGGAAAAATGATGAGAAATGGAAAAAATGGAAATAAAGTCTTTGTAAATAGGGAAGGGTGGAGGGGGTAAAGGGAGGGCTAGGAATGGGGAAAAAATAAGAACCAAGATGCATCATGTAAAGGTACATTTCCCAATGAGAAATGTAATTGTGTTGTATACCTAAAATGTACCAATAAAAGAATTTAATTTAAAAAAAAGAAAAGAAAAAAAATACAGATAAGCTATATGCTCATATATGGGTCCTAGTTTTTAAAATTGTTGTACTTTAAAAAGTAAGTTAAAGTACTGTGAAGGTAAATTGCAGTTTGACATACTCTAGGAGGAGGGTGTTCATGCTCATCAAAGCATCTGGCCACCACCAAACCAGTGTTTGCTTCCTAATTCATGTGTAGGAACATGACACTTATGTGCCATTGCGTGACCTGATTTTTACCACCCCTCCAGTAAAACATGAATGTTTCATCGTATGTTTTATTGGAAGAAATATTTAAGAATTCATAAGATTTTTGGGGGGCGGTACTGGAGATTGGACTCAGGTCCTTGTGCTTGCAAGGCAGGTGGCGGAACCACTGAGCTAAATCCCTGCCCCAAGATTTATTTTTAATGGCCTAATTGAGATTAATATGTCTGTACAGGTCATTACTAAAGTTAGGGAGACTGTTAAGAGAGATGTTGTTTGCAATCTGTAATGACTGAGTACTGGAGACAGGACTTTGCCATCGGAGAGAAACCACCCCAATCCAGAGAGAATCAGTCAATAGAACAGTCTGCACCATTTCTCACATTTACTCTGTCATCCACTTCAGATGCTTCTTGGCCAAGAAGTGAGGACATCAGAAAGACTAACCTTACTGACAGGTTTATTATCAATTTGTGGAGGGCTGCAGGGTACCCTTAGGCTATCTGAGAACATTTTCCAATAAAATACTTTCCAGTAAAGCTGTATCTACAGTCATTCTCCAAATCCAGCAAACTACTGCATCCCACCGACTGTTCTATTGAACTCACTTCAGAAGCCACCGATTTCTACCTGATTACCATCATTTCAAATCTAGACCTTTGTCAGGCACATGGGACTTTCTTGTCTTCTTTCTGACCTCATCTCTCAATCTTTACCTCTCAAGCACAGTCTCTTTCAGGTGAAGTCCTGCACTTAATTTTCTCTGAATGAGTGTGGCTCAGACAGCAAGACATGATCATAATCATATTGGTATTTCTTGTAGCTTCTTTTGATCTCTCCATGTTGACCATAAAGTCCTTAAGAACAGGATGCATGTCTTACACTGTGTCCTCTAGACATCTAGCAGAGTGCTTAGCAGATAATCTGTAGACTAACTGACCTATGAAAAGAAAATATCTTTTACCATGGATGTCAATGAAACTACTATGTTTTCAAAACATTCTGGGGGCAGGGATTTAGCTCAGTGGTTCTGCTGCCTGCCTTGCAAGCAGAAGGACCCGAGTTCAATCCCTGGCACTAAAAATAAACAAAACAAAACACTCTGAAAAGCCCAGTATTAGGACAGTATGAATGTATACAGATAAATTTTTTAAAAGAAGAAACTTTCTTATGATGCAATAAATATAATCATTAAGTTTGACATTATGGGAAAAAGCTTTCCTGATCATGGGCATAAACTGCAATATAAATTCTTCTGAAAAATGAGAAAAATTGCTTTAAGCTAAAAACAAAAAACTGACTTATTGCAAAGAATAGGAAGAGAGCATTTAATTGGGATAGTTGAGCACAAAGCCCCAGAAGAGGAAATCTTATAACCTCCAAAGACAGGGAGAACATTATAGGGCTGTGGGATAATAATAAATGACTGATCATAAGTGATGCAAAAGTTCTTATCCTTTTGAACTGCTATTCTTCAGGAAACAATTTTAACCATATTATGCAAATATGAGTAGTTTGTGTTTCATGTAAATAATTTTAGTAAAAAGATTTTTGCCTTAAAAGTTTCATATATTGGTATGGAAAGTAGTACAGTGCATATTGCTCAGATCAGAAAATGACAAATCTGTGTCCTGCGCATGTGTGAAGAATATTCTGGCGGATGTCACCTCTCTCCCTCCCAGCTGTGGAGGGGAGGTTACTCCCTCTGTGGAGGGGAACTGACTAGGGAGGGCAGTGGGACACAGAGATTACTTCCAGTTTTCACTCCATTTGCTCTGGCATGATTTGAAGTTTTTCTCTGGGTTCTATAATTTAAAAGATTAAAGCAAATAAATTGTAAAAAGAATTAATGGTGAAAGTGTGGGGTGAGTTGACTGCAAGGTTTTCACTCCAGTGTTCAAAGTGTCTGCTGTCAACATCACCTTTGAGAAACATGGTATGTTACCCTCCCTCAGTACAAGGCCAATGTGTCCACTTGCTCAGGATTCAGAGCCCTGGAGGGGAAATGAAGTAGTCATCTTGTCCCTGCCTATTTTTGTGAGTTAAGGGCCTAATAAAAATTATCCTACCCTCAAAAATACACCCCTAAAGGACCTTCTCACCCTCTTCCTACCTTCTGATATTGAAAATTGAAGTCTCACCCTTCACAACAACTCTCATTCTGACCACATCAACATCCTCTCTCCACAGCACTTCTGCCCTCTTGCCTGATTTTCATTCTGTTTATGTAATTCCAGGAAAAGGGAGTGACAGGTATTGTTTGAGATGCATGTGTGGCCTTTGTGAACCCACATTCACAGACTTTTGACACTAAAAGGGACTTCTAATAATATTTTAGTCCACCCATCCCAACTTCAGATAGTTCATATCCAAAGAAATATCCTGTAGATGTCATCAGTCCTCGATACACCTGCACACTTTTGAGAACATCCATGATCCATCTGTGAAGTTCAGCAGATGTCATTTTGTACGTGGTGTGTATCCACATATGTCTACTTGGAGGTGCGCTCACAGGTACCACTGTACCACTTTCCATTCAGAGCATGGCAGTGCATACAGCACACAGAATAGGGCTATTGGTGCTATTGGAACTCAGGAGAACTATGTGACACTAGTACATTTTCTACCATTAGTCTACTAGCACTTAACAGGATTCAAAAAACTCTTTAAAATCTGTGTTCTCTTTTGGATTTTGTAACAGCACAATTCAGTGTCACCCATAGTGAGAACCAGGGCCTGAATTAGAGAGTAAGAAAGCTGTATTGTATTACCCTCATTTCACAGATTAAAAAAATAGAAACCTGTCAAGTATTTGCCAGAGGTCATGGAGTTAGAAGTGAAGCAGCCTCCAAGTACCGGGTCCTAGTCCAGTATCTTTGCCTCTCTCCTTACCCCTAGTAAATCACTCTGAATATAAAAGGAACAGAGTGATGCTGACTCTGGGTACAGTGAGTCTCAGAAATCCGAGGGGCACCAAAGATGAATGAGGAAAGCCACCAGCGGGACGGATGGGGATCCCACGTCTAGCCTCTCCTACTTTAACCTACATGATTTCTTTAAGCTTCAATTCCTTTATCAGCAAAACAAATCTCTCCAAGAAGCTTAGGCCCTCTTTTCATTCACCCACTACATGATACTCAGATCCACACAGGATTCCCAAGGGTGGAGGGAAATAAGTGACTCTGGGCAATTACATGCACAGGCAGTAAAGTTGAGACTGGTGTGTAAGTATGGGAACAAGTCATGCAGTGGATTTCTGGTGAGCAATGGCTGGTTCCTGGGTGTCAACCACTGCACAGATGGGACAGATGCCGAAACTGGAGGTGGTGGGACCTGGCCAGGCAGAGATGTGAAGTCCTGAGAGATGGCAATAAATGAAACAAGGGAGTGAGCTCTGGAAGTGGTCTGGGAATATGGGCCAGAAAATAGTTAACTTTATTTTCCAAGTTTAGGTTTGCATGATTTAGAGAAATCAAAGTATGAGGGTCCTAACATGGTTCAGGCCTTTATTTGGTAGTTACAGGTTTGTCCAGCCAAAATATAAGGAAGGGAAAATCTAAATCCAGCATTTTCTACATGGCAGAGAGCAAATGGGAAACCCAGTCCTTTTGCTGCATTATCAAGTGAAAGCCATGATCAAGTGAAAGCAGCATCTGGTCAGGGTTTGGGAAAGCTGGATTCTGAGCCAAAAAGCTCCTTGCTAGCCTTGTAACATCAGGCAAGTGGGGGTTGTGGGCCTCTGTCTTCATTTTTTCTCTTCTTTTTTTTCCATTAAGTTTATTGGTACATTTTAGGTATAAAATACAGTTACATTTGTCATTGGGATCTTGTACCTTTACATGATGTATCTTGGTTCTTTTTTCCCCATTTCCTTGCCCTACTTTCACTCCCTCTACCCTTCCCTATTTGCAAAGACTTTGTTTCCATTTTTTTCCTTTTCTTATATTTTTTCTTTTCCCTTCCCTTCCACCTCTCACTTCCCCTACTCCTTTAGACCTTTTCTTCCTATTACACAATATCGATTATACATTTTAAAAAATTACAATATCAAGATTTAGAGGACATTACCACAGATTTTGAAGAATTTAAAAGGATATAGAAAGCATATTACAAAAATCTTTTTTGAAATAAATTTGACAACTTCTATGAAGTACCTTGGAAGACAAATTAATGAAACTGACTCTGGAAGAAATATAAAATTTGAATAGCACCTATTAAAGA
>NW_004624786.1:5977534-6001171 GCF_000247695.1 Heterocephalus glaber | reverse complement strand
CATTCTGCTGTGTAGACTTTCAGTGGAGTTTTTAATTTCCTGGAAATCTGTTTGTATCTGTTTCATGGATTCCATTATGTTCCTCAACTCCTTAATTTTTTTATCTCTGTCCTCTCTAGATTTATCAATCATGTCTTGCACTATGGGCACAATCTCTGCTGTTATCTGAGGAATTATTTCTGATTTCATTTTTTTCTAGATCCTCTTTTGTTGCCAGTTCAGGGAGTCCAGGTGGTTGAGTATCAGATTGTTCCATCTCATCTCCCTTTGAGGTTGCCTTATGTGATCTGGAAGTCTGGTTTTCAGACTTGTTTACGTGTTTTCTCATTTCAACAGATGCAGCCTGCTGTGCCTTTGTTGAGGTAACTTTTTGCTCACCTTGTGGTCTTCAATTCTCAGCATGCCACAGAGCTGCCTTTGCTCTGCTGCTCATCAGTACAGTAATTCCTGGGTTCAGAAAGGTGGCCTTCTGGATTCCTGAGCTGACCTGTTGTATGGGTGGGCTTCTGGCTGGGGTCTGTGTACACTTGGGTTGGTATCTAGGTGTGCCACATGCTAGAGGCCCTATGTAGCTGTCATCTGGGAGGTCCTTTGGTTGAGGGCTGTACATCCCAGTTCTTGATGTGTTTGCAAGCTTCTGGCTAGTGTCTCATGCACTTACTGATGGTGTTGGGAGAACCTCTGGCTGTTGCTTGTGTGCCTGTGCAGCTCTTTTCCAGGCAGGCCCTTGGCTTGGGCCAGTGTGCCCCAGCCTCTGGGGTTGTGGTGGGGCCCTGGCTGGGATCCTCTTGTAGCCCTGCTGTTCTGGTTCACACTGCTGCTCCCCCAACTAAGGCAGTCTGGTGTGCCTTTGTTGCAGAGATTTTCTTCACTTTTCTGGTGGGCTTTAATTTTCATCAAGGGGACTCAGAGAGGCCCTCTTTCTGTTGTTCACTTCTACTCCATCTTCTCAAACTCAGAACAATGTTCTTTAAGAGCCCTGCAACAACTCTGTGGTGTGGATCCAGGTAATGGCTTGGCACAGCTTGCGGCGGGGGGGGGGGGGGGTGCTGTCACCCGTGTGGTTCACCTCCTCGGTGCTCTGGGTGGGCCTCTGTTTTCTCATGTGTGAAATGCGAATCACAACATGAACTTCAAATGATTATTCCTAGGACTAAATGACTTGAGCTCCAGAATTATTGAGTGGATGTGAATTCCATTGGGCTTTGAATGGAAGTAGTTACCATGGTTCTAGAATTTGTGCTGTCTCTCTAATAAGTGCCACAGCAAGGATTTACCCATCCTATCCCCCTAAATACTCACTCCACCCTCCTGTCCAGTGCTCTGGCCTTTGTGTCCACTTGTACTTCCTGTCATGCATAAACTAGTGAAAGGCTTGGAAGTATAGAAGCCACCGTGTTTTCCCCTACACTGGGAGAAGCATGATTAATCTCTTGGGTCCCTGAACTCTTCAGTATATTTTGATGAATTAGATAGAAGACACTAATTGATAAATTTTGCTATCTTCTCCAGCTCTGCAGGGCCTCAGGAGGCACCAATCCAGCAACTATTTCCATGGGAACAGCTAGAGCCAGGCTTGGGGACTAAAGTCTTTATAAGTTCCACAAGCAGAAGCCTCTAATTAGCTCCCAAATGAGAGTTTAAGATAATTCAACCTACAGGGGTTGAAGGAAGACTGAGGATTTGAGGATTGTCCTATGCATGTCTGCTAATAAGACCAGAGGGAAGGGAAACCCAAGAAAGACTTACTTTCTTTTTAATCCTTAGTCAGAAAGAGCCTGGGACCTTAGAGAGTGGAGGAGGCCAATTAGCAGTGGGTGGTTTCAGCAGTGTTATTAGCAAGACCCATGACCCAGTTGTGAGTGGAGGGAAGATGTGTTCAAAAGGAGGAAGCCTGAGTGTGAGCCACTGTCCTGCAGACAACAGCCTCCTGCTTTTTCCCTTCTCATCTGGTTATTGGAATTGCAGTTTCCTCCCTCCATCACACCCCATAACTTTGCTGCTCTCCCTTTCTTCTTCCTATCTCAGCCTGTTTATTTTAAATTCCACATTAATATATACATCTGCTTCATAATTTTCAATGCCAATATATTTTTATAACTGCTCAGTGATTTCAACCTCACACCTTACCCATTGATAGCTTCCAGTTTTCCACTATCTTTGTATAGCTGTTTCCTATAATTTTCAATACTTTTATAAATTTAAAAAAACTATCAATTACATGTATTGGACCATTTGATTCATTGTAAGATCATGTTCCTACTGCTAACCAGCTCTAGATTTACCATTGAAAAAACTGTATAATGTGATACACGAATCACTATTTCTCTTGGTATTTTAGTTTGCACTTTTTGATGAGTAAGGCCCAGATTTTCTTCTTCTGGCAACGCAAGTACAAAAACTTTATCATAGTTGATGACAAATATTTTCCTTACATTTTTCTTTCTTTAATTCTAATATTGTTTTTGATGGATAAGTATTTATGTAGTCAAGTATATAATATTTATTTTATGATTTCTGTCTTTGCTTCACATTTGAAATTGTTTTCAAGTTTAAAACAATAATCATTTGCTTTCCACTGCTTCTTTCATGACACTGGTTTTTACATTTTATGATTTGTCATTTTTTTCTATCTAAAATTTCTTTCCATCCAAAATTTCTTTTAGTTCATGATATGAAATAGGGATACAAGTTTATTGCTTTAAAACTCTATAGCTTGTGCCCCACGATTGTTTGCAATAATTTGAAGTACCTTCGCTTATCAAATATTAAATGTGTACATACACTTCTTTCTGCTTTTGAAGCTTATATTCTGCATTGGTGCTGTGATGTCTCCACCACTGCAGTTTTACAGCTGTACTTGCGTCTCATTCCTGAAAGGCCTCCTCATGACTCTCTCCTCCTAAATATTCTTGATTAACCTCACATGTTTTCTCTTCCAGCTTAATTATAGTATTATTTTTCCATGGGAATTTCTTCTACTGAGATTTTACTTAGAATTATGCTAAATTTATAGACTGATATGGGGACAACTGACAACTTTATAATACAGAATCTCTCCTATAAGGACAAGGTATAGTCTATCCACTTACAGTATTCAAATCCTACTTCTAGAGAGTCAGATTTCAAAGGCTAGAGTTCTACTTTTTATGAAGTTTATTTGTCAATGTGTAGCAGGTTTTTTTTTTTTACTATTGGGAAGTGAATGTTTTAATGTGAGATGTGGATATTTTAGTGGCCTTACCACATAGGGCTAAATTACCTACCAACAAGAAGTTGAGAAATTTGTCTCCATGTAGAAATAATCTGTGTTCATTACACCATATATGACATGTATTTATTTTAAGTCATTGCTATCTTGCAAAGCAGTAATATATAATCATATTATGTAGTAAATATAATTTTACTTTGTTTTTCTGCTTACTAGTGAAGCTGAGTGTTTCCTCTGTTAACCATGGTTGAATCTTTCTCTTTTGTAACTTGCTTTTATGCGCTTGGCTTATTTATACATCAGGATCTCAGTTTTTCTATTGTATTTCTTTATAGGGTAAAGATATTAACCTTTTCACATTTTCTGCAAATATTTCTCTAAGTTCACTGTTTGCCTTTTAACTTAGGTGACTCTTTCATATATTTTTAAAATGTTATGTAGTCAAGTCTACTGATCTTTTTTCCCTTTGTGCTTTCTTCTATTGCTTGTGTACCTAAATTAATCCTACATTTATTTTGTTACATTTTATAATATATATCAAAGAGGATTTTCCCCCAAGTAGAAAATTATCTCAAGACTACTTATTGAATATTTAACTCCCTACCTTACCACCCATTGACTTGTGATGTTTAACTTTATGAAATTTTTATAAATCCAGAAATGTGTTTATGATCTAAGTCTTCCATTTCATTCACAGTCTATTCCTACATTTACATACCTACATAAATGATGGCTTTATTATTGTCACATAACAACAACAACCCACTTATTTCTATTTTTTTTGCTACCAGCCAGAGACTAGGCTTTACATACACTATCTCATTTAATATTTATAATAAAAGTTTTATGTAGCAGATGTTAGATGAAGAAAGCTTGGGAGGAGGTTCTGATGAGAAAATACATTCTAACATTGACTTCATTTTTTTCCAGTTTATTTAGGGTAAATTGCTTGACTTCTCTCAATTCCCAATTTATCGTAAGCACCCAAGGGGCAAAGTTATAACAAATTTTAAAGCATCACAGTGACATCTTGACTTAGATTTCCACATGCAACTCCTTTAATGTCTTAGCCCTCCAGTGGAAAACTTTAAAATTCTCCTTGCTAATGCTAGGAGGGTGACTTGCCTTCATTCAATATATTGTGACATAAATGTGGAACTAAAGCTATGTCACCAGCCCTGATGCCTGGTATTTGTTACCTGAAAGTAGCAGGCGATGTAGGAGAGACTTCTCAAACTGAACAACTGGCAGTATAGTGGTTTATAGTGAAAAAATACCATATATTTCTATCACCTAAATTTTAAACACTTTAATCTACATCTACTGAACAGAGAATAAATGTAAATACGATTCCATTTGCTGATGTGAATGTCAGCAAAACAACAATTTTTATACTTATTTTGAGAAAACCTTAAAACTATATTCATATAAATATCTTCTACCTGGAGTATAATCAGTGATATCCAGAAATATGAATAGTAGAAAAAACATGAGATACATTAGAATTTCAGATAACCTAACAAAGTGTGTTCAATGTACATACCAAATCCATTAGTAATAGCCAAGGGAGGGTGATGTGCAATTATTAATTGAACATTTATTCAACACTTACTACAGATACTTGAGTAAATATATGGGGAAAATAATTTTGAAGTTGTATCCAAATACTAGACAGCCTGGAAACTCAGATACTCTAGTTAGTAGTGCTGAACCTGAGGTGTGCTCTTAGCTCTTACCCTTCTAGACCAGAATTCTCTACAAGAAAAAGAATTTCTGAATTATTTCTCAAAACTTCCTAAGAACCTAGCACATACAGTAACCATCAATATATATTTTCTGGGTGAGCAAATGCATCCTTCCTCAGCCCTATGCTAACCCCAACTTACCTTCTTCTCAGGAAGGCCAGTCACTCTTTCCTTCTGACTGTGTTCTCCATCCTAGGGAAGATAAGGATACAAACAACTAGACAAACAACTAGAACCCTCAGCCAACTGTGTTCATGGGCTCTGTTCCCTGTGTCTAATTATGTCTGATTCCATTCCTCTTTCCATCTCCAAATCCCAACTGGACATTTAGGTCCCCAAAAGCAAAGCTTATACCTCCTTATATGACAATATAATGTAAAGGCAATAAAAATTTGACTTATTGGCCAAAATAAGTCAGGGTATCCCACCCAATGATATACTTCAGAGAATTCTAAGATTTTTGTGTATTTCTTTTTGCTGTCATTCACTATCATGTATCTGTTTTAGGAAATAGATATTTTTAAAAAGAGAAGCTATATATCATGAGGAAAACTAAGACATAAACTCAGTAACTGAAGTTCTAGGTTAAGGAAATGGAATGAAAGAAGAGTTTAGAGGGAAAAAGTCCTGGAGTTGTCAGCACTGTATTGGGCACAGAGTGCTCATTTGACCCAAGCTTGCTTATTGCTCATCTTCTTTTCATAACAATATCTAGCTTCATCATGCCTCTTCCTCTCCCTGATGCAGCTCATATGCTTGGGCAAATGATAAGCCAATTTATGTTCATAGTACTTGCCTCTTGATTAGTTCAACCATTTAGAGCCTTTGTACTTTGCATAGTCCACAAAATGCACCAAGCATCTGCCAACTAGGAATAAGATAGCCTTGCGGTTATGAAACTCCAAGCCCCTACTTCCTTTTGGAGCTCTCTCACCCAGACACTCTAGCATTGCTGAGTGACACTATTTAGACACAATCAAAGATGGAGAATAGAAGAGAAAGAAATTCTAAAAGAGAATCAAAATTTTCAACCTCTGAATAATGAAAACTTCCTAGAGAAAATAAAGTGGGGGATAAGGAGAAATCAAGATAATAATTTTAAATTTTTTCTTGGACTGAAGAAAAGCCCAAATTCAAAGCATAAAATAAAAATACAT
Source organism: Heterocephalus glaber (assembly GCF_000247695.1). Next base: position 5,995,058 of record NW_004624786.1, on the reverse strand, counting down.
CCACCCCAAGGCAATTGTGAAATTTCAAATCACCAGAAACAAAGAGAATAGTCTTCAAGCTTCTGAAGTAGGGGGGGAGAAGGAAAATGTCAATTCACATGCAAAGGATGTGGTTAAATGGACTTCTTATTACAGCAGGTTATATAACTTGAACTAAATCTTCCCCTGAGAACAATTATAAAAGCTGGGCAAAGTTTTTTTTATACATGTTTTATTGTTATATGTTTGTGATATATAATAATTGCATTCATCTTGGAAATTAGTATATATACATATCACATGTTAATCAATTTTACTTCCTTTCTTCCCTTTCCTCCTCTCCCCTCACCTGCATCCCCAAATCCCTTTCCCACCTCCAGAAGGTCTACCTCTCTGTTCTTACAGAATTCTGTCTGGACATTTTTCCCCAGTTAATATAAAAATAATAAGGACAATAACAACAACAATAATACTAACAACAAAATTCATGACAATAAGAATACATGTATACCCACCATTTTTAGGTTATGGTTATCTCCCTCCTTTTAAAATTAGTGTTATGGTTTATATCTAAATGTCCCCCCAAAGCCTCATGGGAGTGGCTGGATCTAGGGTGTCTGATGCTGAGATAAAGTGTGTAATTCTGGGATTAAGGGTGCCCCACCCTGGGAGTGGGTGGCATCAATCAATAGGCTAACAGCCTGGATGGCATTTAAAGGAACAGAACGAAGGCTTCTGTAGCTTCTTCACTGCTCCTTGCTGTTTGCTGCTTGCTGCTTTGCTGCCTTCTGCCTGCTCTGCCATGCCATTGACTGTTTCTCCTCTGCAATACTCCTCTGCCATGCCACCTTGCCTTACAGCCAGCTGACTATGGACTGAAACCTCTACAGACTGAGCTGAAATAAACCTTTCCTCCTTTACTTTTGGGTGTCAAGTATTTTGTCCCAGCAACAAGAAAAGTAACTAAGACAATTAGTATCTGTTTGCAATACATAATAAATACATTCATTATGGGGAACTGGTACAATGCATAGCGCATCTTGATCCTTTTTGCTTCCCCTTCCCTCCCCGACCCCGTTCCCAAATTCCCTTTCCATCTTTTCAAAGAATTAACTCTTAGATTCGTTGATCCTTTGTATTTTTTAGTCTCAACTTCTTTAATTTCTGCTGTAATTGTTATAATTTCTTTCATTCTATTACTTTCAGATGTGGATTTTTCTTTTTTTGAGAACATAGGGATGCATCATTAGGTTATTGATTTGGGATCATTCTATTCTTTTTATGTGTGCATTAAAGCTAAACTCTTCCCTTTTAGAACTGAATTTATTGTGTCCCATAGGTTTTAGTACATTGTGTTTCTATTGTCATTTGATGCTAGGAAAAATTTTAAATCCCAGATTTTTTTTGTGATTCATTGATTTTTCAATAATGTATCATTTAATTTCCATGTTTTTATGTAGTTTCTTTGGCTTTTTTGCTGTTGATTTCTGCTGTGGTCTGATAGTATGCAGGGGATTATTTTAATTCTTTTAAATTTATTTAAGCATTCTTCATGGCCTACAATGTGATTTATTTTGGAAAAAGTTCCATGTGCTGCTGAGAATAATGTGTATTCGGTTGTTGTTTGAAACACTGATAAAAACAGCATGGTACTGGCAAAGAAACAGATCTGAGGACCAGTGGAATGGATTAGAAGAGGCAGAAACAATCCCAGACACACTCAGCCACCTCATCTTTGACGAAGGAGCCAAATAGCATTACTGGAGGAAAGATAAACTGTTTAATAAATGGTGCTGGAAAAATTGGGTTTCAACTTGCAAAAGATTAAAACTAGACCTATATCTCTCACCGTGTACTAAAATAAAATAAAAATGGATTAAAGATCTAAATATTAAAACAGAAATGCTGAATTGGCTGGAAGAGAGGTTAGGTAGAACTCTTGAAGACATTGGTGTAGGAAAAGATTTTATGAATAAAACCTCAGTTGCCCATGAACTAGCACAATCAAGAAGTGGGATCTCTTTCTTATTAAAAAGCTTCTGCACAGCAAGAGAAAGCACCAACAGTGTGAAGAGACAACCCACAATTTGGGAAAAAATTTTCACCTGCTGTTCCTCAGACAAAGTCTACTATCTAGAATCTATAAAGAAGTTTAAAAAAATCAGACCTCCCAAATATAAAGACCCAATCCAAAAATGGGCATCTGAAATGAACAAACATTTCTCACACAAAGAAGTAGAAATGGCAAATAAACATGTGAAAAAATGCTCAACATCACTGGTCATTCAAGAGATGCAAATGAAAACAGCGCTGATATTCCACCTCATTCCAGAAAGAATGGCTGCTATCATTAAATCAACCAATAACAAATGTTGGGCTGAGGATTTAGCTCAGTGGTTCTGCTGCCTGCCTCGCAAGCACAAGGACCCAAGTTCGATCCCTGGTACCAAAAAAATAAATAAAAATAAATAAATAAACAAATGTTGGCAGGGCTGTGGGGAAAGAGGAACCCTACTCCACTGTTGATGGGATTGTAGACTGGTGCAATCACTGTGGAAATCAGTATGGAGATACCTTAATGAACTAGGAGTGGAAGCCCCATTTGACCCAGCTATTCCCCTGCTGGGTATCTTCCCCAAAGAATTAAAAGCATCATAACACAGTGATATATATGCACCCATGTTCATAGCAGCTCAATTTGTAATAGCTAAAACTTACAAGCAGCCCAATTGCCCATCAACTGGAGACTGGATAAAGAAAATACGTGGGTTTTTTTTTTATAAAATGGAGTAGTGCTCAGCCATAAGAAATGAGAAATTAGAGACATTTATAGCTAAATGGATGCATATTGAGACAATACTGTTAAGTGAAATAAATAGGACACATGTGTGTAAATACTGAATAGTTTCTCTAGTGTGAGAAACTGAAAGTGTAAATGAGGACTAAAAGGTATAATAGATAATGTGAAATAGGAGGAAAAGTGGCAAAGGGGAAGGGGAAGTGGAAGGGATAGAGGAAAGGGAAGAAGGGAATGGAATTAATATGAGCAAATCAAAAGATGGACCCAAAGTCTTTGTAAATCAGGATAGATGGAGGGGTTGAAGGGAGGACAGGGAAATGGGGAAAAAATAAGAACTGAGAGATTATGTAAAGGTGCAAATTTCCAATAATGAATGTCATTATATTGGATACCTAAAATATACCAATAAAATTAATTTAAAAAATAGAATGTATACTATTCAATAAAGCAAGCTTAAGTAAATGTAAAAGAATTGAAATTATACCATGTATATTACTAGATTATACCACAATGAAGTTAGAAATCAGTGATAAAAAAACAGAAATTACACAAATACATGAAAACAATACATTGTGTAGTGAAATAAACAATGAGTCACAGAAGAACCAAAGAAGAAATTATACAATTTCTATAACTAATGATAATGCCAGTACAACACACCAGAACTTATGGAACACAATGAAAGTAATCCTAAAATGGAAGTTGATAGCTGTGAGTGCCCACATCACAAAAACAGAGAGAGCCCAAATAAATAACCTAATGATGCATCTCAAAGTCCTAGAAAAACAAGAACAATCTAAACTCAAAGCTAGTACAAAGAAGGAAATTATAAATATCAGAGCAGAAATCAATGGAATTAAAACAAAAAACAAAAAACCCCCCAAATAATTAAGGAATTGAAGATTTGGTTCTTCAAAAGAATAAAAAATAGGCAAACCCTCAGCCAACTTAACCCAAAAACTTACAGAAAAGGGCCAAATCAATGGAATTAGAAGTGAAAAAGGTGAAATCACAGTGGACACTGCTAAAATAAAAGAAATTATTAAAAACTACTTTGCAAACCTGAATGCCAATAAATTTAACAATTCAGAAGAAATGAATAGCTTTCTAGATACAGATGAATTACCAAAACTGAACCCAGGAGATTTAAAAACTCTGAATAGTATAATAACAGGAAATGAAATTGAAGCTATATAAAAATTTTTAAAACCCTACAAACTAATAAATGCCATGGTCCATCCAAACAAGTTCACTGTTGAATTCCACAAAAGCACCAGAGAAGTTCTAACACCAATATTCTCCCGAAGATTTTTCTTTTTGAGACAGGGACTTGCTATGTACTTCAGACTGGTCTTAAAGTTACACTACGTAGCCTACAGTGGCTTGAACTGTGGCGATCCTCCTGCCTCAGCCTCCCTAGTGCTAAGATTACACGTGTGTGCCACCATGCCTTACCCCACCCTAAGATTTTTAATGAAGTTGAAAAGGAAGAAGTACTCCCAAAGTCATTTCTGGAAGTTACCATTACCCTGATTCCAAAACCAGACAAAGATTTAACCGAAATAGAGAAATATAGACCAATCTCATGAATATAGATGCAAAAATCCTCACCAAGATTCTGGCAAACAGAATGCAACAAATCATCAAAAAGATTATACATCATGACTGAGTAGGCTTCACGCCAGGGATGCAAGGAAGGTTTGACATATGCAAACCAATAAAGGTAATACATCACACAAACAAGCAAGGACAAAAATCACACCATCCTCTCAATAGCTGTAGAAAAGCCTTTGACAACATACAACATCTTTTCATGGTAAAAATGCTGGTGAAAATAAGTATAGAAAAGACTTATCTCAATTTGATTCAAAGCAATTTATGATAAATCTTACTGCCAGCATCATACTGAATGAGGGAAAAACTAAACGCTTTCCTTCTAAAATCAGGAACAAGATGAAGATGTCCACTAGGAACCCTTATATTCAACATAGTAGAGTGCTTGAAACATTAGCCAGAGCAATTAGACAAGAAAAAGAAATAAAGTGAATATATATAGGAAAGAAAGAAGTAAAATTGTCAATATTTACAGATGACATGATCCTCTACATAGAAGATGCAAAAAAAAAAAAAAATCCACCGTAATCCTGTTAGAATAACTAAATTCAGTAATGAAGCAGGATGCAAAATCAACACACAAAAATCAATAGCATTTCTGCACACTAGTAAGGAACCTACTAAATAAAAACAATATTCACATAGCACCAAGAAAAATTAAATATTTAGGAACTGATCTAACTAAAGAAGTGAAAGATCTCTACAGTGGAAACTAGTTTACCCTAAGGAAGGAAATCAAAGAGGACATTAGAAAGTGGAAAGATATCCCCTGTTCCTGGACAAGCAGAAAAATATAGTTAAATTGAAAATACTGTCAAAATTGATATTCAGATTTAACACATTTCCAATCAAAATCCCAAGAGTACTCTTCACAGAACTGGAGAAAACAATCCTAAAGTTCATATGGAACAAGAAGAGACTCAGAATAGCAAAACAATCCTGGATAACAAGAGCATGAGGAGAAGAAGTGAGGTACCAGCAGTGTGATGTAGCACGAGGCTACTATATAAGGTTTAGTTCTTTACATGAACATACCATGTAAGAGATGCTATGTAAGGTTTATTTAGTGGAGTACCATAATGATTGATCTGACACCTGAGATGGCTAAAAAGTGACTAATAGGTATGTAGCATGTACAGCATGGATATAGTGCACAAAGGAGTTATCCAAATCTCTACCAGAATGGAGCAGAATGGCACAAGATTTCATCATGCTACTCAGAATGACATAGAATTTAAAATTTATGAATTGTTTATTGCTGGACTTTTCCATTTAATATTTTCAGACTGTGGTTGACTCAAGGTAATTGAGATTATGGAAAGCCAAAGCAGAGATAAGCAGGAAGTACTGTATGTTTAAGATTTATATTTTTAAAACTATAATAAAAGAAATCAAAGATCTAAAAAATGAATTGAGATACCATTTTCATGGACTGAAAGAGCCAAAATAGTTAAAGTGTAACTCTTCTAAAATTTATCTTGAGAGTCAACAAAATTCAAAACATAATTCCAATCAGAAATTTTGTGTACAGTTGATGATTTGCTTATAAAATGTATGTGAGAGGCAAAGAAACTAAAAATTAAAATTGATTTGGAAGAACAAAGTAAGAAAATTAACATTCTTTGGTTTCTAGTCTTACTATTATGTGAGAACAATCAAGAAAATGTGATATTAGAGAAAAGACAGAATATACCATAGAATTGAGAGTACAGAATATCATAGAGTCCAAAAATGGATCCATTGATATATCATACATTGACTGGTACCAGTAATTTTGGTACCAGTAATCGAACTCAGGACCTTGCATTTGCCAGGCAAGTGCAACGCTGCTGAGCTACATCATGGCCCCATACATTGATTTTTAACACAAGTACAATGAAATATTTTCCAAATGAAATATTCCAATGAAATATTTTCCAAAAAAATTTTTCCAAAAACATAGTGCTGAGAAAATCAATTTATATATGCAAAGAAGAACATTAATTCATCTTTGTCACTCTAGTAATTAACTCAAAATGGATTACAAACCTTATTATTAAATGGATTATAAACCTTAATGTTCATATGGGTGCAGAGAAGAATCCCTGTGACTCATTTCTCTGTGGAGTCAGAGAAGTCTGAGTAAAAATCAAGCATCATGAGAAGGACTGAAGGGAGATGTGTCAAGTTGCATCTTGAGTTGCTGGCTGAGGCCAGTGTGCAAAAGGTTTCTGGTACCCTGTCTGAAATGGGGGAGGAGGCTGACAGAACTACAATGGTGCACCAGAAACGTGAGTTCTCAAAGGACGTGTGTGCTCTTCTGCCATGAGATGTAACAACAGGTTTGGTGAATTGGTTGTTGAGCCTACCATCCAGACAGCTTTTTGGATTTGGTGTAAACCAATATACAAAGAGCAGAGACATCATCCTGGAGTTATCTGATTTTAATTTTTTCAAAATTAGTACATGTTTGCAGTGCATAATGATTACATTCATCGTGCGGAGTTAGATGCGTATGTATATAACACATTTGGTTCTTTTTTCATTCTCTTCTCTTTCCCTCCCTCTGTCTCGAGGTGCATCTATTTTCTTACAAATGACTTTGAAGAGATTTTTTATGTCATCTGCACTCTCACCTGTTTTTTCATTGACTCCAATCAGTCTTATGTTATTCTTCTTTGCATCATCTAGCAGCTGCTGGATTGATTTCTCATGTTCCCTTATAATTTTGAAGCAATTTTTCTTTTCCTGGTCACTAATTGCAATCTTATCTTCTCTATCTGAAATTCTGTCCTCACATTGGCTCATTCTGCTGTGTAGACTTTCAATGGAGTTTTTCATGTCCTGGAAATCTATTTGCATCTGTTTTATGGATTCCATTTGTTTCCTATGTTGGGATTCTATCATGTTCCTCAGCTCCTCTCTAGACTTATTAATCGTGTCTTGCACTAGAGGCACAATTTCTCCTGTTATCTGAGAAATTATTTCTGATTTCATTTTTTCCAGATCCCCTTTTGTTGCCAGTTCAGTGGGTCCAGGTGGTTGAGTATCAGAGTGTTCCATCTCATTTCCCTTTGGGGTTGCTGTAGGTGATCTGGAAGTCTGGTTTTGAGACTTATTTACATGTTTTCTTATTTCGACTGCGGAGGGGGGAGCTGTTGGCTTCTGCACGGATTACCTCCTCTGAGCTGGGAGACGTGGAACAGGGGCCGGGAGCAGCAGGAGGGATGGTGGCCGGGAAGTCCCTTCCTCTGGTCCAGGAGCAGTGGGATGATGGCTCAGAAGCCCCTACCTCTGGGCCGGGAGCAGCGGGACTCAGTACCGTGGTCTGGCGGTCCGGTGTTCTCTGCGTCTTTGTAGTGTGGAACCAGGTGGCTGTACAGAGGAACAGAGTCCAGTGGATTGTTGCCGGGGCGCGGGCTGATTCAGCGTGTTCCGCTCGACTCGGGACCTCGGTAGGGCGTGGGCAGACCTGCCTGTCTGCAGAGGGGTGATTAGGCCTCTTACAAATGACTTTAATCCATTCTTCTTTATGCAGAGTGGTACTCCACTGTGTTAAATACCACATTTTCTGTATCTATTCATCTCTGAATCCTTCTGGGAATGACAGAAGCTTCTCATGAAGTTTTCATTATTTTTCCATGGCTGGAGGACCCAGGAGAAGCCAGAGACTTCATCTTTTCTCATTAGTTAACTTTTCTTGTACTCTGTTAAGTCTTCTGCTGTCTTGTTTTCTTTCTTGTCCTCAATAAACTTCTCTGCTCTTGATTTTCTGGAATAATTCCTTCTTCTGCAATCACTGTCCTTCAGACATTTTGGTCTCTCTCTTCTATCTTCCCCTTCTTTCTTGCCTCTATTTAGTAAAAACTTGTTTTTGTCTCTACAGCAAAATTTTCTCCTCTGGGCAAAATGCTGGGCCATCACCCAGCAACCCTTCATCCTGGAGTTATTGATGCTGACTACCATGGGAATGCTGGGTTGATCTGCACAACTAGGGCAAGGAAGACAGCATCTGAAACCTTAGGGAATTCCTTTAGTATCATCTAATATTTCCATGTCCAAAAACAAACATTAAAAAAACTATAAAACACAGTACATACAAGACCAATGAGAATGAAAATTTTGAAGAATTAAAATTTATATTATATTATTTACATTATATCACTAGGTAAAAAAACCTCATTCAGCAAATGATTGCCATATGCAAGAGGAATCTGGAATGGGTAGTAGAAAAAGGAATGTCAGCTATTGCCTTGTGATCTGTTTCAGGAACAGCAAGAACACGGCATTAGTAGGACTTCATCTTTTCTCTTACTCCTTTCCTTCCCATCTCTGGGCATATCTGGAATGTTAGATCACAGAAGGCTGATCCTCATTAGCAGGATTGTTCATCTTTCCTAAAGGCCATTTACAGGGAATTGTGTTGTAGTGTGAGACACCACTTGGGGATCTTTCCAAAGCACAAGTCTTTCATGGTGATACGCTGCTTCAAAACCACTGATGACATCTTGTGTAAACTTTAACACTTTTAAGATACTGTAAGTCACTCAGTCCATTCCCTGATTACTTTAGAAGTTTTCCAGCCATTCTTCTTCACTCCCCAAAAGTACATTCCAGCTACAAAGGACTCAATCCATTCCCTAAAGCAATGATTAAGCATCCATCCCTGAGCTTCTGTGCATCCCCTCTTTCCTCCAGATATAGTCAGGAATACTCAGTGGCTGTAATAGGTCACTGCTGCTGTCCTAGTGTGGTCCTGAGTAATTACTTTGTCTTTAATTAGTTATTGCAGGAGCTGAACTCCTCCGGGATGCAGGTTCCCTTAAGCCCAGTGATGTGTAGAATGAAAGACATGTAGTGCAGATGCTGATTATGGCTGTAGTGGCTGTGACTTCACATGCCTATACTGAATGAAGAGAGGAGGATCTCAGATTGGGCCTCGGAGTAACTCTCGGCCACCCTAGGTAAGTTGAGAGGGACGATGAATATCTGAATATTCAACCTGAAGGCTGTGTTTTCCCAGATTGTATGATGTTCTTCAGAATAATGTTATAGATGTGATAACTTTTCTATTCTAAACCTATCTTCTTCTTAGGCCTTGCCAATATTTTACAAGTATTTTGTTTAATGTTTGTCAGTTATAACTGTTAATGATAATATTAATGAGTATCATTGAGCAATATATTCTTAAAAGGTTACTGTATATTACTTCAATATAATGGCAGCTATGTGAGCTAGGAAGGCTTTTACTTGGTTGTTCTTAAGCCATGTTTTCTTTATAATGATCTGTGAAGCATTAAAAAATTTGGACAGGCTACCTTTCAGAAATTTTGATTACATTGTTCTGTGAGGACCCGACAGTATGTAATGTAAAGACAATGTATATGTCCTTGTTACTGCAGGTCAGTCCATTTACCAGAGCATTGAACTTATATGAGTGCTAAGTAAAAATGTAAAATCTTCATCATGGAATTAAAGTCTGTGTTTTCCAGGAATATTAAACTTTAGAAGCACTGCCCTATGTGATTCTTACATGGACTCCAGGTTGAGAACTTCTGATTGGGGGGGTCAGGGTGGTAGGAAGCTCATTGCAGCACCAGTGTTAGCATCTGCCAATGATGTCCCATGACTATGATTCTTAGTCACACTCTCGACACCTGAGATGGGGTTTCCTTGATTAAAAGAGAATAAAAATTCTGAGAAACCACTTATGATTTTCAGTAGACATTTTTTCACTGAAATGCTAGCAATGTCCAAGTATAAACACTGCTTAGTGCAGCTGAATTAAACATCAATATCAGGGTGAAGATGCAAGAGTTGCCCTCAGTCATACATTTTTGGTGAGGGAGCTTCCCACATCACTTAATGCTCCTCTTCAGATTCAAGACATCCTAGGGTACATTAGTGTCCAGAAATCAGAACCATACATACAGCAAAATAATGTGTACATATATATAGAATGATTTTAAGAAACTGCATGAGCTGCAAACTTGTACAATACTAATAAAAAATTTAAAAAGAAATTAATTCTTGTGCTCATGGAGACTGAGATGACTGAAATCCTCAGAGAATGTTAGTGGGCCCATACACCATGAAGCGCTGACATTGTTATGTGGAGTCTGAAGGTAGTTTGGAACAAAAGCCTTTCCTCTTTAGGAGACGGCAGTGTTTTCTCTTAAGACTTTCAATTGATTGTACATGGATCATCACATAATGAAGGGTAATATGCTTTACTCAAAGGCTACTATCTTAAATCTTAATCACATTACAAAACATCTAGACTAAACATCTTGACTAAAGCTAGGTTCTAGGGCCCAGTCATGTTGACACATAAAATTTATAATGATACAGAATTTTAATATTGCAGGAAAAATTCAAATGAGGGGTTAAGGGTAGCAATTTTTTTGTTTCTCTCATCATTTCTAAAATTTCCTTCATTTTTATTTTCCATACACCAATATCAATTATGTCAGGTGGAATGAAGTATTAAGATGCTTATAACAACTCATCTGAATTAGTAAAATGCATAGTATATCTGAGGTACCATAATATTTTCCATGTTTGCAAAATTATAGCCATGAAATTTGTAAGAGTAGAAAATTTTAGAGTTAAACATTTAAAGCTGGTGAGTTATTGTCCTGTGAGGAATTAATGGTAGTAGTTGCTCTAAGTTGATAGAGTTGTGGTGTCTTTAAAGGTAGAGGAATGCACAGAGCCTGGAGGACAGGCTATAAATATTAATAAAATATTGGCTAAATCAAGGCACCAAGGCAGGTGATAGCCTTGATGCAGTCATGAAGGCAGATATGTTTTTCCTGCATGGAGTTTTTAATCTGGTGGGAAGTCAGCTACAAACAATGATCAAGAGCACTGGCTGGAACAGAATGAGTACAGGATGCCCATAGCAGCAGGTCTCTCCTGGTGTGGAGAGACATGGCAGGTTCAGCTGATCAAATCACACAAATCACATCTACCTGAAGGATAAGTGGGGGCAAGCAAGGTGAAGTGGTAGGAGAGATAAGAGAGTGCTAGGCAGGAAAAACTGCAAGCATGAAAGGCTTTAAGTTGAGCATTGCTGGAAAAGGGGATGTAAGAGACATTGTGAGATCAATTGAGGTTGGGGAGGCTGGAATAGATCAAACAATGAAATATCATTTATGTCCTTAGAAAGAATTTTGTTTATGTCTTAGGAATTGTGACAATCTGCCAAAATATTAAATTATTTAAAATGTGAAAAAAGTTGTTGAAGGTGAAAAATATTGAAATATACAAACAGGATGGTAAATTGAGAGTTTGTTTCAATACTCCCAGTGAGTTAAAGGTCAGTTTTGTCTAGTATAGTATTATTAATTAGGGATAAAGACTGAATGAATTAGAGAAAGAGAATGAAGTGCAGAATCTAAAACCTACATTGGATGTGGATGGTGCAAGAAATGAATGAAAGAAATAAAACTTTCATATTCTTTATTTTAGCCTGGATTCCTTTTGCTAAATATGAGTAAGTGGAAGAGGATGGAGTTGGAAGAGGAAGAGGTTGAAGTCATAAGTTTTATTTGACATCTGTTGTACTTACAAGCTTTATGATACATTCAAGGGAAGATAATCATTGAACATTAAAATACAGAGCCATGTAGGTTAGAAAAATGTTCACACCCAAGATTTAAGTGATACTTGAAGCCATCGGAGTACAAGAGGTTTTCTTGAGAAATGCAGAATTAGAACAATATACTGTTTAGATAAATCCCTGAGAAACATCAACATGTCAGAAACCATAAGAGCAAGACCCAAATGTAATCAATACAGATGACCCTCCCAGCAGGCAGAAAAGATCAATATATTTTATGTCTCAGAAACAAGTAGTAAGAGTAGGTAAGAGCCCACCACATCCATTGTAGCAAGGCTTTAGACTCTGCACTTCATTCTCTTTCTCTAATTCATGTTAAAGAGAAATGAAGAAAATAAATCATATCTCGTTTTGAAGCTTCAAATGGTAGACATTTGTGGTAGAGAGATTATAATTATTCTAATGGGAGTGAAATAAAGAATTTTGCTAGAAACTTAACAGGATGTGTATCATAAATACATGTTCATTTTTATTTGGACTTAAGGGACTCTATTATGTTCTTTTAAAGATACTGGACATAACCAATGATGGAAAGAAACCAAACCATCCTCTCACAGTTCCTCCTGCTGGGTTTGCCCATCCAGCCAGAGCAGCAACACGTGTTCTATGCCCTGTTCCTTGCCATGTATCTTACCACCATCCTGGGGAACCTCCTCATCATTGTCCTCGTTCAACTGGACTCCCATCTCCACACGCCCATGTATTTTTTTCTCAGAAACTTGTCCTTCTCTGATCTCTGCTTTTCCTCTGTCACAATGCCCAAGTTGCTGAAGAACATGCAGAGCCAAGTCCCATCCATTCCTTATGCAGGCTGCCTGGCCCAAATGTATTTCTTCCTGTTTTTTGCAGATCTGGAGAGCTTCCTGCTTGTGGCCATGGCCTATGACCGCTATGTGGCCATCTGCTCCCCACTGCATTACAGCAGCATCATGAGCGCCAAGCTCTGTGTGTGCCTGGTGGGTCTGTCCTGGGTGTTGACCATGTTCCATGCTTTGTTACACACCCTGCTCACAGCAAGATTGTCTTTCTGTGGGGACAATGTGATCCCCCACTTTTTCTGTGATTTGTCTGCTCTGGTGAAGCTGGCATGCTGTGACACTCATATTAATGAGTTAGTGATATTTATCATGGGAGGGATAGTTGTTATCATCCCATTCCTACTCATCATTACATCCTATGCCCAGATTTTTTCCTCCATTCTCAAGGTCCCTTCTGCTCAGGGTATCCGTAAGGCTTTCTCCACCTGTGGCTCTCACCTCTCTGTGGTGTCACTGTTCTATGGGACAATCATCGGCCTCTACTTATGTCCATCAGCTAATAATTCTACTGTGAAGGAGACAGTCATGGCTATGATGTACACAGTGGTGACTCCCATGTTGAACCCCTTCATCTACAGCCTGAGGAACAAGGACATGAAGGGAGCCCTGGGAAGAGCTTTTCATAAGAAGAAAATGCTCTTCTGTTTTTCATGATAACACTGGGGTTTTTACATAATATCACTGAATAATTATATTGATACTTGTATTGGAATATTATTTCAGTTTTCCTCCCTCACCATGGGAGCTTCTGTTAAAAAGCATATTATGTAACTGTTCAATATAGAAAAAGTAGAAATTTACTTGAGTAATTTAACTAGGAAATGGGGTCTTGGTGACCTGACTATGCCTCCCTCTTTGTCTTGTCCTGGCAAAAAATATGTAAGCGGTACTATTTTATGTGATCTCTATTTCTTAAGTTCTTAAATAAAATTATCCCAGGATCTTATTTTATCAAGTAGTCTGCTTTACCTGTGGTATCATTTTGAAATAGTGCTGTGTAATCTCAGTCTATATTCAATAAAATCAAACTTCTTATCCTCCTACCCCCTTCTAAATCTTCTATGTGTGCTCTCCTGCAGAAATTTTCGTATTACTTTATCACAAATCTCTTCCCTAGTTTTTTCATGTCTACATAATATTTTATGACTTGATTGATCCTTAATGGGTTTTTATAACCCTGTTGCTACAAAACTGTATTTTGGTTTGGCAAGGACTTGCTTAATTCCCAAGAGTTTTCATTATTTTTTCTAGTCATGAGGAAAAAAAGCTAGAGGCTGATACAACATTCTGTTTTTAAGGATACCTCTCCTCTGTTTGTATTTTGGACTTCACAATGGAACTTTATACCTGTGTTTTTTTCTACCATTGTGACGGTTCCATGGAAGTAGGGAAGATAGTAGGTCTGTTTTACAGGCTCAAAATGGAGTTCAAGAACTTCCCACATCACACAGTGTCAACTGTTGAGCCTGTGTAAGAGAATCTGATTCCACAGTTCCCTCTAATTTCCTCCTACTCCAGAGAGGAGAGCAGCCATTCCCTTAGAAAACATTCTAACAGACACAAGATTAAAATCCCAAACATACAAAGAATTTCTATTATCTAATAAAAGTAAAACCAACAACTGAAGAGAAAAATATACAAGTAATATTAACATAAAACCAATAAACAATATGAAAAGATGTTTAGTTTCAACGTTAACAAGAACAAATCAAGTTGAAAAACAGTTGGTGGAAGGGATGAGGGGCTGGAGGAGACAGAGAGAGAGGAAGAGATGAGGAAGTAAAAAGGAGCAAGATGTGATACTCATATGTTCCAATTCTGAACAATTAAGGAATTGGTCATATATCCAAACATACACTAATAAAGTATTTTAAAAGAAAAACGGTCAGTGACCATTGAATGATCATGTACTTAGCAGTTTTATCAGTGATTAATTTTCTATGACAATAGCAAGGATGTGGGATAAGGAGCTCTTACATATAGGTTTTCATTTTCTTCAGCTACCATTTACCCATGAGAAAATACACCCATTTCATATGCACAGTTGTATGCAACCTGTAACCCAGTCCAAATCTATCATAAATCCATCACCTTACAATTAACTGTGAACCATGTGATCACTTTCCTACCTCCCACTACTAATCTGACTTCTAACTGCTATTATTAATACATATTAGATTTGCCCATTGTTGAAGAGTATATAAATGGAATCTTTGGCATGTGGGAAGCCAATTTTTCCAGTACTATTTATTAAAGAGGCTATTTTTCTTCCAGTGAAGATTTTTGGTCCCTTTGTTGGAGATAAGGTGGCTGAATGTATTTGGAGTTGTTTCTGCATCTCCTAATCTGGTCCTTTGATCCTCGGATCTATTTTTTGGCTAGTACCATGCTGTTTTTATCATAGTAGCTCTATAGTATAATTTCAAGTCAGGGATTGTGATGCACCTTGCCTTGCCTTCTTTGTTCAGAATTGTTTTTGCTATTCTAAGTCTCTTCTGGTTCCAAATGAATTTTAGGAATGTTTTCTCTAATTCTGTGAGGTATGCTATTGGTATTTTGATCAGATTGCATTAAATCTGTATAATAATTTTGGGAGTATGGCCATTTTCACAATGTTGGTTATTCTTACCCACGAGAAAGGGATACCTTTCCATTTTCTGATTATCATCTTTGATCTCCTTTTTCAGAGTGCTGTAGTTTTCAATGTAAAGATCTTTTACTTCCTTTGTGAGATTGATTCCTAAGAATTTCATTTTTTTCAATGCTATTGTGAAAGGCATAGATTCTTTAATTTCTCTCTCACTGAATTTATTATAACATTTCAAGGTAAATGGATGCATCTTGAGACCATACTCTTAAGTGAAATAAATTGGACACACGTCTAAATATCACATTTTTTTCTCTGGTGTGAGAAACCAAAAGTGTAAATAAGGACTAAAATGTATACTAGATATTGTGAAATAGGAAGAAAATGTTTAAATGGGAAGGGGAACTAGGGAAGGAAGGGAAAAGAAAAATAGAAACAAAGCTTTTGTAAATAAGGTAGAGAACAGGAGTTGGAGGGAGGGGAAGGGAATGGGAAAAAAAGAAGGATCAAGATATATCATGTACAGATGCAAATTTCCTATAATGAATGTGATCATTATGTATATCTAAAATGTACAATAACCTTAATTAAAATTCATATAAAATGATTACAGTACTATACTATACTATAAAATAATAAAAACATAAAATATAAAGACAAATAACCAAATAAATAAATAATAAAATAATAAATGGAATCACTTAGCAGTACTCTTGTATCTGGGTTCTATCTATCAATTGTATCTGGTGATGCATCAGAGATTCAATCATGCAATTATGTGTGCTGCACTATGCTTTTTAAATACTCAGTAGTCTTCCAGTGTATAAATATACCACAATCATTCATTTTTCTTTGATAGGCTTTTGAGTTGTATCCAGTTATTGATATTATTTTTCAGCCCCAGCTTTATACTAAAGGAATCTTTTTTTAAATCTCCTTTTACATAGCAATGAATTTTGTAATGAAAAGATAAACATGCTTTTTGCATGTTACCATAACACGTTTTCTTATTTTATTACTAGCAATAAACAGAATTCTTCATACCATTATTTTAATATCATGCCTTTTTGGTTTTTTAGTTACTTTGGTTAGTTCTTCAGTTAGATTGCATCATTTTTAAAGGAATGTTACATAGATGTTACATTTATTGAATATTTACATATTTTATATTGTCTTTTTTGTATACATGCAAATTGTACCTGAAGAACAATTTTTCTAGGTATAAAACTTTTTGAACATCTGTGCTTTCCCATTTAAATTTAAATCTCCATGTTTCAAAATAGCTTTGGAAAATTCTAAAATAAGATTTACACTCCCTCTTGTCTCTACTCCTTATATGGTTACCTACTCACACATTTGTAGGATTATTTCATCAAATTTGAAGTTCAGTAACTTCATCAAATTTCGTTTTTATATTTTTTGCCTTTTGTTATAAATTTATAAACACCAATCCCTTTTGATTTATAAGCCTTCATATTTATTTCAAAGTTTTATTATTATATCTGGACTATTATGGTTATTTCATTTTTCCCTCTTCTCTACTTTAGTATGACCAATAATTTTGTACATGATTTGAAGTTTATACAGCATATTCAATATATACAAAATGATCTTTATTTTCATAAATAATATAGAAAAATAATTTGCAGTGTTATGATTATATAAATATTACCACTTGAGAAGCAAAATCTAGATGGAATTCTCAGATTTAAAAAATGAAAATCTATAGCTCTCACTGGATACCAGCACTGAAGAGAGGATGTCCCAGCTCTCCTGCCAGCTCTCTGGGCTGTCACCTGCTCACCCTGCTCAGCCTGCAGAGCACTGCTTCTGGGTCTGAAAGTCACGGGGACTCCAGTTGGGACAGCAAACATGACTCTTGTGTTTCGTTGGCCACCATTCCAACACTAGAAACAATATATGCATATGTATATGCATACAATTCCTTTTCTTCTAAGCAGTGATTCCAGAGGCACTAGCAATATTTATCTTGGAAGACTCTTTTCCCCATCCTGGACCGTCATCATTGACCGACTCTTTTCTGTTCTCACCATTTTTTCTTACATAGTATTTCCTATCACTAATTAACTTTCACTTACTATGTTAAAAATCACTTAACCACC
>NW_004624786.1:5957649-5972147 GCF_000247695.1 Heterocephalus glaber | reverse complement strand
CCTTTTTATTTTTTTTAGGAGCAAAGCCCACGATGGGCCCAGACCCTGATTTAGAGTTGGCTATCGTATCCTGGAGCCAGGATACTAAAGTTAAGTGAGCAGTGAGACACCTCACACAATTGTAGAGAAATGCACTTGATCATTAAAGGAAATGAAGACAAAATTCTATTTTCAACAGAGCCAAAATCAAGAAAAGAATTATTAATATTCAAAATAATAATAATATTTCACAATGGCAAGGAGACACAACCAGCCATTGCTTATGGGCACATTCAGCTATTACTGATAGTTATTAGTAAGTCTTCTTGATGAATTCCTTCTCCACAGCAGTCAGGAGCTACAGAAATCTTAATCTCTTTGACCCTGGGTTTTCTTTGTGGGGTCTCAGGAACACTCCAAAGAAAGAGAGGCCTAAGTTAACATGCCTTCCTTAATAACTTGTTCAACATTAAAATAATGTCTAAATAACTTTATGGAAAATTGCAATCATCAGCACAAATACCATGTAGTTAATTTTTAAAACTAAAGGCCTGTGATTAAAAATAAAAAAACAAACGTCCTTAACATTATGCAGTACCATAAGAGAATAATATAAATGCAAATACTTGCTTTCTTAAAATACAAAATTCTCTGCCAATATTGCTACATATTTCTTGTACTGTCTTTTTATATTCAAAAAATATTCTGAGAAACTTTTGCATATGTATGTGTAAGTGTGGATGGACAGATGATGATAGACTTAAAAATAGGCAACAGACAGACAAGTTGGTATCAGCTGGACAAAGGTATGAAAGCTGGCTATCCACATGGATTGCTTCATGGCAGTGAGCTATGCAGAGGTCAGGGGAAGGTTTTTTTGTCTTTGTAAATCTCTACATTTTTCATTTGCTACAACAAGTATATTATATTTCCCTTCGAACAGCAAAAAAAGAAATTTTAAAGATAAGAAGGGAAAAACAGAAGAATATTCTTCTTTTTAAAAGAAAAATTATATTTAAAAATTAAAAATAATACTTGATACCACTGAACTATACATTTCATATGATTAAAATGGCAAGTATTATTCTATTGTGTATTGCATTTCTAATTTAAAAGAAGAATCCCTTTCTTTGAGCTATTGCCATTACTCCATGGTAACTGTATTTCCATTGTGCAGCAGTACTCAGCATTGTAAAACAAAAGGAATGCACTGAACAGGACGCTATGTGACCACTCGCTATAATGGGGTACTCTCAGGGTGCTAGTCATCATCCCCAAATCTGTTTGAAATAACTAATAACATGAAGATAGTGCTTCTTTGTTACCAACCAACAGTCCTTTCATGTGTATCTACATAACAGAGAGATTTGAAGTTGCTTCTTCTTTAGGAAAAGAAAAAAAAAGGTCAGGAGAGTGAAAAATCAAACAAACCCTAAAATACCCAGCACACAGGAACAGCAGAGGGATAATAAAAGTAGGGGCCACCACATAGATTCTTCTTGCTGTGTGCTTGTAGGCACTGTTTTAAGGGCTTTATTATGTTTCTTAATTCATGTGGTCCTCAGATCACCCCTATATAGCGTTCTACTATTTTCTCATTTTGTGAGTGAGACACTGAGATACAAAAAATATAGATACCTTCTTCAAGATCTCACATCTGGCAAGGACAGAACAGTGTCAGAGTCTCAGTAGAGCAGACTTAGGGAACTTCCCTACTAGTGACTTGTTTGAGCAGCTTCCTTCCCTGCGCTCTCCTGTGCCTCCTCTGCATAGACTGTGGTTCTAAGACACTTTCCACATGCCCAAACTCTCCTATTGTTCTGCTTGGCTTTAACCCCACTTTCTTCCTGAAGTGCTCCCTGAATACCCAAGCCATAGGCACAGTTTTTGGTCTAAGCCCCTGGGGCACTTCCTGCCCAGCATTGCAATTCTCTGAGTCCAAGTCTTCTCCACTCAGACTGAATTTTAACTCTCAGACACACATTATCAGAATTTTACATCCTCAAACATGAGGAGCTTATCAGATGCCATCAGTTTACCCTTTTTAATTTACCAATGAGGAAAGAGACTCAGAGGGGAGGATTCACTTGTCCAGAGTCAATGAGACTGTTGAGACTTAAATATCTCATTCATTTCAAGACTTCTCTGATCTCTTGTGAGACCGGTGGGACCGGACACCCCATGGATGCTGAGGAAATGTTATCAAGTGAACCTGAAAGTTTATCCCATGGGGTGTAACTGTCAGTTTCACATCATTAAAAAGCATGCCAGGTGGAGAATGAGGAGAAAGCAGGGGTACTGTCCCCAAGAGAAACTGGTGCAGCCTTGAAATTAAGTGGACTCTCCAGATTCAGGAGGGCTGCTTTGCTGAGGTCTGTGAGGAAGCCAGGATGTTCTTTGGAACAGGGAGAAGAAACCACCTTGCTCAGGCAGCAGCTGGACAGAGCTGAGATCCCAGCATCTCCAATCTGGCCACGGAGTGAGAAGACAGCAACTCTCAAGACCACCAAGAGTGGCTCCACATGGCCCATGAGGCTAAACTGCCCTGATCTGGATCCTTCCATCCTGGAATAAATCTTCCATCAACTCCAACCTCTCTCTTCACCTCTGGGTTAGGCAAGACCTCTGGGGCTGAGGTGAGCCTGGCATTTGGGGAAAGGCTGCCAGGCCCCATGCTGGGAGATGAGCATCCAGGTTGCAGCTCTGTTACACTGTTTTCTTCGCAGCAGGATCAGAAGGAAAAGCTCCTCCCAGAGCAAGGTCACACAAGAGGTCACAGCCTTAGCTCTCTCTGGGGAAACTCGGGAGAAGAGGCCCAGGTGCCCTGGCCATTGGTCTTTAGCCAGCTCTGTCCCTCTTAGGCCATCCCCCTAAGGAGGCAGAGGATGACATCATCTTCCCCTGAGCACAGTGGGACAGCACAGCACACCACCATGCTGAGGGGCATCTATGTCGATTCCAGGCTCCCAGACACCTTCATTCCCCCGCTCCTACTCGGGTCTCTAGCAGGGGAGGGGCAGTGAGGCTGGACTGAATGAGAGCAGAGGACTCTTCACAGGGCCAGGGGTTGCAGAGGCCACTGTAGCTCCCCATGGAGTGTCCCGGTCAATTAATTAGTGGGTGTCTCTCTCTGTTACAAGCTGTGTCACTCCTCCCACAACCCTGGGAGATAGGGTTGCAAGATCTTATGAATCCCTGCTTCGTGGGAGGGAGGCAGCAGAAGCACATCTTCCCCTCCAGAGCATCCCTGCCATAGCACTCTCTGCTGCAAGCAGACAGCTTCTGGGTACATGCAATGGAAGGCAGAGCTAGCTCCTGCTCACAAGTGAGTTGCCAGGCAGGAGACTTGTGCGGGGTGGGATGGGGGATGTAAAATATACATCGGCATAAAGACAAGGTGGGTAAATCTACTGCCTGAGGGAGGGAGATAAATAAGTGCCTGCCAACACATGTCAAACCCAGTGTACTGAACCACAGGTGGGACTCAGAGTCTGAGAACAAAATCTCAGCTCATCCTCAGAATGCTGAGTGACTTCAGCTGCAGTGCTCTCTTGGCCTTGCTTCCCCTTTTTGTGGCATGGTGTTAGGTGGGATGGTACCTAAGACTCATTGTTGGCTGGCTGCTCTCAGGATAGAAAGGTGAGCTCCCTGCCTGATCCTCTCGTCTCTGCCTGGCATGCAGTAGATGCAACAGTTAAGATTGTTGAGTAAATTATTGAAGAAAGGCGAGTGAGAAGTGGGCAGTGGGCAGTGGGAGGTAGAGGAAGAGAAGAGGTCTTTGGAATAGAAAGGGCTCATCTCATCTCAAAGAACTAGGATTGATGGTCCCATTTAACCCAGCTATTCCCCTGCTGGCTATCTTCCCAAAAGAATTAAAAGAATCATACCACAGCGATATACATGCACCCATGTTTATAGTGGCACAGTTTGTAATAGCTAAAGCTTGGAAACAGCCCGAGTGCCCATCAACTGGAGACTGGATAAAGAAAATGTGGGGTTTTTAATAAAATGGAGTACTACTCAGCCATAAACAATGAAAAATTAGAGACATTTATAGCTAAATGGATGGACATCAAGGATATATTCTTAAGTGAAATAAATAGGACACACATGTGTAAATACTGAATAGTTTCTCTAGTGTGAGAAACTGAAAGTATAAATAAGAATTAAAATGAACAATAGGTAATGTGAGATAGGAAGAAAGGGGGCAAAGGGGAAGGGGAAATGGGAGGGGTAGGGGAAAGGATAGAAGGGAAAGGAAAAAATGGAAACAAAGTCTTTGCAAATAAGGAGGGGTGGAGGGGGTGAAGGGGGGGCGGAAATAAGAACCAAGATGCATCATGTAAAGGTACAAGCTCCCAATGATGAATGTAAATGTATATACCTAAAATGTGCCAATAAAAGAATTTAAGGGGAAAAAAGGAGCCACAGAATGGAAGTTTGCTATAAAAAAAAAAAAAAAGAAAGGGCTCATCTTGCTTTAAAGTTGTTGTTGAAGAGAAATCACTTTGGGACCCCAGTGAGAGAAGAATCTGGACTGACCAGGAAGAGATTGGACTCAAAGTACTGGATAAAACCCCCAGGACTGAGAGTGTTAGTAGTTAGAGATGGTTTCCTCTGCTTACCACTGTCTGTTCCCCACTCTATTAAGGCTGACAGACCCAAGGCAAGAGAACGTGAGGGGAAGGAGGGAGTTGGCGAGTGGACACTTATATGTAGATCAGTGCTGTATCTGTGTCTGGGAGAATCTGTTGAGATCTCGATGTCTCTGTCATTTGTGGGAGTCTGTCTTTAAGTCCATGTGGATGTAGCATGTATGGCTGTTTTCTCTCATGCTTGGGTAATTTACGTGTTAGTGATTATGAGAGTCCGTGTGTGTGTGTGTGTGTGTGTGTGTGTGTGTGTGTGTGTGTGTGTTCCTGCCCTAAGGAGTGTGTGTTCCCAGTATGTCCATGTGTCTGGATGTATTAGGGCATGTCTGGGGTTTGTTCAGGTGTGTCCCTGTGTACTTCTGTGTTTTGGTGTATCTGAGTATTTGCTAAACAGGTGACTCCTACATAGAGTCTAGGGCAGCAAGATGCCTAGGAGATAGGGCTGCAAGATCTTATGAATCCCTGCTTCATTTTGCTTTCTTAAATAAATCCTTCCTACTCATTTCAGAGAAGTACCTGCCACATCTAGGCCCCAGGAAAGGGCTTTGAAACAACTGCAGCAGTTCAGCATCCAGAGAACCAAGTCCTGGTCCAGGAGCTTCACAGGGAGCCAACATAAACCCAGGCAATATCTCTCCCCATCACCCAAAGTAGTAAGGAGGTGGGGGCAGGGTTGATGTTTATTAACACCTACTACTTGCTAAGTCAGTGGTATAGTTATCCTACTTTTAGAGAAAAAAAGGCAGCCCAAATAGGTTAAGGAACTTCTCTAAAATGTTCCTTCTTCCTAAAATTCTTCCACCCTTGTCTGTCCTGTGAATACTTTTGAGCTTGCCATACTCAAATGCCACCTCCTTGGCAGAGCTTTCTCTGATGGTAGGAGACTTGGGAAAAGCCCTCTGTAAGCCCAAAGGTCAGATGGGAAGAGACAACTAGATATTTATCCCTCAGACTGTTCATCTCTCAAGGAACATGAACATCACAGCAGAAAAAGTCACTTTAATCTCAGGAAATGAGGGTTGAGTTCCAAGTGAGAGTTAAAAGAGAGAAGCAGCCACATGGACTACCAAAGTCCAGAAAGGGTATGGAGTCAGGGATGAAATTGGGATAAGGAAGGAAAAGCGACCCAGGTAGGGAAGAGTATTTAGAGAAGGCATGTGAGAAGGGTTTAAGAGGCAGTGCAAAGGCCAATCTGACGGGTAGGGGAAGGGGAAGCCTGTGGAAGCAGTTGGAGGTAAGAGTGGAGGAAATGCTGGGAGCCCTGTTGGAAAGCTTTGGGTGCTGAGCAGTCTGCACTATATCACTGGGCAGTGGAGACTAGCCAGGCAGTAATGCTTGGTAGAAAAAGCATGGCCTGGGAATTCCCAGGGTTCTTGTAGCGCTGGTTTTCTTTCTCTCCAGCTGTTATCCCAGGCCACACAAAGCATACAGAATTCTCTGGACAGAGATGGGTGGCAATGTATCTGCTTTCAAGACTGCAGGCCTCTGGCCAGGAAGGAGACCAGCCAAACTGCGCAGGCAGCGTTGAGGTCTGGCATGCTTCCCTGAGGGTGAGAGAATCTAAAACTCCTCTGCTATTTTCTTGCCGTGTATCCTATCTTCCTCCCCATCCTATCTCCATCCATTCTGCACAGCATTAGGAAAAAGAAGCCACATTTCAGCTCTGTTGCTCCCCCAAAGCTATCTTTCTGTGTCTTTAAATTCTCTTTTCTCTAAAAGCAATAACCTTCCCATCCCAAGTCTCTGGGTTTCTGGTGATCTCATGCTCATTCTTCCAAATCCAATTAGAATCTCACCTTTCCTTTGGAATCTTCTTCAAATCAGGCAAGCAGAGGAAATTTCTCTTACTCTATTTATGCAGTTGGTATAATGCATATTCCATTCTGCATGGTTGAAGGTCAAGGAGAATGGCTGACTCATCTCTGCAGCGATAGTGCCCAGTATAATGCCTGCCCCTGACCAAACACTCGACAAATTGTAGGAATTTAAGGTTGAGCCATTCTACTGCCCCTGGGAACTTACATAGCACAGACCCAGCTAGATGAGGAGAGTGGAGATTAAATGAAGGAGGGTCCCTGATTATACAGCCAATTAGGATTAAAGCCCTGGTAGCTCTGACTTCACAGCAAGTGCTCTTTCCACTGCATCACTCAGATGCCTAAGGAGAGATTGGGAAATAAAGGTCAAAGGCTCTGCAAAGGAGAATCCTGAACTGTGGATAAGATGGATTGGAGAAGTACCACGGTACTAGCTCTTCCATGCTACTATTCTATAATGGGGCAAGATATGGGGTTTTCAGGAGCCTAGCAGGTGATTTCCCTGGGACAGGTAATGGCTGACAATTACAGAGAAGCAGAAAAATGACAACAGGGTACACATGGGGATTGTCCTGGTGTAGTTGGAAGACTTTGCCCATCATTCTGTCTCCTTTATCCTCCCTACACCTGTTTCTATTCATGCTCTTCAAAAGCTTCATTCAACAAACCTTTTCGGGATAAATTTTGTGTGCAGATCACTGGACAAGACAGTGAGATGCAGCTCCTCCTGCAAGGAGATGCTCTGCTAGGAATTGACTTAGTCCATTCTCTAGAATCTCACCAAAGTCTTACCCTTTCCCTGTAAAAGGGTGTGCAGGTGAGCCTAATAGTAGAACATTTTTCTGCAATCTTGGGAGAAATGAGAGAAAAGAATGTGGCATTTTAAGGAAGAGAGGAAATGGGAGACAAAATGAGTACCATACACAGTTTCCAGGGTCACTGAAGTCAGTTAACTGAGACATTTAGAAGTTTTATGTCCAACTGATTTTATATACTAAGGTCAGAGCAATGACAAACCTTTACCCAGTGTCCTATGAGGATGTTTCACCCTCCTCACTCTATGCCTCCTCTACCAAGAACCCCGCAGTCTTGTCTCATTATCTGGACTGCCTCCCCTCCCCCAAACAGCACATTTGTTAGGTGAATTCATTCTCCAAGACCCAATTCAAGTCCTAACTCTTCTTTGAAGTCTTCCCAAGCTTTTCCAAGAAACCTATTTACTCCCACTTTGTTCATAAAATTAACAAAGTGCCAAACAGTGTGCAAGCTGCTCCAGAACAGAGGGCCAAAGCTAAGACTCATTCATCTCTCTGCCTCACACAGTATACAGCACAAGGGGGCAGCAAACCATGTCCCACAGGCCAAATCCAGCCCGCCACCTGTTTATTATAAACACTTTTTTTTTGGTACTGGGGATCTAACTCTGGTCCTTGCGCTTGTGCAGCAGGCGATGAAACCACTGAGCTAAATCCCGGCCCTATAAACACTTTTTATTGGAACACAGCCATGGCCATTCATTTACTTACTGTAGATGGCTGCTTCTGCACTACCGTGGCAGAACTGAATAGTTGCAAGAGAAACTATCTGGCTCACAAGCCTAAAATATTCAATATGTGATCCTTTACAGAAAAAAATCTGTCGATTCTTGAACTAGTACACATGTGAGGTGAAAATGAATAGCAAATGCAGTAAGTCTAGTGAAGACTTAAGACTGGTATTCAGATAGCCTGGGTCCTAACTCTGCCCCTAATTATTTGATTAAACAAATAAAGATGATGATAGACTATGATGGAAAGACAGAAGTTTTGAGCACTTACTATGTGCCAGGCACTGTGCTAAGTATTTTAAAGTAATTATTCCTTTTCTCCTCATAACCAACTCCAGGGTTAGCTATTAGTATTTCCCTCATTAAAGATGAAGAAAGTGAGGCTCAGGGAAGTCACACGACCTTTGCAGAACAGCAGGACTCAAAATCATGTCTAACCTACTTCAAAGTTTGAGATTTACCCATTACTTTAGAACACCCTTCTGAAATTCAGTTTCTCCCTAAATTAGGACTCAATGAGCAATGAAGTTTTCAATCCATTTTAGCAAGCAGAAATATAAATATATATAATACAAAGTGTGATAAAAATACAGTGAATGTTTAATTTTTTCAAAAACATGTATTATAATAAAAGACATATATATTGCTATGAATTTCCCTCAGAATATTCCCCACTCCCTTCAGACACATTTACCTATCCTTCTTGCCACTTTCGGAAGCAGTTCTGGAAGTCCTCAGTGTTTTTCGTTGGACTGTCAACTATCTCAATGATCTCAATTGATTCAAAATGTTTTCCTTTCCTTTCGACTTTGGGGAAGAGCCAGAAGTCACGTAGCACCAGATCTGGTAAATGGGTGGATAAGGACACACCATAATGTTTTTATGAGCCTGACTTGCCTTGGGTGGTGCTCGGCAGCAGCATTCATCATATTTTTTTAATCACAATTCTTGAAAGAGGACTTCCAGAACTGCTTCAGAAAGTGGCAAGAATGATGGGATAAGTATGTTCAAAGCAAGGGGGAGTATTTTGAGGGTGATTAATGACAATCTTTTACCGTAATAGATTCTTTAATTTAAACGCACCATACATGTTGCGCAGCTCTTGTACATATAACATTATACGTGGAACCTGCCTTATAGGGAGGCCTGCCTGGGCTCGGGAACCTGCCCTTTCTGCCGCCTCTCTGCCCCAGCTTTCCCACCCACCCCGACGCTCCATGGCCCTGGCCAACCTCACAGGCGGCCCTCAGTTCCTGCTCCTTGGCCTAATGGATGGCACAGACAACCACCCGCTGTTGTTCCTGCTCTTCCTCAGCATCTACCTGCTCAATGCCCTGGGCAATCTGAGCATGGTGGTGCTGGTGAGGTGCGACGGGACTCTGTGCTCCCCCATGTACTACTTCTTGGGTCACCTGAGCCTCGTGGACGCCTGCTTTACCACGGTCACAGTTCCCCGCCTGCTGGCCAGCCTGCTGCGCCCGGGCCAGGCCGTGTCCTTCGGGGCATGCTTTGCCCAGATGTACTTCTTCGTGGCGCTGGGCATCGCGGAGAGCTACCTCCTGGCAGCCATGTCCTACGACCGCGCGGTGGCCGTGTGCAGGCCGCTGCGCTACAGCGCGGTCATGACCTCCGGGCGCTGCGCCGCGCTGGTGGCGGTGTCCTGGGCCGTGGCTCATCTGCACTCGCTGCTGCACACGCTGCTCATCTCCGCGCTCTCCTACCCGCCCTGCGCTCGCGTGCACCACTTTTTTTGCGACATGACGGTGATGCTGAGCTTGGCCACCTCGGACACGTTTTTCGCGGAGACTGCCATCTTCTCCGAGGGCCTAGCGGTGGTGCTGACCCCGCTGCTCCTCGTGTCCCTGTCCTACGCGCGCATCCTGGCGGCGGTGCTCGGAGTGCGGTCAGCCGGGGGCCGGCGCCGCGCCTTCTCCACCTGTGGCTCTCACCTGGTGGTGGTGTCGCTTTTCTTTGGCTCTGTGCTCTCTGTCTATTTCCGACCGTCCTCTGCCTATTCTGCGCGCTATGACCGCCTGGCCAGTGTGGTCTATGCCGTGGTCACACCGACCTTGAACCCTTTCATCTACAGTCTTCGCAACAAAGAGGTCAAGGGAGCTCTGCAAAGGGGGCTCAGGCGGAGAGCTGCACTCCAAGAATTGTGAGGGCAGGTTGATCCACCAGCATTTTAACAGCAACCCAAAAACCCTTCCCCCGCTCCTTTTCTCCTTTAGTTTTCCAAAGCACTATTAGTGTTGATCTTGTGGCCTCTTATTTCTTGTTCAATAAAAAATAGAGGAGAAGGAAGTAAGACCATGCGTTTGTTATAGTGGCGGATACGGAGCAGAAGGGTAAGTTCGTTTCTGTGTTGTCTGAATGCTTGAGAAAGAATCTACTTTAAAATCTGGGGAAAACAAAAAGGAAACAAATGGAGGCGAGGAAAGTCTTGTTCGTGGAGAAGGGAAGGAAATACGTGACTAGCGGCACGGTGAGGCTGGAGAGGAGTCTTACAAAGCAGGGAGGACAGAGTAGGGCTTGAGGAGGTTCTGTTGGCTGCCCGGTGATGTCGCCTACTGCCCTCAGACTCCTCCCTAGCAAACTTCAGAAAGATCTAGTTGTTTTTGTTTTGGGTACTGGGGATCGAACTCAGGACTGTGTTTGCCAGGCAGGTGTGGCACCGCTGAGCTAAATCCCCGGCCCCATCTAGTTATTTTTTAAATGGTTTTAAATTTTTAAATTCTATTCCTTAGACACTATATCCATTATTTTCACCATGAATATTCAAAAATAAGGATGCAAATAAAATTCTTCCTTACCCACCCGCATCGACTTCCACTGCCATCAGAGTTGCCAGGTAAATCACCCTTTTCACTTTAAAACATAGTATCAGTTTATATACATTATTCTGCAATGTCGTGTTTTTGTTTTTTACATAAAACAAGACATCTAGAAGATCTTGTTTTCTCTCTACAAATAAATCCCAGTACCGGGGGGGAAAAGCCCATGTTCTTTTTTTTTTTCTTTCAGTTAGTATAAAATAGATTTATTGTCAATATTTAGTCATTAATACACCCAAGAAAATGAAACATCACTCCATACAAGGCTCAGATATTCTAAGATGCTTTCTTAATTTCACACATGTACTACAAAATGATAAATACTTAAAAATTACGATGCAAGAAAAATATTGTAAGAAATACAATTGTCCTTTATTTTTAAAGTTCTGCGTTTGGGAATATCATGCTACGCATCAGAACCCAAACAAACTGTGTTTCGTGAAGTTACAATGGTCAGCAATATATAGGATACACTCTAAAATACCATGACTGACAAGGACCCAAAGGGACCAAAAAAAAAAAAAAAGAAAAGCCTTCAAAAGATGTTGAAAGAGGGAGATGATCAGTGGTTCTATGCTGATTTCTGCTGGGATGGCCGCCTTAATTTATAGCACTGACAAGAAGTCTATAGTGGAGGTGGGGCAGTCTCAGGTTTGCATAAAGGACTTGCAAAACACAACAGACACAGGCAGTTCTGAGGCACTCTTTCCAATGCTCTTCATTCTTCAACCCTTTACTTGGACTCCTTGTCCTGTGTCCGTGTTTTCTTTAATTTCTTCATAAAGAATACTTTATGAAGCATATTTTGATTTGTGTCATCCAAAATCCAAACCAAAAAGTATTAAGCAAAACAACAGAATCTACCAGTCTGGTCCATTCTGAAGACACAAATTCTGGTTTACTCACTAATCATAAGGTCCAGGCATATCCATCCCTCTTCTGCACACATTCTCACCTCCTTTACATGTTGATCCCAATCTTAATTTGGGGAAATATGGAGTTTTAAGATTCTTTCCCCCTAACCAATGATTTGCCTATCAGCAAGCTGCTTTGTCTGGGGACAATATAAGGAACTGATTGGAATCCTTGGTAAGAACAGATAAAAAGGATGTTATCTGTGAATTACCTTACTAATTGTAGTAGGTTTCTTTAGGTAGACAAAAAGAATTTACTTCCCTGATTCATCTCAGAAGGGTGAAAAGTTCATTTTAAAAAGGAAAGAAAAAATCAGATTAAGAAATACAGTAACATACTAGTACTGTAATAATAGTAGAGAAGGGGATGCTTATGGCCAACCTAACTTTCTGGTAAGTTCTGGCATTAAAATCAAACTTTCTCTCCCATTATTCTTTTTTTTTCTCCTCCCATTATTCTTTGTGGAAGATTAACAGGTGCTTTATAGCAAGAGCAAGAAAGCCACTTAAATATTTTTTCTTCAAAGGTAGGAAATTTCTTTTTGAAATAAGCATGACAGAAAGGAAGAAAAGGCAGGGAAAGCTCATTCAAAGAGGTCCTCAAACATGCATTGTCCCATCACTATGTGTGCTTCTTTCTCTTCTGGTGTCATTTGAGTCACCAGCTCTGGCTGCTGGCTCACTTCACTGTAGGAGAATGGATGGCAAATGGGGTCATCTGCTACCTCCTCAAACTCATTGTCATCTTCCTCATCCTCTTCTCGATGATGCATAGCCACAGCAGCTGCTGGCTGGTGTGGAGAGTCATCATCTGACTCACTGGTTTCATTTTCTGAGTCACTGGGATTGGAGGCAGTAATAGGAGCAGCTGCCCCCATGGAGCCAGCTGTGGTGGAGGAAGTCTTCTTCTCGTGAATGAGGAGCACTCACATGACCTCCTCATTATCATCAGGCCCTGCATGGCCTTCCTTATGCTCCTGAAATGCATCCATATCTATGACACCTTCCTTCATCTCTTCAAAACTATGTGCCCCCTGGACAGTGCTCTCTCTCAGCCATATGGGTCTCTCTTTGGCAGATTTCCCTTCCAGGGCGGCAGGATGAGCATCTTCTTGGTCATCCATGTTAATGATGTTAATGTTATTCTGTGTGTATAAGTCCTCATAGGAGGGCCCTCTGGTGGTCCATGCTTCCCAGTGGTGAGCACCTGGCTGGCCAGCAGCTCCAGCAGTAGTGGCTGCTCGGTCTTTGCTCTGTTTCAGGGCTGAGATTTCTGTGGGTTCTGGCTCAAGTATTCATAGGCCAAGTTCACATCTTCTGTCTCTTGAAGCAATGCATAAATGGCTTCAATTTGTTCATTAAACCTTGCCAAAAG
Source organism: Heterocephalus glaber (assembly GCF_000247695.1). The sequence continues at coordinate 5,959,030 of NW_004624786.1, read as the reverse complement.
TGCATGTGCATCTTTTTGGGGCATCGCTGATTCATCCTCTTCTATCTCTGTATGGCAAAATGTACAGCGGAAAGTTCCTGTCATGGGATCAAAGAGCTGATTAGCTTCTAAGTCTGTGGAAGTACTACTACAGACAGGACATTTGAAGGAATCCTGGTTGGTGGAATCTCTCTCATCCATTTCAATCCTCCTTTTCATGTGGTCTAGTTTATATTTTACCTCATTAACAAAAGTACGATAATTGACAAAGTAGTAGTTATGGCAAGTGGTTTTTCCATCCGCAACAGTCTCTACTCTCATTCTGCATTTGATGAACTTATCTCCCTTTAAATTATTCAAAACTGATCAAAGTTGCTTCCTATCAAACTTGAGTAGCTCCAGCATATCCTCCTTTTTCACACAGGGGTTCCCAATCAAGATGTCCAAGGCTAACACATGCTCCTTGCCATAAAAACCCCAGATCACGTACTTGGCTAACCTCTTCAATGCTGCTGGAATCTCGGTGAGGACATCTGGGTCTGCCATCTTTAGCAGCAGATTTCAACTTTATATATAAAAAAAACTTTCAATACATCTCCTAGGCACATGTTCTTCCAACATGCCCATCTTACCAACTTCCCCACATTCACTTGCTCCATTCTTGCTTCCCGAAATTTACCGAAGCAAATCCAGGAACACTCCCCAACTACAGGTTCCCTCTGCTCCTCAACTACTGGCTTACAGGAGCCCATGCCATCTGTGCCCTACATTCTTACCTTTGTACTATCAAATTTGAGAGTGTAAATCTTCCACGGTTTATTTAATGTTGATAAATTTTAATAAATATTTTTAAAAATATTTTTTCAGTTTTTCATTCATAAGGATATAATGGATATCCTCGCAATTCAAATGATAAAAGATAGCATTAAGCTGGGAACCATTTGTGGCAAGCCCTGTCCTAGGTACTCCATGCATATATTTCAATCAAACAGAAGATTCCTTGAGGAAGACACCATTATTCCCATTGTACAGGGGAGAAAACAAACTGGGAGAAACTGAGTAGCTGCCCCAAAGTCATAAGTCTAAGAAGCCCATTTTCAATGATTTATGGTCTCTTCAATCCTATTCATTTATTGAACAACTTTTAGTAATATATAAGTTTCTAGAACATAGTTATTTCCACATTTTTCTTCTAGTTTTTATTTAATATTATTTTTTAGTTGCTGCTGTTTCTTTTCCCTGTTTAATTTTTAAAATTTTTTATTAAGATGTGTTAGCTGTACATGGTTTTTTTTTTGCACTTTATTAAATTCTTTTATTGGTACATTGTAGGTATACAACATAATTACATTTCTCATTGGGAATTGTACCTTTACATAATGCATCTTGGTTCTTATTTTTT
>NW_004624786.1:5944430-5955681 GCF_000247695.1 Heterocephalus glaber | reverse complement strand
AGATCAAGAAAAACTTAAACTCCAGAACAGAAAAAACTACCAGGCCACCTCCCCTGCAACTGCAAATAAGAGAGCAACATTTTATTTGCCCCCATACATTCGTTCAATGTCTCTGAGGTAATGATTCTTCAGTTCCTTCCTCTTCAGTTTGAAAGGATCAGTTACCAAACCAGTTTCAGGGGTCCATGGCTCTGGGCTTAAATGAACCTTGATTGGAATTTCAAATTGCTCCAATTTCATGGCACTTGCAGCTTCTCGAATTTCCTTTAGTATTTCAGCCTCCATGGCCCGGTTATTGCAGATATCAACCAACGTTCCTTCTACCCCCTTCTGTTGTGCCAAAAGTGTCAACCTTTTCTGATTAGGAACCACAAAACTTATCACATAGGGCTGGTCACTTTTGGCAAAAGCACAGATGTTGTCAATAAGTGGACAGTTCTTCAGTGCCGCTTCTACTTTCCCAAGAGACACATATTCTCCTGCCTGTAACTTCACCAGATCTTTCTTACAATCTATAATCTGTAAACATCCATCAGGATGGAATTCTCCAATATTGCCAGTGCAAAACCACCTCTGTCCATTTTCATCCACAGAATAATCCTCTGCTGTTTTCTCTTCATTTTAAAAATATCCCATGGAGATATTCTGCCCGCCAATTACAATTTCACCTCTGGGGTTTGGCTTATTGTGAACTGTATAACCGCCTTCTTGCCAGTCTTTTAGTTTAATTTCACAGCAAATAAGAGGAGCTCCAACTCTGCCAGTAGTATAGTCAGTAACTTCAGTAATGATCCCAGCACCACATGATTCTGTCAGTCCATAGCCCTGGCCAATGGGACAGCAGAAGCAGACATTCATGAACCGGTGTGTCTGAGGAGACAGTGGTACCCCTCCAGACAGCAGCATACAGACATTCCCTCCCAGCAGAGCCTTGACTTTTTTAAACAGTAACAGATTGCAAAGAGCTGCATCATACCCTTTTTTGATCTGTTCCAATTTGTAATCATACCTTATCTTAAACAGAGTTTTCTGAATATAATTCATTTCTTAAACTTTGCTCATAACATTCTTATAAATTCTATCCATGATTTCCGGAACAGCAGCCATTAATGTCGGTTTCAGTACAGTACAGCCTTCTTTGCTTCCCTTTTAAATTTTGCTGGACTGGTCAGACAGTGTAAGTGGAGGAGAATATCCAATCCTACAGCCATAGGTAAAGCAAGATATCTTGGCTGTCAATTCTAACACATGAGCCAAAGGTAAGTAGCCAATATATGTGTCCTTTGGTCCTAGAGCAGGTATCCTCTCACATTGCCCTGTCATTCCAGCTATCAAATTGCTATGATGCATCATGACTCCCTTAGGGCGGCCAGTAGAACCACTGGTGTACATGACAATGGCCATGTCTGAAAGAGTTGGTCTACTTGGAAGAATGCTGGAGTATTCTGGCTTGGATCCCAACTCTTCTACACTGATTGCATGCTGTGAATCTCAAATCCCTCAGGGTACTCTGCTTTATTGATAGTCTTATTATCCACATAAATGATGTGTTTAACACAACTGATCTCTAACAGTGCAGTCTTAAGTTTGCTTTCCAGAAGTTCAACACTAGTAATCAGATAGAAAGCTTCAGACTCATTTAGTCCATGAACTACTGCTTCTTTGCCAAGTGTGGCATACAAAGTCACAAGAGGAAAGTTGTACTTAAAGCAGGTCTGTGCTGCAATGATCCATTCAGCCCTGGTCTCACAGAAAATAGCAATAGTGTTCTTTGGTTTCAGTCCCAATGTGGTCAGTCCACTACCAAAATTATTCACTCTTCGGTTTACTTCGAGATAGTTCATCCACTTATAATTCCCAAGAATTAACTTCTTAAAAACCTTTCCATTTGGATGCATTTCATTTTCTTCACTTAGGATTTCCCTGGTCCCAAGGCTGTCCTTTTTTCCAAACTTGGATACAGCATGGTCAAATAATTTACCCAGAGTGTCTGCTTCAGGGATGTCTATGACAGCTAATGAGTCGAAGTGTGTGACAGAGCGATATGGACTTCCAGGTTTGTCTGAAGTGGGCTTAGGTCTTATTCTCTTTGCCATAGCGTTTTTAGATGTCTTCTTTTCCTTTTAAGAAGAATGTGTTTGTCTTCTGTGATTTCAATCGAAGGTGCTGCCCACCGCGTCTTCGAAGCCGGCTGGCGCCTTGCCCCCCGGGAAGCTCACGGAAAGAAGCCGCGTGTCCGCTAGCGCCGGGGTGAGGAAGGACGCGCCACAGAGGCCAGAAAAACGCTGCAGCGGCGCGCGCACACCCGAAAGGCCAACGGGGGCTGGGCGCGGCGCGAGCCCGGAAAAGACCCCAGCTGTACATGTTAATGGGGTTCAGTGTGTTATTTCAGCACATGAATATAGTATGCACTAAGCAAATACAGCTTCCCTTTATCCACCGTCTTTTTCCCACGTTTAATTTTCTAAGGTCCCCTTTTGCTATTCATTTGACTCCTTTTTTATTCCCAGAATTCTTTATTTATGCTTTTTCTCTGTTTTCTCTCATTTTGCATGCCAAAGTTGTATAAGTTATAATAATCTTTCTAAAACAATATTTTGGCTTAGTTGCTGTTAACTCTATTGTTTCTTGGTTTTCAACTCCATTGATTTTTTTTCATAATTATTGATTCCTTCTTTTTGTCTTTGTGTTGACTTTTGTGGTACTTCTGCTCGATTCTGAGGCATATATATCTGACTTCAGAAGAGCGGTGTCAGCCGATGCCCACGGTTGGGAATTTGATATCTCTTCTTTTAGCATATGCAATCTATGATCGTTCATTTTAGGAGGGAGCTGATGGCCTTCTCAGGTCTCACTGTCCTGCTGATTCTCTTAGACTCAGCTATGTCTTCCATCTGGCTCTGGGCTGTGCTGTTAACTGTTGCCTCAGGATCCCTTTTTTTATGACAGCTTCTGGGACCAATGCTGACATGATGTGACTGTATCATGTAGTGACCAGATCTTCTAAAAAGCTTCCTCCACCCAGAGTACCACCCAACATGTGATGTGAACTCATTATGCCTCTCAGTACCCAAAACTACCTGAAGGATTCTACCATTCACCCTGGAATTGGAGGACAAAGAACAGGCACCCACATTCACATCTAAACACTTATTTTATTTTATTCCTGATGTGATGTTCCATGTAGTTAGAAAAGAGAAATAAACAGGTACTAAAAAGGAATATGCACAATTATCAATATTTATTTTAACTTTCACTGTGTATCTCCAACACTCAAGATATTTAACAGAAAATCCTGCTTAGAAACCATAAGACAATTTAATAATGTGGATTGTTGCAAAATTGTTATACAATCAATAACTTTTCTATATACAAAAAATTATCTGTCAAAAATACAATGTTCCTTTCAAAAATGTAAAGTACCTAAGAAATAATAGAATTCAACAAAGAAATTTTGAATAAATGGAGATATTCTTCATATCTTGTTAGACAACTGTAGAAATGGTCAACTTTCTTTAATAAATCTATAATTTCATGCAATTCCAGTATATACTATATTGCAAAGTAATTTCTTAGCAATTTTTATTAGAATTTAACAAAATGAACCAAAAGCATCTCTGAAAGAAAAAAGATTATTAGGAAAGTTTTGAAAGAAAGTATTGAGGAGGGGTTGCCATACCAATATTAGAAATGTGTGGCTATAAAGGTATGTTTTATATAGAACTAGTACAAAATAGAATGAATTTAAATAACAGAATCCAGAAATAAACTCAAGTGTATAGGACCACTTAGTACATTCTAAGGGTAGTATATATATTTTTTAAATTTATTTTTATTTATTTATTTTTTTAGTATTGGGGATTGAACTTGAGTCCTTGCTCCTGTGAGGCAGGCAGTGAAACCACTGAACTAAATCCCTGGCCCTAAGGGTAGTATTTTTAAATAAGTGAGTACTGGAACAGCTGCTTTGCTGGGGAAAGTGAGAAGAGAAAGAGGCTGTTGATAAACCAAATTCAAGTGGATCCAAGATAGAGATGTAGAAACTAAAACTGTATATATAATAGAGAAAAATGGGACAATATAATTATGGACTGAAAAGCATGTCTAAAGAAAAATTACATCAGAAAATGTAAACCAATTCCTTTGTGTACCTCAAAATTTAAAATCTTTAGAGAAGGAAAAAGATACCATTGCAAAAGTCAGATCATGAATAACAAACTGAGGGAAATGTCATCTCTAAAATACATGAAGTAACAGTATCCATAATAAGAAAAACTGAATCAAGACAGAATAACACACAAAGAAAAAGTGGTTAATAAATATAAAGTGATGGTTGTCACTGATACATATAGAAACTTAAAAATAGTAAAATCTCATATTTTAGATATGAGGATGATAAATATTTTGAAAGCAAAATATCCAGTGTTTGAGACAATAAAGGAGAAACCAGAGCATAAAATAGTTCTTGCGGATCTGGTTTAATGGGAAAACCAAGGAGGAGGAACTCTGAGATGACAGTTTGGTTTCCTCTTTCCATGTTGCTTTTTAAGCAAAATGTCCAGTGTTTGAGACAATAAAGGAGAAACCAGTCTTACTTTCAGAAGGAGTTTACAGAAGAAGAACTTCTTTGCAGGCAATTTGACAATTTTTCTTCAATTTTAAAATTTTCATATCCTTTTATTGAATACTCTCATCTTGAGAATGAGTACCCATTCCAAACTATACAATTTTAATTTAAAAAGCAGGACAAGTCCACAAAAATATATGGACCAATATATAAAACTGAGGCATTCTTCAAAATAATAAAAAATTGAAAATAACTCAAACTTCCATCAAGAGCAAATTATTTAAGTGAATTATAGTAAGTGCATCAATTCAACAATACTCTATTTAGCCTCTACAAGTGTTATATGGCCTTATATTAATTGGTGAATTCACAGTACATTTTAAGTGAAAACAATGAGACGAGAGCATAAATAAGCTCTATTAATTATGATTTATATATTAATCTGTGTATGGGAAGTATCTGAGATATTTCCCAACTTTTAACTGCCTTAATGGTGGAAGGAGTCAAAAAATATGTTGGGTTCTCATATTCTGCTTTATTTCCTTTGTGTTTGGATATTTTCAAGTGAGTACTACTCTAGTAGTTGATAAAAAAATTTGAAATGAAAATAAAGTCAACATTGGCATTACTAGGAAGGTTTCTTTTAAAAAGTGGAACTTTTAAAGGCATAAACTTATTTCAGTAAACTTGAAAATACATTCAAATAAAATAAATAAATATTTATTATATACCTGGATTAAATATACAAAGCACTGAAGTAGGCATAATAGAGATTAAAGAATACCTGTCTTCAAGATACTTATAGTATACTTGGTAATAAAATAAACAAAGAAAACATCAAATGATTTCAGCATAATATTCCTGGGGTGGGAGGAATGCTTACCTAAGAATTGCAATTAGATTCTAGTCTTTCTGTCACTACTTAAATTACCTTCGACTATACTCTGGGTTACCATTTCATTGCCCGTAGACTAAACAATGTATAACAGAACTCTGCAGTACATTCTAGATTATACAATTTTAATTTAAAAGCGAAATTCACCTGCAAAGTATAAATATTGTCAAAAGAAGTAGTTCATCATTAACTGATGAAAGATAGGTTCAGTTAATTCAAAAAGAAACACAAATTTAGAATGTGATCATCAAATAGGTGAACAATCAACACATGAAAAGAAAATTAAGAACTGAAGAGATTGGCAAGAGGGGAAATAATCCTAGGGAGTAACAAATTACAAAAGCATGTACATAGTAAATTGGAAGATGGTCCTCATTGATTGGATATGTTTGCCAGAAGCAAAGTATTGAGATGGTTGAGGAATTTGGATTTGTTTCTTAGGGAATTAGAAACTACTACATATTCTTTGAGTACTATAAATACTGATATCAGAGTGGTATTTATTCAAGCTTCAATAATAATTAAGAATACATGATATATCAAGCCTTGGATTCCATCATACCTGAATTTGAGTAGCAAATTCAGCAGCCACAATGAACTTTTTCCTAGAAAAACTTGAGAAAACTCCCCTGGAAGTGCTATGATAACTATACTAGTGGTACTGCACTTGAGTGCTACTTCGCTATTCAGAATACTACTGATTTTTAATGTTATGCCTACTGTTAGAAACACTTTTATCTTTAAAGTCATTGTCCCAAAGAACAGTGAACTGTTCATTTTGAAAAGATCCTTCCCATAGCTCCCTTTACGTCCTGATTCCTCAAGCTGTAAATAAAGGGGTTCAGCATAGGCGTCACCACCATGTACATCACAGCCATGACAGTATCCTTCACAGTAGAATTGTTAGTTGAAGGACACAAGTAGAGGCCAATGATTGTCCCATAGAAGAGTGACACCACGGAGAGGTGGGACCCACAGGTGGAGAAGGCCTTGTGGATGCCTCTGCCAGAAGAGCCCTTGAGAATGACAGATACAATTCGTGCATAGGATGAAAAGATCAACAGGAATGGAACAATAATGACAAGTCCTCCCAAGATAAATATCACCATTTCATTTATCTGAATGTCATAGCAGGCCAACTTTAGCAAAGCGGATATGTCACAGAAAAAGTGGGGTATCACATTATCAGCACAGAAAGACAGTCGAGCCATAAGCAGTGTGTGCAACGAAGAGATGACTGTGGTCAGAACCCAGGACAGACCCATTAGGAAGAAACAGAGCTTGGGGCTCATGATGCTCCTGTAGTGCAGGGGAAAGCAGATGGCCACATAGCGGTCATAGGCCATGACCACAAGCAGAAAGCTCTCTAGATCAGCAAACAGCAGGAAGAAGTACATTTGAGTCAGGCAGCCTGCATAGGGGATAGATGGGACTTGGCTCTGCATGTTCTGTAACAATTTAGGAATGGTCACAGAGGAAAAGCAGAGATCAGAGAAAGACAAATTGCTGAGAAATAAATACATAGGAGTGTGAAGGTGGGAATCCAGGCCAATGAGGATGATTATAAAGAGGTTTCCCAGGACAGTGATAAGATACATGGTCAGGAAAAGAGCATAAAGTAGTTCTTGCTGATCTGGTTCAATGGGAAAACCAAGGAGGAGGAACTCTGAGATGACAGTTTGGTTTCCTCTTTCCATGTTGCTTTTTAAAAACCTTTTTAAAAATTAAGAATAATTTATATTAATGTATGAATATATATGCACACATATACACATAACAGAGCTCTTGGAAATATATTTTAAATTAAATTCAAAACTCATTAGTCGTAAGTGTTCACTTCAGTACTTTGTCTTTTCTCAAATATATATTTACATATAGAAAAAGCATAGGGAGTTATGGATCAAATTCAATGATGTTTCAGAATTCTATAAGAATGTTCCATAATAATATCATGAAAGGGATCAGATAAGCATGGTCTGAAAGTAGGTAGAAAGTAGTCTAAGAAAACACTTTTTTATGTCTCTAGCTTAGGGATGCAAATGTATACCAACCAAAAAAAAAAAAACCAGTCACCATTCTTATTACTCAGTAATAATGAGATAGTTGTTGTGATACTGGTGGTGATAATGATAATCATGACATTTGTAAGTGCATACTCTTGCCATTGTCCAAATAATTGGGTAAGAGTTTAACATGCATAAACTGATTTATTTTTCTTAACAGACTTAAGGAATAGATATTAATTTATTTTTAGATAAAGAATTTGGTATTTATTCTAATTAAATAACTTCCCCAAGATCTCACATCTATTAAACAACACACCTGGGACTTAAAGATATACAGTACAACTTCAGACCTTTGTTTTTAGCAGAGAGAACTTCTGGTTCTGGTTACACTCCACTGCATGTGACTGTGAATGCACAGAGGATGAAAAGATTACTAGGAGATGAGACTTCGTCCAAACACCAAGAGACCCAGAGGGACTGTCTCAATGAGAATATCCCACATGAAGAAGTCTCAAGGAAGCAGCTGTGAACCAAGAACTCTCTGGCTCAGTGTAAGAGAAAAAACAGCTTTGGAAAGAAACTGTATCAAAGCTAAGCATTTTATCAGGGAAAAGGGAAGGACAATGGCCAGACACAGCATGCTTCACTAATCTAAACCTCTTGTCTTCCAACTGTGCTATGCTCAGCACATTATGTCAGACCTATGTACTTCTGCTTCATCGATCTTTTCTTAAGCTTTAACAATCACTGCAGAGCTTGTGTGCTTTTGCCCTGCAGGTCCTTTCACAGTTTAACCATTCACTCCTCAGCCAGGTCCTCCACAGTTAGATATGGTAGGTTGGTGTATATTATCTAGATAAAATCTTGCCGTTGGAGGCAGAGAAAAATGAGCTCTGAAAGTAAACAGTGCTAGAGGAGGAAATTTTTGTTTACCTATATACCTGACAATTAAGAAAAGATACTTACAGAAGGTCCAGCAATACAAGTTCTTCTTGATCCAAGAACACAGTTGGGGGGAACGTTTTAGTGGAGGAGTACAAAAACATTGGAAACCATGAAATTCATGGTACAAATCAACTAATTCAAGGATTAAGGAATTAAACATGGCCCTTGAACTGTCTCAACTTGTGAATATCTCAAAAATTATGAGTAGAATCATCTTTGAGGCATTAATCTTTCAAGATTTTGTTTCTGCACTTTCTCCCTTCACTTCCTCACATTCAGGTCAGTAGTCAGCTCATGGCAGGAAAGCAAAACTAGTCCAGAAATTTTCCTGGTTTTTATTTCCAAAGGCCTGAGCCCCAGAATAAGGACAGAATTTGCTAGGATAAAAAAGTCTCTTCACAAAGTTAGAAAAAAAAGTGAATTTTCTTCCCAGCAAACCAGATTTTCCTTCAACTTGGGGGCCAGAGTGAGGATGGAACAATGATCAGTGAGTCCCAAGAATGGGGAGAACTTGGCATTGCCACTGGAAGTCATGAAGATATGATACGAGCATTGATTCAGAAGAGAGAAAGACTTTTAAAAATATCAATGTAGCTTCCCAGTTAAGTTTGATAATTTTAATGAAATGATTGATTTTTAGAGAAAAAGTAAATTACTTATATTTCCTCAAGAAACCAGAAAGGTAATCAGTGTTGGGTTCTCCCACTGAGTCTCTGGATTTCTGGGAGCCAATAAACTGTCATTCGTTTTTCCCTAGCCAGTTAATCAGAACTCTAATGCAAATAAGGAGTCATGAGCTGAGATCCCAGCAGGGCTGCTTTCCATAGTATGGCCTCTGGAGAAGACCATCCAGGAGGCTAGGAACCACATTTGTCTTGTTCACATGGGAGTCAAGTTGACTACTTGTATAACTGATCTCTAGTTAATGACATCATCACCTTTCTCTATTCTACATACCCTAGGATGGATAATAAACTTCTTACAAAGAACTTACACTGCAAAACTAAAGGTTTTTGAAGACCACATTATCTCAACATAATACAGTAAAATTAAAAATTAATGACACAATGTTATTCTTGAATATTAAGGTTCTCCAAATATCTTTTATGTTGAAGAAACTGATAAAACAACAATACTCTATACAGAAATAAATTGAAAACTCAACATATACTGCTCAACAAAGAAGAAAAATAGATGTGTGGTTTTTATCAATAAAAGTGAAAATGAAAATAAAAGGATAGAAAAAGTAGTAAGAGTCAAATACATATAATTAAATGATTAAAAAAGCTAAAAGTATATAAATAGGTATGAAATGAAACTAATAAAAATAATATGAGGGTCTTTTTTCAGAAGATCAATTAAACAGACAAAACTGGTGAATCTAATTTTTTATATAAAAATCCAACTTTATTGAACTTAGGAGTAAATAGGTTTTCAAATTAATTATTTTTGCTTTATGGTTATTAGCACCTGATCTAAGGTAGAACTTACTAACTGCTACTATATGAAGATGCCTGTAAGCTTCCGGGTAGGTGTGCCATGGCTCTGAACCCAGAGGAGACCTCCAGACCAGCGCACCATGGCTCGCAGGCAGCAGGAGGCTTCTGGGTAGGTGTGCTGTGGCTCCCAGCATAGAGGAAGCTTCTGGGTAGGCGTGTCACGGCTCTGAGCCCAGAGGAGGTGAGCTGCGGGGGCGGCAGGAACACAGACCCACCCTACATCCCCCCCACACACACACACACCAGCCCCACGCATGAAAATGAGAAGACAGGTAAAAAAGCCACAGAACCAGACTTCCAGATCACCTACAGCAACCCCAAAGGGAAACAAGATGGAATACTCTGATACTCAACCACCTGAACTCCCTGAACTAGCAACGAAAGAGGATCTGGAAAAAATGAAATCAGAAATAATTTCTCACATAACAGCAAAGATCATGCCCATCGTGCAAGACATGATTAATAAGTCTAGACAGGATACATATTAAATAATAGAGGAGTTGAGGAACATGATGGAATCCCAACATAGGAAACAAATGGAATCCATAAAACAGATGCAAACAGATTTCTAGGAGATTAAAAACTCCACTGAAAGTGTATGCAGCAGAATGAGCCAATGTGAAGACAGAATTTCAGATATAGAAGATAAGATTGCAATTAGTGACCAGGAAAATAAAAAATTCTTTAAAACTGTAAGGGACCATGAGAAATCAATCCAGCAGCTGCTAGATGATGCAAAGAAAAATAACATAAGACTGATTGGAGTCAATGAAGAAAGAGGAGAGAGTGCAGATGACATAAAAAAAACTGTTTATAGACGTGATGGCAGAAAACTTCCCAAGGAGGGGAAAAGAACTTGACATACAGATAAGTGAGGCATATAGGACTCCAACAAGCCTTGATCAAAAAAAGTCTACACATAGGCATATAATTGTTAAGATTCCAGAAACACAACAGAAGAACAAAATTCTACAGGTAGTTAGAGAAAAGAAACAAGTCACATACAAAGAAAAGCCCATCAGAATCACAACAGACTTCTCAGTGCAAACCCTCAAGGCAAGAAGAGCTTGGAGTGATGTTTCAAGCCCTAAGGAAAAACAACCTCCAACCCAGATTGATGTACCCTGCAAAACTATTTTTCAAAATTGATGGTGAAATAAAATACTTTCATGACAAAGAGCACCTTAGGAACTTCATGAATACCAAACAAGCACTCAAACAAATTTTAGAGAAAATCCTAGGAAAAAACAACGAGGATCACAACCCCAGGAAGCCCAGCAGAATGAATCCACTGGGCACAACAAGAAATTAAAAGCAAAGGGGGAGGATCCAACAAAAA
>NW_004624786.1:5853647-5898419 GCF_000247695.1 Heterocephalus glaber | reverse complement strand
TAATGGTACAAGGTCCCAATGATGTATGTAAATGTATTTTATACCTAAAATGTACCAATAAACTTAATGGGGGGAGAAATAAATAAAATGAAAAATAATGATGATACCTACCTTGTAGGCCTCCAGGCTATCTTGAAAATCAAACAGATGCCTGACATTAAAGTGTATTTGTCAGTTGAGGAGCACTCTTTCCATGCTATACATTATTACTACATTTAGTGGTATTTGCATATGCTTAACTCCATAGTATGTTTTCAGTTTTCATATAGCCTCCGAGAAAGAAGTTTATTGCCTCTAACAATAATGCTGAAAGATGTGGCTAATGAAAAAAAAATAATAAGTAACATTGGTGCAATTCTTTGTTACAGCCCAAGTTCTTTGAAAGTGGAGACTCAGCTTTTCTCTCTGTACCTTAGTGTGCAGCACAGTGCTAGGCATTTAGTAGGACATCAGTTAGAGTTTGTTGGGTGAGTGAATAAATGAGATGGATGAATTGATAGGTAGACAGATTTAAAGCATATTGGAGTATTATACAATGATATTGGTTTTCAATGCTTTAAATTTCTCTAGGTAACTACTAAATCTCTAGGCTTTATAATAAGCTATGTAAACCCTATTAGGGCAGATATATTGACTAGACATTATTCATAATATAATGAATCAACGTTAAACATAACTATTTATTAACAAAAGAAAAAAAAAGGAAATAATTGAAAAGTAACAATTATAGAACCCAGTACGTAGTTATTATATTCTACCATACTACTTTAAATAAATAATAACTACTTTCTTTTATGAAATGTCCCACTACATATAAAATCAAACATCTGTTTTTACAGTTTTGATTATTCACATCTCTTTTCATCTCACTCCTACAAATCTTGTTCTTGCGCATGTTAATCATCTTCCTTTTTGTTAGTGTTTACTTGCAATCATATAAACACAGTTCTTGTCATCTTTGAACTAAGAAGATTAAGAAAATTCCAAGTCTCCCTTAATATGGTTTCTCCACTGCCTGCATAATATGTCCCATCTTTCAATCTAGCTTAACTTCTTCAAAGAGTTGTCTTCTTTTGGCATCTTCATTTTTTGAATTTCCATTCACTGGGTCTCACTACTGCCCTCATCTCCTGTTCCACTACTGCTCTCTAAGGCCCTTGAGGAGACCACACACTGCTTAGATGACCTCACTCTTGTCACCTTGGCAAATGCCCACTTACCTTTAAGTATGGCTTATTCTCCACTTCTTCATTACTAAGAACACTTCCAAATGCATAAGGAAAAAGCCAAGCATGTCCATGTTTAGAAATATGTTATTACTTTTATGTAAAATATTTTAGCAATACACTTTAAATGTATGTGTATTCAACTATTATTTATTACTTTCAAATTAAGGAAGTGTTAAGTTTTAACATTTGGCTTATTGTAGTAGCAAACTTAGAAGTAATTGGTAATTGAAAGTGTCTACTTATTCAACTTTTTCTGAGTGCCAGCCTACATATAAATGTTTAAATTTTTATTAATATATATTATTAATAAAAACTAAGGAACTATATGTTAAAGGTCCTCTGATTATCTGCCAATGGTGAAACTATAGGTGATTTTTATTTTAGTCTTTTGTACTTCTAATCTTTCAATAAGCACACATTTCATTGTATAATAGAAACACCTTTTTAGTTGCATATACAGATTACATGAAGTATCTATCTTCTAACAGCATGTAGAGGGGGCTTGTTTCAGCTATAAATTGTAGTAAAAGTTCTCCAGTCATGGAAGTTTCCACATGAACCAGGCCAGTTTCTATTATTAAGTTAATTACTTTATTTTACAGTGTTGGTGGAATACAAAAATACTTTGTCTCCTCTTTATATGGCTTTTTTTCTCATTAAATTCATTAGTAATATTTAGATGCACATGATGATCACATTCATTATAGGGAATTTGTACCTGTACATAATATATCTTATCCCTCTTTTTTCCCTAAACATTGCCTATTCCTTCAGAATTGGTTTTTCACTGTTTTCTTTTTGTTTGTTAGTTTCTCACATTGATATTTAGCAATTCCCTCAATCCTCAAACTTCTCTATTCATATGTTCATTTGTAGAATAAGATTTTCTCATGCCTACTTTGGCAGCCCATACATTAAAGTCACAACAAAGTGGAAAATAAGAGTGCGGCCCTTGCACAAGGATGATGCACTAACTCATGAAGCTTTCATATTTTCATGAAATAAATCAGACACACAGGCTGAAATATTGCATGGTTTCCCTTATATGAAAGAAAAAATACATGTGTGTGTGTATATATACATACACACACACACACACACACACACAAATAAAGAGCAAAATAGAAGATAAATAAGAAGTAAAGTTCAAATAACTCCCCAAATTAACTATTCTGGTGTATCAACAGTATTTGCATACATATGCTAATTTGCTTCATTTAAACTACTAGTTTCTCTTATTTCATTGAAAAGAAAGGTTTGTGCTATTATCTGTTCATTTCATCTCTATAAGACTCTTTGCAAGAGTCTTGCGTATGTCTTATAATCTGAGTACTTTGAAGATCATACTACACAATGTAATAACTATTGTTATTCTCTAATTATTTTGTTATGAAATTATTCTTTATTTTTCAGGAGAAAGAGATTTTTCTCCATCACATTGACCCTCCTTCCCCCCACCGCCCATACAGAGGATCTAAATCAGGACCTTGCTCTGTGAGGTAGGCACAGTGCCACTGAGCTAAATCCCCAGCCCTACTCCTTTTCTATTTTAACTCCTTATTGCCCATCTTATTTCTTTACCTTACATACCTATCCTCCTGGAAATGATTTATTACTCTTAAGAAGCAGTAGTTTCAGATATAGTTTCCCCGTGGTTTGAGATCACCTCTTATAATCACTATCTGCACCTTTTGGCATGCTACTCAACCTATCCAAGGTTGGGATTCCTAAACTGTATTTGTACATCTGTATCTACCTCAAAATGTTATCAGGATTAAATGAAACGTTACGGTCAGTCACACAGAACAATGCCTGGCACATGGTAATCACAATGCAAGTGGAAGCTATTACCCATTTTATTGTCATTTTCTTTTAAGTCCTCACCCCACTGCATCAAGGCAACGCTATTTACATTAATCACAATAACTCTTGGAAGGAATAATGGAGTTATCACATTCCTTAAAGCCAGAGAAAGAGAACCTCACTTAGAGACTACTTTCCTGTGAGCAGCCTCCTCAAGGCACCATGCACATCAGGGTTCCTCAGGCTATAGATGAGTGGGTTCAGCATGGGGCTGATGACAGTGTTGAATATACCAATGCCCTTGTCCTTGTCTGAGGTCTCCACTGAACCCAGCCTCATATAGTTGAAGACACCTGTCCCATAGAAGATGCTCACTACAGTAAGGTGGGAGCTGCATGTGGAGAAGGCCTTCTTCCTTCCTTCAGCAGAGTGGATTCTCAAGACTTCAGCTACCACATGGGTGTAGGACACAGTGATGAGGACAAATGGGGCAACACCCATGAAGGCTGCTGCTACAAAGAGCAACTGTTCATTCAGTTGGATGCTGGAGCAGGAGAGCTGGAAGAGCTGAGGGAGGTCACAGTAAAAGTGATTAATGACATTGGGGCCACAGAACTTCAGGGTGGACAAGGCAACAGTTTGAGTCAGTGAGTGAGTGAGGGAAAAGACACATGACATGCCCACTGAAGCTTTCTGAATTCCCGGGCCCATGCGGGTGCTGTAGGTGAGGGGCTGGCAGATGGCCAGGTAGCGGTCATAAGCCATGACAGTCAGAAGGAAGCAGTCTGCCCCAGCCAGGAGGTGGATGAAGAAGAGCTGTGAGAGGCAGGCCCCATAGGGGATGCTTCTGTCATTGGATAGGAATTGCCTCAACATGGCAGGGACGGTGACAGTGATGCACCCAACATCCAGCAGGGACAAGTTCCCCAGGAAGAAGTACATGGGGGTGTGGAGTTTGGGTTCCATAAGGATGGCAGCAAGGATGCTGAAATTGCCACCAATAGTAGCTACATAAGCAAGAAGGAAGATGACAAAGAGCATGGGCTGGAGGGCTGGAAAATCTGTTAGGCCCAGCAGGACAAACTCAGTCACAAATGAATCATTTTCTGAGACTCTCAATTCCATTTCTCTACCACAACCAGCAGGCTGAGTAATGTTAACAGGTGCTGATCGTGGCCAACATTGAATGAGATCTTGATAGCAACCACCAAGTGTAGCAATGTCAGGAGAGGCTAGGATATTAGGACACACACAAATTAAGGGGAAGAAAGTTAAATATTGAGGCATACTATGAAAAGACTTGATAAATCTCTTAATAAATAAGAAAATGGCATTGGTGAGACTCTAAGAGGTAGAAGAACTGATGTACAATTCTTAATTTGAAAATAAGTGTGACAGTTGAAGGTTAGAGTGAAAGTCAATTATCTGAAGCTATAGTTCCAGAAAGGCAATTACAAGTCTTCCAATGATGAATTGGCCATCATCTCGGTATACAATATGGCAGAGGATGAAAAGGATCTTCAAGTGATGGGAGAGGCATTGTTCCACCACCCTGTCATCATGTAGTCATCCCTTGCTATCTTCAATGAGTCAGTTTCAGAAATCCTCAGATACCATGCTCTGTGGATACTCAAATCCTGAACACAATATAACATAGCATATTCATATAAATTGTGTACCTCCTTCCATATACTTAAAATTATCTTTATATTGATTTTAACACATAGTGTAATATACACACTGGTGACCTATAAATATCTTTAACCCCAAAGTGGTCATTCTAATAAAATGATCAGTGATCCATCTCAACTTTTGGCTGAAGGGCAAACACTAAGGAACCTATTTCACAGGAAAAAGGATAAAATTGGAAACACCCAAGGGCAAAACCCATGAGCAGAGGAAAGCACTTCTAGATTAATAATGTCCTTAGGAGCAACCACCATCGAAGGACTAGCCTTTCTCACACAGACTTGTTACCATGACCTCAAAATCAGTATTTTGAAAGCTGAACTGCTTCTTTAATCTGACCTCCTCTTTACCGCAGCCTTGTCATCCTCCCATTTATTGGGTCTTGAAAACTCATTCTTCACTTTCTTCTCCCTCTCTACACTCTCTCTCTCTCTGTCAAGCATTTAAGTTCCACTGAGGCTTTCAGAGCGGGAGAGAAAAGCTCTCCCAAGAGAAGGGGTAAACTTCATATCCATGCTAAGCAAGTTGTGAGCTTGCAGGAAGGGGTCTGGGAATGGCACTCACCCCATTAAGGGAACGGGCACTTCCTGAGCTAAGGAGAGAAACAGTCATGGCATGGCCCCCACCTAGGGGAGAGCTTATGAATGCCAGATAGACACAGAGACAGACAACTTGGCTGGCATCATTGCACACTGGGATTCTCTTTCTTATTTTTTTAAACCTTTGGAGGCCTCAGCAATTAGTGCCCTCCAGGAGAAGCTATACCCTGGTAAACATCAATTTCAACAAAATAAGTAATGATGTCTCTTGCCTTTGAAGTGTTTTTAAAAATTAATTCTTTGGTACATTTTAGGTATGCAATATAGTGATATTCATCATTCGAGATTTGTACTGTTACATAATATATCTTGACTTTTATTTCTTCCCCACTCTCCTGTTCTCCCCTCAACCTCTCCACTCCTCCTTAATTAAAATAACTTTGCTTTCATTTTTTCCTTTTCTCATATTAATTCCATTCCCTTCTTTCCTTTCTCTGCCTCCTCCCACTTCCCCTTCCCCTTCCCCTTTGCACCTTTTCTTCCTATTTCACATTGTATATTATACATTTTGCTTTATTTACACTTTCAGTTTCTCACAGCAGAGAAACTATTCGGTAGTTACACAGGTGTGTCCTATTTATTTCAATTCAGAGTACTGCTTTAATGTGCACCCATTTAGCTATAAATGTCTCTAATTTCTCATTCTTTATGGCTGAGTAGTATGCCATTTTATTTTTTTAAAAAACACACACTCCACATTTTCTTTATCCAGTCTCCAGTTGATGGGCAACTGGGCTGTTTCCAAATTTTAGCCATTACAAACTGTGCCACTATGAACATGAGTGTATATACATCACTGTGGTATGACTCTTTTACTTCTTTGGGAAAGATACCCAGCAGGGAAATAGCTGGGTCAAATGGGACTTCTAATCGTAGTTCTTTGAGTTATCTCCGTACTGATGTCCACAGTGGTTGCACCAGTCTACACTCCCTCCAACAGTGGAGAAGGATTCCTTTTCCCCACAGCCCTGCCAGCATTTGTTATTGGTTGATTTCATGATAGTAACCATTCTTTCTGGGGTAGGGTGGAATCTCAGCATTGATGTCATTTGCATCTTTCAAATGAGCAGTGATGTTGAACATTTGTTTATATTTATTTGCTATTTCTACTTCTTTGTCTGAGAAATGTCTGTTCATTTCAAATGCCCATTTTTTGATTGGGTCTTTAAATTTGGGAGGTCTGATTTTTTAAAATTCTTTATACATTGTAGATAGTAGACCTTTCTCTGAGGAACAGCTGGTTCCTTCTTTGGGCATTGTGTGTTGTCTCTTCACTGTTGATGATTTATCTTGCTGTGCAGAAGCTTTGTAATAAGAAGCTTTGTAATAAGCTTTCTTGATTGTTTGTGCTAGTTCACTTGGAACTGAGGTTTTGTTCATAAAATATTTTCCTACGCCAGTGTCTTCAAGAGTTCTATCTAACCTCTTTTCCAACCAGTTCAGCTTTTCTCTTTTAATATTTAGATCTTTAATCCATTTTGATTTTAGTTTAGTGCATGGTGAGAGAGATAGGTCTAGTTTTAATCTTTGGCAAGGTGAAACCCAATTTTTCCAGCACCTTTTATTAAAGAGGCTATCTTTCTTCCAGTGAGGGTGTTTGGTTCCTTTGTCGAAAATGAAGTGTTTGAGTGTGACTTCAGTTGTTGCTGCATCTTCTAATCTGTTCCACTGGCCCTGAAATTTATTCAAATGTTTTCAAGGGTCATCTTCATAGGTATGGCAAAATTCATTCTTCTGTTTAAACGAATATATTTTTAGGCACTTATAAACCAGTGGTCTTGTCGCTAGCATTTTATAGAGTCAAAAGGAATCTCAAGTGTTTCACCATCTAGGTTACATCACAGTGTCTGGAAAAGTGTTGAGGTTTGGAGTCTGTGGCTTTGTCCAGTTCATCATTTTAGTGGAAGAAGGGAGAGGAAAGAAGTAGTGACTTTTGACTCTCCAGCATTTCTTGCAGCACAAGGCTGAGAGGAGCGTGGAGCCTGGGACTGGTCTGCTGCTGTTTCATCCCTGGAGCAGTGCCCTCCACAGCCATTTGCAAAGTCACCTCAGATTATACTTCACTTTGCCATCCTCAAACCTGTCTTCTCTTCCAGTCTCCAACAAATGCCTTGCCTTTTTCTCAGCTCCCACGAAGAATCCAGACTCTACCGTACTGACCATGAATATTTCCCATCCTCTTAGCTCCAACACTATAAAGGCATACAAAAGTTTAGAGCATCTTCTAGACCAGGACCACCATATTTTTAGTAACTCCTGATGGTGGCTTTAGGCATCAAGTAGGTTGTATAATAGTTCCTACCTTGTTAAGAAAGCTTCCTCACTGTTTTAAGGCTGTCATGATACAAGCAGGAGTTCCCAGATAATTTAAATGAGTCCATATTTCTACCAAAGACAGTTATGCATCAAACAAGATGGGGTCTAGGTTACAGAGCCCACATAGAACTCCTCATATACACCTTCTTCCCCTAGTGTACAATGGCTAGGTTTGCTTCCTAGAAAGTCTCCATTTGCCACACACTGTTAACCCAGGAAATTTTATCCTAGAAGACCAACTGTAGGTCTTAGATCCAGGAAACTGCCCATCCAGCTTCCTGATGGACAAAGCTCCCTTCCTGTACACAGCCATAGCAATCTGAAGGCAATGCATGCTGTTGACTCTCAATTATTATCTATATAACTACGTGTTTGATATATCTACCAGAATTCCCCAAAGGAACTGCAAGAAGTACAAAATAGAATGCATCATTTTCCCCTTTTTGTACAAAAAGTGCACACACGCAGACCCATCACACACACACACACACACACACACACACACAGAGGGTTCAGAAAAAGGTGGGAGTTTTAGGGTTATTTACTTAAGGCCAGAGATAGTTTGATTTGGTTCTTAACTCAGGACAATGGAGAAGATGACTACTTCATGTCTCTTTAAGAAACCTGGATCCTGAACAAGTGGACAGAGTGGACTTGTATTGGAGGGAGGGAATCAATATACTAGATTTCTCAAAGGTGATTATGACAGCAGATACATTGAAGGCTGGAGAGAAAACACTGTGGTTAAGTCAATTTAGCCCACTCCACACTTTCACTGTTAACACTTTTCACAAGCTGTGTATTTGTTTTAAAATACTACAGCATTCAGTGAAAAACATCAATAATATCAGAGTAAATGGAGTAAAACCTGAAAGTCCTTCTCCATTTCCCACTGCCCTCCTCACTCCTATTCTCATCTATGGGGATAGTCGTCCACAATGTGGAAGTTATCTTCCAATATGTACTTCACACGTATGCTGGCTCACTACCTACACTTTGTAAGTTGAACAGTGCGTGTTGCACATTATTTTATATAGTATATAACATTCTTCTTTTTTAACAAACTTATGCTTTTTCTTAAAATTATGAAACATAATTGCTCACACTGACACAGAAGAATTAAAAGCAATTCCCTTTAGAACAAGAATAAAGAAAGACAAACACTTCTGCATAATTTACAATCTGTTTTATTGTTATTATTATTATTATTGTCATTATTATTACTCTCTATCGTGAGCTCCCAGTCTTGGAATGTTATAGAATATCTCATTGTGGTGGTCTGTGCTATCTTTTACCAGTTAAATACTCTCTTTTTAGTTCTTTGCAAGAAGGAAATATTTCTTTGATATAAGCTTCCAGCATATTTGCCTATTTGAGGAGTAATAATATTGCAATTTAAGCAGAAGATTAGGAAAGGCTTTTCCTATTATGTATAATTCAAAGTCTACCTTCATTGAATTAGAAAAAAGCTCTTTTAAATTTATTTTTATTAGTACATTTTTGCCAAAGTTTCTCTTTTTAAACATTTTTCTATGTCTTTATGCTGTCATAATATTGAGCCTTAGATATTTTGAAAACATCTCCCAGTTTCACTGACATTCAATGAAGAAATCAATTTTTTTGTTGGTCTTGCTTTTGGTTGTCCGTAAGACTATTTGAACATCTAGTATGCACTCAGTACTCTGCTAGGTGTCTGGAGTATAAGATGTGTGTGCTGTCTTTAAGGAATTAATTATCTACATGGACAGAGCAGATAAAAGCTAAAATTAATACAGAAATGATTATCATTATGGTTTGTAAGTCACAGTCTTTCCAAGAAGATTAAGAGCAGGGACTCCAAGTAAAGGGAGACGTGAGTCCCCAGAGGGTGTCACTGGTTAAGAAATAAATATTGAGAGATGTGGTCAGAAAGAAGAAAAGAGGACACCCCATACCTGACAAAGGTCAGATTTGAAATAGTGGTGAGCAGAAAGAAACTAGTGGACTTTGGACGATGAGGTGACACACAAAAGACATCGCTACAGGAATTACTGGGCAGTGTAGATGGCACTGAGCCAAGGAGGAGCTCAGAGCCAAGGAGCCTTGAGGGACAGCTGGAGCATGACTGGGAGGCAGCTGTCTGCAAGAGAGGAGATGGAGGGTGTAAGTGAGGTCACCAGAATGTTCGGAAGGACTCAGTAGTTTGCTGGATTTGGAGAATGACGGTGGACACAACTTGACTGGAATCAGTTTTATTGGGGAATGTTCTCTGACACCTTAAAGGCTTCCTGCTTCCTGTCTCAAACAGTTAATAAGCATATCAGTAAGGTTAGTCTTTCTGATGTCCTCACTTCTTGGCCAGGAAGCATCTGAAGTGGATGACAGAGTAAATGTGAGAAATGGTGCACATTGTTCAGAGACTAAGACTGTTCTACTGACTGTTCCTCTGTGCAGTGTGGTACTTGCTCTCTGATGGCAAATCCTGTCTCCATTACTCAGTCAACATCGCCCTTAACAGTCTCCGCACCTTTACTAATGATCTATACAGATATATTAATCAGATGTCAAATAAATCAATGGAATAGGTCATTAAAATAACTCTTACTACTTCTTAGTGCTTCTTTGGATAAGACATATGATGAAACATTCGCATGTTTTTAGTGCAATGGTTGTGTGTATCAGATCATGCTGGGTAAATAAGTGTGTTGCCCCTAAGCATGTGTTAGTTGGGAAGGAAATACTGGTTTGGGAATATGTGTGGGATAATTTTGACTCAAGAAGAAGATGCTTGTGAGTATTTTCTGGTGAGTCTGAGCATCTTGGTTCTAGAATTTGTCAAATTCTACTTTAACTTCATAGTCCTAGACTTATTTCTTAAAATAAAATATTTAAAAAACAGAACCTGAACATTATTATGAATTTACTTTATTTTAAAGAGGGCTGCACTTTTGTTTTCATCAACATTTTAAATATGTCAACTGAAAGATATTAAATAAAAAAGTTCATCTCTCATTGCTTGACCCATATGATTTTTACTCATTTGTCTTGAATGTATTTTCTATCAGCAACTCAGATAAAACTTTAACTAAGATTTATGCTTTTCCTTCAATCCAAGTCAAACCATATTCTATTCTGACCCATGCTAGCTGCTTTACCCTCATCCTTAGATAAAATCTCTGAACTTTTCTTCTGTCCGCATCTGGGCTTTCACCATGAAAATTTCAGAGCATGCTCAGGAGGGGGGCGCATTTTGATACCGCATCCAGCCTTCTCACCATGGAAGGCTCTGCTCTGTCAGCACCCACTTCATCAAGCCCTGTACAGTAGGGTTCTCTGAAATGGTTGACAGAGTCAGTGTGAGACATGGTGCAGACTGCTCTACTGACCGTTCCCCTCTGGATTGGGGTAGTTTCTCCCTGATGATGAAGTCCTGGCTGCAGCATTAAGTCATTGACAGACTGCAAACATCTCCCTTAATAACCTCTTCACCATAACTAAGAATCTATACAGAATATCAATCAGGTTTCCAATAAATCAATGCACTAGGCCATTAAAAATAAAAATAAATCATACTCATTCTTCTAAGGCTTCTTCTGAGAAAACATGTGGTGAAACATTCTCATGTTGTTGGCAGAGTGGGTGTGTGAGTCAGGGCATGCTTGGCATACGTGTATTGTACCTAAGCATCTGTTAGCCAGGAAGCAAACACTGGTCTGGGAACCAGAGTGTCACAATGTGCTCCAAAGACGGTGCTGACAAGACCCTCTGGTGCTCCTAGGGTAAGTCAAACTCCATTTTAAGGTCACAGCCCTAAATGTATGTCTAGAAGTACAATCTTTAATTAACCAGACCCCATACAGCCTTACAAATATAGTTGATTTTAAAGGCAGCCACACTTCTGTGTGCATCAACATCTTAAATATGTCGATTGAAAGACATTAAAGAAAAAACAGTGCCTCTCCTGTTTCCTGTCTCACATTATGATTTGCTCCCTTTGTCTTGAATGTATTTTCTACCATCAACTCAGACACTATTTTGCCTGGGCTTTAGCCTTTATCTTTGATCCAAGTCATTCCACACTCTACTCTGCACCATACTAGCTTCTTTGCTCTCACCCTTAGATCAAACCCCTGAACTTTTCCTATGCCCACATCTAGGCCTTCACCGTGAGAACTTCAGTTCTCAGGAGGAATGCACATTTTGATACCCCATCCAGTCTTCTCTGTCAGCACCTCTTTCCTGTCAGCACCCTCTTCAAGGCACCCTGCACATCAGGATTCCGGAGGCTATAGATGACTGGGTTCAACATAGGATTAAGAACAGTATTAAAGACTGCAATCCCTTTGTCCTTATCTGAGGCTGAGACTGAGCTCAGACGCATGTAACTGAAGAAGCCAGTTCCATAAAAGAAGCAGACCACAGTGAGGTGGGAGCCACATGTGGAGAAGGCCTTCTTCCTCCCCTCAGCCGAGCGTATGCGCAGTACTGCAGCAGCGACGTGGGCATAGGACACTGAGATGAGGATCATGGGGATCACCCCCATGAAGGTGGCTCCCACAAACAGCAGCTGCCCATTGAGGTGGATGCTGGAGCAAGAGAGCTGGAACAGAGGTGGGAGATCACAGTAGAAGTGGTTGACTATGTTTGGGCCACAGAAATCAAGCACAGACACAGCCATTGTGTGAGTCAGAGCATTGATGAAGGAGATGGTGCAGCAGATGCCCACCAGGGCACCCTGGACCTCACGGCTCATGCGGGTGCTGTAGGTGAGGGGCTGGCAGATGGCCAGGTAGCGGTCATAGGCCATGGCTGTCAGGAGGTGACAGTCCACACCAGCCAGGAGGTGGAAAAAGAAGAGCTGTGAAAGGCAGGCAGCATAGGGAACTCTGCACTGGTGGGCCAGCAGACACACCAGCATTGGAGGAACAGTGACCGTGATGCATCCTATGTCCAGCAGAGACAGAATCCCCAGGAAGTAGTACATGGGAGTGTGGAGTTTGGGCTCCACAAAGATGGCAGAGATGATGCTGAGGTTGCCCCCAACTGTGACTACATAAGCAAAGAAAAAGACAACAGAAAGAATGGATTGCAGACCGACCTTCTCTGTCAGGCCAAGGAGGATGAACTCAGTGACAGTTGTTCTGTTCCTGCAGGTATCTACCTCCATGGATCAGAGCTGGGCACAAAGGCTAACAAAAGAGAGAGAGTTACACATACATAGTAGGTACATAGTCTAATCTATGTCTGCTGGGTACTGGGATGACATGGCTGGATACCTACCAACCAGAATAGATACTAGTGAGTTTGTCCCATTTCTTGAAGGCTGCAAGTGTGTCAGATGGTAACCCTTCAGTTGCTGGTTAAGAAAGAGATCCAGGAAATACTAGAGAAGGGGGTGGGGGAGAGAGAAAATTTCCAGGAATCCAAAACAGTGGCTAATTACAAACAGAAGAGCTTCAATATTTCAACAACTATTATGTGTTTACTGTACAGTGACTAAACAGCGGCTGGGACTAGCTCAATGAATAAATGAATATATAAAGTCCTAGAAAAATGCCATTCAAAGAGTAGCAATGTAAAGGAGAAAAGGATAGGTCTCATATAATCCAAAAATACATAAAAGATATAAAAGAGACTGAGTGAGGAGAGGAGCAGAATGCAAACCAAAGTACAGAAAAACACAAACCTAAAAATTAAAGACATGAAAGCATTTAAGAAAATACTAACAGCTGAGGATTTAGCTCAGTGGTTTCACTGTCTGCTGCGCAAGTGCAAGGACATGAGTTTGATCCAGAGTACCAAAAACAAAAAACAAAGAAAATACTAACAATATTTTAAGTGTATACTCTTAACATTGTGTTAAGCACGTTATAGTCAGGGGTTTTTTTTCATTTCAGTCTCTTAAACTACAATTATATCTATGTAATTGAGACACTTAGATTTAGAGAGGTTTAAAAAGGACCTTAAAGTCATCAAGCTTTTAAATGTGTTAGGTCTGAAACCTAGTATTATCCAACTCTAATGCCATACTTAAAGCTATATTGCTTAGACATGTGTTATCACTGAGCTTTATGAATGACACTTTGTGTAGTAAAGAGAATAATGCTATTTGTTAGACTTTGGTATTAGCATCCCTAAAATTATTCAAGGAAGTCAATATCCCACCTATTCATGTTTTCATTCAATAATTACTCGTTGAATGTCAGAGAGTTCTGGGTATATTTTGTTGATAGAACTATAGGACTGGGAATGAAGTGTGAGCAAGAGAGACAGTGCAAGGGTGATTTAGAAAGATGGTATTGCCAGTAAATGTTATGGGAAAACCTGACTTTTGTGTGTGCATGTGTGTGAATGTTGGGAGCAATCAGTAAAAGGTGGGCATGGAGGTCCTAGAGAACTTCAGGTGACTTTCTTGATGTCACAATAATTCCTAAAGGTGCCTGACTTCAAGTTGAAGTTAACAAGCTCTTCACAGACTTGAGTCTCAGATCCATACCATTAACTCCAGAGGCACAGCTTAACTCCATATTCCTTGGGCATGTGTTGTTATTGAGCTTTATGAAGAGTATTGTGTGTAATAAAGAGAATAATGCTATTTCTATGGCTAGAAATATTGCTATTTAAGAAGTCTATGATCCTTCAACTGTGACTGGGACAAAGTTCTGGAAGGGGTTTTTATTATTAAATTTATTGGTACATTTTAGGTATACAATATGATGACATTTATGATTGGGAATTTGTACCTTTACATGATATATCTTGTTTCTTATTTTTTGCCATTCCCCTGCCCTCCCTTCAAAGGCAAAGTGGGAGGGGTAGGGGAAAGGAAAGAGGGAAAGGAATAAATATGAGATAAGGAAAAAATGGAAACAAAGTCTTTGTAAATAGGGAGGGGTGGAAGGGATCTTTGAGTTCTCTTCCTCCTGAATTCTTGCATATGCTGGGCCTCTCACTCTCCATGATTGAGCTAGTGCTTTTTTCTGTCCATAACACTGTCCATCTTGTACACAGCAACAATCTGTGCCACAAAGCTCAGTTTCATATCATTGTCCCATCTCCTCAAGGAAGTAGCCTATTAATTAATTGAGACTTTCCTCCTGTGGCATCATAGACAAGTAATAACTGGAATGATTTCTGAATATTCTTATGAAGAGGTAGATAGGAACCTGAAGCATTAAGGAGTAGCTTGCCTCGGTCAAGCAAGAGCCATTAAAAATCAATCTAGACAAAAGGTGCAGATTACCCTAAATAGGCCAATATATGAGCAGCTAGACTCACTGGAATCAATGCTTCCAATCTGTATTTTTCTACAAAAACTGTTGTCAGGTAAGTGTGAAGTTCAAAATATTAACTTGTTTAAGGTCCGTGTGTCAGAGTTTGCTCAGAATAGAAAGCTCCTTCTTTATTGGCCAAGCCCTATTGTCTCTCAAGGTCCTTGCCATATATATGACTATGTATGCATAGGAATACATATTTTCCCTCCCCTTCATTCTCATCAAACAGTAAATTTCATCATTATATTTCTTTACTACTTCTTAAATCTAGCATCACTTACTCCTCTATTCTCCTGTGGACGAGAAAAACTCCTTGAAGATCATGAGTGACCGTCACCAGCCTTACTCTAGAAAGAAGGAAAGTAGGAGGGCTGGAGTGGTGAGGAGGTCTGTGGGGCACTAACCTTCCTGTAGCACTCTGTAGAGGGGGGAGTGGCTGCTAGCCTGATCCAAGGTGGCATCTCCACAAAGGGAGTGATATAGGGACAAAAAGAATCTCCCCTGATGCTCTCTCTTTGAGGAGCTAATTAACACCAAAACTTACCACAAAAAACCACAAACTTCCCCAGAGACTACACAAAAATCCAGAGGCAGACAAACAACCTCAATCCTTAAGGGGTTCTCACATCTGCCTACTATTTTGGACTCCTAAGGAAGCATGAGATTTAAGACACCATTGCAAGGCCGGGGATTTAGCTCAGTGGTTTCGCAGCCTGCTGTGCTACTGCAAGGACCCAAGTTCAATCCCCAGTACCAAAAAAAAAAAAGACACCATTGCAACCTCCTAAGGTCTACAAAGAGAAAACAAAGATAGAGTCACCATATTGTATACTGGGAAAACATGATCCAAAGAGCATCAGTGACTTGTGGAGACCAGAGTTCAGGTCCATAATTGGATTTTCAGGATGGGTCCTAGGTAACACATTATTATAGTACTCATTTATTTTTCAGATTTTCAAGGTATATTTTTAAAACTTGGTTTAATTATAAAGTTATATATGTTTGATAAAATATGAAGTCATAGATCTAGCATCTCTAGGGAACATTTTTATGACTTCTAACATTTGCCTGATGGCCCTTTGCAGTTGATTCCCTTTCGATCCCTTAGTCCATTGCAACTCATGTGACTTCCTTCCCTATGGTTTACTTTGTCAAAGTGTCAAGGGTGGAAGCATTATAGTATACAGACTTTTAGAATTAAGTAATTTAAATTGGCAAATCTTTTTCAGATTCATGCATGTTGCTTGTATGGCAATTCCTCTTTATTAGTGTAAGATACATTCAAAGACTCCCACTTGGTATCTATAACATGTATAGTACCAACCCAAGATATAGCATTGGTTTCTATACCTACTCATGAAAAAGCTTAATTTATAAGGGAGACACCAATAATTGATTAACAAGAGTAACTCATAATAAAGTAGAAAATTATAACAATATACTATATGAGTTATTTAAAACTTACAAGTTGTTTATTTCTGAAATTTTCCATTTAATATTTTCAGATCATCATTGACATATATAACTGAATTCTCAGAAAGCAAAACTACATAAAGGCGACTGCAATGCTAATAATTTATACCTTTTGTCACTGAGTAGTATCCCATTAGATGGACACATTGCAATTTCTTTAGTTACTCATCTATTGGTGAATCTGTGGTTCATTTCCAGATTCTAGCCATTACAAATAAATTTATGATAAATATGTGTATACTGTACACAGTGTGGATATATGTATTCATTTCACTGTGTAAAGCCTAGAATAGTAAATATTGGAATCTATGTTAGTGCATGTTTAAATATAAACATCTGTCGAGCTGTTTTCCAAACTGGCTATACAATCAGTGCATGGGTGATTCAGTGGTAGAACTCTCCAAACTGGCGATACTCTTTTGCATTTCCATCAGAAATGCAAGGGATTTCCAATTCGTCCACATTCTCATCAAAACCTAATATCATGCCTTTTTAATTTTAATCAATACATTGAGTATGCAGTAGTACTTCACTGATGTTCAATTGTTTTTCCCTAAGGACTATAGATATTGACTTCTTTGGTGAACTGTTGGTTTACACATTTTCCACCTCCAAAGAAAATGAGTAGTTTTTCTACTTCTTATTTAGGTATAAAAATTTTTCAAATATTCAGTGAAAGACCCTAGTTAGCAAGACAGACTCCATATTGCTGCTGAACGACCCACCTGCCTGCCCTTTAGATGAACTCAAAAGGAGGAAGCTTAGAAACCTCCTCCCCTTAGAGAGTCTCTTAGAAACAACAATTAATCAACTATTGTTTTACAAATGTTCTAACAGCAGGACGTTCTGCTTCTGTACCTTTTGCTTGCTTTACTAGTTCTATCCCACAGGGGGGCCTAGAAATTGTTGGCCTCAAAGGTGTATAAAACATGTTTGTCTCCCCCCAAGTCGAGGCTTGAGTCCGATGTTCGGCTCGGGTCCCGGCCAGTAATAAACTCCTGCATGGATTTAGTATCAGCCTCTGGTTGGTTCTCTCTTGCTGGGTGTAACATTCAGGAAACTAACAATTTATGAAATCAATATTTTGTTGACATTATTACTCTTAGTGCAATACATACTTAAAATTTTTTATTGTTATCTGCTCTTTATGCTCTTTTGTATGTGCTAATGAACTTCATGTTACTATGACAAAATACCTAAGATGATTAACTTATAGAATTAGCTCATGGATTTGGAGGTTTCAGTCCATGATCAAGTGGTCCCATTGCTTTGGGCTTCTTCTAGGGGCGCTGATGTAAATGGCAGGGAGCACATGACAGAGCAAATCCACTCAGGTCACATCAGTCAGGAAACAAAGAGGAAGAGAAAGACACCAGTGTCCCACAGTCTTTGAGACCATCACCATTGCCCAAAGGACCTCCCACTAGGTTCCACATATTCTACTACATTCCAGTAATGACAACATGGCAACTAGCCTTTAACACACGGACCTTTTTGGGGCATTCAAAATCCAAACCAAGACAGGATGGAATCTGGATAACTGGAGGAATTTTCTCAGTGATCTCATTCTCCCTTTGGCTTTCAACACATCTTTAGACCTCTCTGCACAAGGCTTCCCTGTCCATGCTCCCTTCCTCAGTAGAAGACTGCTGTTGCTCACTGCTGGCTCACCACTACTGTGAGGCTTGTGGTGTAGATAGGGAACATTGGCCATTTCTCTTGCTCCAGCCCATCTTAGGATAACTTCATGGTTGGAATATTCTTAACATTCCTGCCACTATTACCTGCCCAGTAGCAAGAAAACTCTGACTCCTGTTGACAGGTGATCTTGGGTTGAGCCCTTGAGAAGGAATGAGTTCCTACCCATCCCCAGGGGCAATACATCTGTTTTCTCAAAGCAGTTGCTTGGAACTAGTTAGTGTTCTGCCACCACCCAGCAATAGAGGGTTTACTACCACCTCTCCCCCAGAGGCCACAGATGTTTGTTTGGGATCCAAAGGAAGAGAAAGTTTTCTCCCCCACCTTATGGGGTGAAAACATTTTGCTTCACTTAAGAGAAGAGTCCCATGGGCAGGAAGGGATTCTTGTGTCTCCATAATGCTGGGTGGGGCTCTCTTACTTATCATCCTTGCCCCAAATCTTTCTCATGAAGTGCCCTCAAGGGTCCATGGAAAACAGTTGGTGAGTGAATACAGACACAGGAATTGTAATTGTCATGCTCATTCACACTTGACCTTAAAGAGTTTAACTATCTAGACACTTCTAGGGCAGCCACCTCATTCATATTTGGTCAAAGATGAAATCACTCATGTGTACCTTCTTTCTTTGGTGTGGCTTGTTTTAAAGGCTACAGTTCATCTTATTGACATGTAACCCTGGCTTTCTGATTAATCAATAAACTTGTATGCTTTTGTAGTCTTTCCAGCTTTTTCTGTCAGTATGAGTGACAATTCTTTGTCTTTCTACATCCCAAGGGGAACTCTTACTATTATTTTTTAAGCTACTGGTTCACTTGTGAAGGATAAACTTTGAACCATAGCCATTAGCTTTCCTAAATTACTATTTCTAAGTGATGCCACATGAACTGATGGCATTAACTAATATCTGTATTCTGTTGTCCTCCAAATATCTATCTGCATCTGGACTTTGTTCTTGAAGGTTCTTACATCCATTATCTTATTTAACATTTCCACTTGGGCATCTACAGACTCTTGAATCTTGACGTAATCTTTTCATGCTTGTCCCAAAATCCTTTTCATTTCCTTATTATCTTGGTCTCCCTGGGCTACCATAATGAAATACCATAGGACTGAGTAGCTCAAACAACAAACAACACAAATTTATTTTCTCAGGGTTGTGGAGGGTGGATGCCTGAGAACCAGAAACCAGAATGGGAATAATTTCTTCCTGGCTTACAGATGGCTGCCTTTTCACTGTTTGCTTTCTTGGGAGGGAGGGAGAGAGAGAAAGAAAGACAGAGGGAGAGAGGGAGAGAGAGAGAGAGAGAGAGAGAGAGGTGAGCTTTAAGAACTAGTCAAAGATGACCAAAGGCTTATTCTGTAATCAGACTCAAAAAGGAAGCATTTTGAATTATCAGTCACACAACTTCAGTATTGTACTTTTAAAGTGTAAGCGACTCTGCATCTTTCTGTTTAGACACACATCTGTAGGTAATTTTCCTGGTCATGATTGAGGCAGGAGGAAAATATATGAAAGAGGCAGGTAAAATGAGTGCTTCATATAAATATAAGTGCACTAATAAGTATAGTGTTTGGATGTCCTAAGGGATGATATGCTAATACTTTCCTAATTGACCGCTGAGTAACACACTGGAGACATCATGAAGTTTCCCATATTTTAATTGAGGGAAAGATGGTGGCTACATATATTTGTTACTCACATGAGGATACCTTGTACAGATTCACAGTAGGACATGATCCACACCCTTTCTTCTAAGAGGCCTATTCAGTACTAGTTCTAAAGCGCTTGGCCCTTCTACATGGTTTCCAGTCAGCATATTGGAATCCCTGACCATGAAAAATAAGCAACTCCTTGCAGTCATTGAAGTTGCTGTTTCCCTTGAGGAGGGGCCTAAGAAGAGAAAAGAAAAGGAGAAAACAGAGGTTCTATCACTAGAGACCAAGGCTAAGCACCAATTTCAGGGATCAAAGCCAGAAAGGAGGCAAATTTCAGAGTAAGAGTGTTTAGAACCACATGGAAATGTTATCAGAGAAAATGAACAGGGACTAAGAAGAAACAAGTGTCAGTACATCAATACCTTTGGATGCTTTTTGTTTGTTTGTTTGTCTGTTTAGTTTTTGTGCTGCAGTGGATAGAAGATAGGCATGCTCTACCATTGAGCTATATCCCCAGTCCTTGTTACTTTTTGTTTTGAGGCAGGATTTTGCTAAGTAGCCCAGCCTGTGCTCACTCATGATTTTCCTTCTTCTGCCTCCCTAGTTCTGGGATTACAGGTGTGTGCCACACAACTGGGTTCCAATTCTTTTTATTTGGTACTGGAGATCGAACTCGCGACCTTGAGCTTGCGAGGCAGGCAGCAGAACCACTGAGCTAAATCCCCGACCCTTCCAGTTCATTTTGTATTGGTTCACAGATGATCCTGCCCGAATGGTTAAGTAATGCAAAGTACACCAAAGAAATATGGCCTCATTTTAATTATTAGATAACTAAGTGATGGTGTCTAAATGAACAGATATTAGAACAGCAAGTCTGAGGGGAAGATGAGTTAATATATGTTTGGTACGCAGTGCATGTATAAAGGTCTATTAGGCTACTGAATATTTACATCTGAAATTTGGAAATGAGGAGTCATCAGGGAAGATAAAATCATTAAAGTGAATAAGATAATTCAGGATCCCTTACTAAAAATAGTAGAATTTCCAAACTACTGAAATAACAATGACTACAGTGGGTACTTTTCTTTGGCCTTGAGTTATAGGGACTACTTCTAGAGTTTTTCCATTAAGCTTATAATTTAGTTTCAGGTTTAAAATGGATGCTTCATATCTTATTGAAGAATGTGATAATATTTTCTAGTATAAAGTATTACAAAGTTTTAATGACTCCACACAAATTCCTTCATAATTATCTAAAATATTAAATGAAACATCTTCTACACATCTACAATTTGTTCTGACACTGTGATCTTATGCATACAACAACAGTCCCCTATTGTACTTCAACTTTTTTCATGTGTAAAATAAAAAATAATAGTGATACTGGCACTGCAGGCCACAGGGCTATCTTGCCAATTAAGTCAGATGCTAGACATGAAAGTGTATTTGTCAAATGTGAAGCACTCTTCATATGTTTGAAAATATGACTACATTTAGTGGTATTTGTATATGTTTAACAGCATGGTATTTTTTCAGTTTTCATATAGCCTCCAAGAAAGAAGTTTATTGTCTCAACAATAATGCTGAAATATACCTCTAATGATAAATATCACATAATAATAAATAACATTGCTGTAGCACTTTGCTACAACAGACCGAATTCTTTGAGAGTAGAGACTGAGCTTTTCTCTTTGTACCTTATTGTCCAGTACAGTTTCTCGCATTTAGTGGGATATCAGTAAGCATTTGTTAGGTGAATGAGCAAATGAAAAGAATTGATAGATAGATGATAGATTGATAGATAGATAGAGAGAGAGAGAGAGAGAGAGAGAGAGAGAGAGAGAAAGAGAGAGAGAGATGAGTGTTACAAAGTGATCTTGGTTGTCAGTGCTTGAAATTTCTCCAGGTAAGTGACTGTGAAATCTCTGGGCTTTATAATAAGCTGTGTAAATTCAATTAGGCCAGGTGTGATGAGTAGACATTTTCACAACCCAATGAGTAGATTGTTAAACATAATTATTTATTAACAAGGAAATAACTAAGAGATAACAATTACCTAGAACCTGGTACTTAATTATTATATTCTACAATATTACCTTCAATAAATATTTAGATGACTACTTTCTCTTAATAAATATGTCACTACATAGAAGATCAAACATCAAACATCTCTGTTATTACTGTTTGTTTTTTCACATTTCTTAGCACCTCACTCCTTCAAGGAGCTTTTTATTCTTCAGCATCTTAACCACCCTTCCTTTTGCTGCTGTTTGGCTGCAATCATATAAACACAGTTTCTGTCATCTCAAAACAGAATTCAGAAATACGGTCTCCATTATCATTGTTTCTCCATTGGCCACTTTACCATGTCTTACTTTTCAATCTTGCTTAACTTCCCTAAAGAGTTGTCTTAATCTGCCACTTTCATGTTTTTACTTCCCCTTCCCTGGATCTCCCCTGCACCCAACTCCTATCCCACCATTGCTCTCACAGGGCCCTTGAGAAGCCCATGCTCTGCTTGGATGCCACCTCTCTGGTCTTGGCAGATGCCCACTCACCTTCCAATGCGTGGCTCTCTCTCCATTTCCCCATTAATAAATTAAGAGCACTTCCACATATATAAGAAAAGAGACAAATATCTTAGAAATCTATATGCTTATATAAAAATATATATCTTTATTCATGATTCATTTCAAATTAACAAAGTACTAAATTTTAATATTTGGCTCATCTCATTAACAAGCACAGAAGTAATTGATAATTGCAAGTGTCAATTTATTCAACTTTTACTGATTGCCAGTCTACATATAAAAAATTTCTTATTTTTATAAATATGTATTATTAATAAAAATGAAAAATTATATGCTAAATGTATGTGATGATTATCTTCCAATTATGAAATTATGGATGATTTTAATTTTAATCTTTTGTACTTTCTAATTTTGAATAGCATGCATTTTATTGTGCTGTAGAAACAACTGTTTGGATCTGAATATTGAATACATGAAGTATCTTTCTGTCTTACACCAAAGGACGTATCTGATTTTAGGTTTATGCTAAAGTAGCAAAGTTCTCCATTCAGTCAGGGAGATTTTCACATAAGAAGTAAACCTGTTTCCATAATTAACTTTATTGCACTTATTTTACATTGTTGGTGGACCAATATGAAAATACTCGGTCCCACCTTTATGGCTTTTCTAAACAGTGCCTATTCCCTCTGAACTGGATTTTCAGTTGAATTCTTTTTATTGGTTTATTTATAAAATGATATCCAGCAATTCCCTTAGCCTGTACCTGCTGCTTTGGAATAAATCATTCTCAATTCATGTTTTCACTTACTTAAATATATTTTCCCATCACACTGTTATTACTTTTCTTTTTTAACTCTTTATTGCCCATCTCACTGCTTCTCCTTAAAATACCCATCCTCCTAAAAATGATTTATTTCTCTAGGGGGAAATATTTTCAGATGTAGTTTTCACCTCAAATCCAACCTCTGATATTCACTAGCTATGGGAGTTTGGCTAGGTGACTGACCCTCTCCAAGGTATAATTTGTAAATCTGTACCTACCTCATACATTTAGTAAGATGAAATGAGCTAATAGAGGCCAGTCACATAGAACAGTGCCTTGCACATGGTAATCACAAGGTAAGGTGTAGCTTATCATTCTGTTCATTGAACTTTC
This sequence comes from Heterocephalus glaber, assembly GCF_000247695.1. The sequence continues at coordinate 5,875,014 of NW_004624786.1, read as the reverse complement.
CCTTTCTGTTCTAAGTCAATTTTTTATCCCATTGCATCAAACCAACACTCTATTTCAATTAATTACAATAATTCTTGGAAGCAGTAATGGAGCCATTATATTCCTTAAGGTTGGGAGAAACAAGTCACACTTAGAAACTACCTTCCTGTAAAAATCCTCCACAGGGCACCCTTCACATCGGGATTCCTCAGGCTGTAGATGAGTGGGTTCAGCATGGGGCTGATGACAGTGTTGAAGATGCCAACACCCTTGTCCTTGTCTGAAGCCTCCACTGAACCCAGCCTCATGTAGTTGAAGACGCCTGTCCCATAGAAGATGCCCACCACGGTGAGGTGGGAGCTGCATGTGGAGAAGGCCTTCTTCCTTCCTTCAACAGAGCGGATTCTCAAGACTGCAGCTACCACATGGGTATAGGACACTGTGATAAGGACTAATGGTGTCACAGCCATAAAGGCTGCTGCTACAAAGAGCAACTGCTCATTCAGTTGGATGCTGGAGCAGGAGAGCTTGAAGAGCTGAGGGAGGTCACAGTAAAAGTGATTAATGACATTGGGGCCACAGAACTTCAGGGTAGACAAGGCAACAGTATGGGCCACTGCATTTGTGAGGGCACAGGCACATGACATGCCCACCGAAGCTTTCTGGATTTCCGGGCCCATGCGGGTGCTGTAGGTGAGGGGCTGGCAGATGGCCAGGTAGCGGTCATAGGCCATGACAGTCAGCAGGAAGCAGTCTGCCCCAGCCAGGAGGTGGAAGAAGAAGAGCTGTGAGAGGCAGGCCCCATAGGGGATGCTTCTGTCATTGGATAGGCATTGCCTCAACATGGCAGGGACGGTGACAGTGATGCACCCAACATCCAGCAGGGACAAGTTCCCCAGGAAGAAGTACATGGGGGTGTGGAGTTTGGGTTCCATAAGGATGGCAGCAAGGATGCTGAAATTGCCACCAATAGCAGCTACATAAGCAAGAAGGAAGATGACAAAGAGCATGGGCTGTAGGGCTGGAGAATCTGTTAGGCCCAGCAGGACAAACTCAGTCACAAATGAATCATTTCCTGAGGCTCCCAATTGCATCTCTCTCTTCCACCAGAAGGAGACTGAGCAATGTTCAAAGATGCCAATGATGAAAAAACCAAGTGAGGTCTTGATAACAACTTCCAAATATAGCAGTGTCAGGACACATACAATTAAAGGGAAGAATATTAAAGATTGAAAAGGAATAGGAAAAGACTTGATAAATCTGACTCTTAATGGATAAAAACAATGGGACTAGAGAGACCCATAAGACATAGAAGAATTGATATAAAAGTCTTCAATATGGGATCAAAACTTTAGAAACAAACGAGGAACAAATGTGCATTTAAAAGTTAGAGGGAAAGATTATTTTCCTGAAGCCAAAGTTTCAGGAAGGAAAGTACAAATGTGCACATTATGGAGTGACTGTAGTCTGGGTATATATTATTCTAAAGGATGGAAAATAAGCCTCAGAAAAAGAGGAGGTATGGTCCCCCAAAACTGTGTCTCTACAACATCCATAAACATGTGTCATCAAACAGTTGTTCCTTGGTTGTCTCTAGGGGACTGGTTCCAGAACTCTTCAGGTACCAATCTCTTCAGATGTTCCAGTCCTCTATGTGGAATGGCATAGTGTATGCATATAACCTGGGTACATCCTTCCATAACATAAAATCATCTCTAGAATACCCATAATGCCTATTAAATGTATTTGCTATATAAATAGTTGTCATCCTGTATTGTTTAGGGAATAATGACAAAGAAAAAGTCTGTACATGTTTGATACAGGCACAAGTTCTTCCAAATATTTTCAACCCCTGCTTCATTGTATCCATGATGTGGAAACCACAAATATGAAGGGTCAGCAACACTGAGATTACCACTGTAGCCCAACTATTAAAAGGTCACTCTGTGAAACTATGAGCCTTGGTTAGAATTTTTCAGAAATAGATGAGATGCAATGAAAAACAGTGAAATTAAGTGAAGACACATCACAGAAGACATTTCCAGTTCCAGAGCTGGTGACTACTAACTTTTTAGATTTTATAAGTAGTAGGATTATATTGCATTTTCCCCCACAGACTCTAGGAACTTGGGCTCTCAAGTATTGGTATTTTACTAAATAAGAAGAATATAAGAAGTGATTTGAGGAGGGTGAAAATTTTAAAGTCCAAGCTCCCAGTTGATTGATCGGATAGCAGTTGAGTTGCCTCACTAGATACCCAGCTGAATGCTTCAAGGACTGGAGTCTTAGCTCTTCACTCTTTCGTCTCCTGACTCTCATTATATATCATCCATGCCATGTACTATCATGGACCCGGTGACCAGGTAAGAAGCATTGACCACCCATAAGCATGGTCACTTACATGATGCTTCTTCAGCACCAAAATGTCACTATAAATTCACAGCAATCTACCTCAACCTCTGGCTGAAGCATAAATCCTAAGTCACCCACAAGGAGCCTAACTCACAGAGGAAGAGGCTGGAGTGGGAGATCCCCGAGGGCAAAAAGTATGAGTAAAAGGAGACACTTCCTCACGAACAATGTCCTCAGAAGAAGAATGGATGAACCACCATCACAGGATCTCCCTTTCCTGCATGGACAAGTTCTTACCATTACCACAAACTCAGTATTTCTAAAGCTGAACTCCCCTTCTTTCATCTGACTTCCCCTTGACAGCATTACTTTGCCCTACCTTCCCACCTTTCCAGTGCATGGGGCTTGAAATTTGTCTTCACTGCCTCTTCCCTTCCTCCTTCCTCCACTGCCAAGCACCCAAGCTCCCCTTGAACTTTTGGAGTGGAAGAGAATCACTCTTCCAGGGCCAAAGGATAAACTTCACATGTATGGAAATCAAGTTGTCAGCCTGAAGCAAGGGGTCTGGGATTGGCACTCACCCAGGTAAGGGGTCAGGCACTTACTTGGGCTTAGAAGGAGGTACAACCTTGCTAGACTAATGATCCTCAGGGTGAAGAGTTTATAAATGATAAAGAGACAAACAACTGGGCTTACATCATTTTCACACTGGGATTTTTTTCTCCTCAACATCATTATTCCTTAGAGTCCTCAGAAATTAGTGCCTGGGGGGACTGCTTTAGCCAAACACATAATGATCTCTAGAACTTTTTAAATGTTTCTAACTTTCTCAAAATGTTTTCAAGTTTGACTTTCATGGATATGACAAAATTTATTCCTTTTTTTTAACAAATGTGCTTTAAGCACTTATGAACCAGCATTATTGTTGCCAGCATATTATAGAGTTGAAAGGAATCTCAAAAGTCTTTCAGTCTAGAAAATCACACAGTGTTAGGTAAAGAGTTGAGATTTTGGATTTGTGGTTTATTCCAACTCATCATTTTAGGGTAACAAGTGAGAGAAGAGCAGCACTGACTCATGACTCTCTAGCATTGCTTTCAGCATGAGGCTGAGAGCATGGTGGAATCCAGGATAGATCTCCTCCTATTTTACCTCTGAAGAGGTGTCCTTCCCATCCTATCACAAAGTGACCTTATGTCACAGGTTCACTTTACACCCTCAACCATGGTCTTCTAGTCTCCAACAAATGTCTTTTTTTTCTCTCTCTCCGTTCCTGCAGACAATGCAGACCCCATGGTATCCTGACCCTGAATGTTTTCCATCCTCATGTTTCCACCACTATAAATGCAGATAAAGGTTTAGAGCATCTTGTTGACCAGGACCAACCTACTTTTACTAACTTCCAAGAGTGACTGGAGGCATCAAGTACAATGTTTAACAATTTTTTTCTCATTACTCAAGTGCCCCCAGTAGTTTAATAATATCATGGTCCAAGCAGAGTTGGCAAAAATTAAAATGGTTGATATTTCTGTTGACAGTGGTCCATGGAGCAGGACCTGTAGGTTACAGAGCCCACATAGAACTTGTTATGTGCAGCTTCTTCCCCTTTGATATTAAAGGCTGTATTTGCTCCCTGGAAAGCCTACATTCTTCACACAGTATTAACCCAGAAAATTTCATCCCTGAAGGCCAACTATAGGTCTTAGATCCAGAAAGCTGTTCATGAGTGTCTAGGACTGGTAAGATTCCTTTCCTCTCTATTTCCATAGCAATCTGATGGCAATGCGTGAGAGATCCTTAATTCTTATCTTCATCCCACACACTAAGCTGTTGTCTGTAATATATAACTATGTTCTGGATTTTTCTACCTGAATATACCACACCAATTTCAGGAAGTCAAAATAGAATGCATCATTTTCCCTCTTTGTACAAAATGTGAGCATATCTGCACACACACACACACACACACACACACACACACACACACGTAAGAAAGGGTGAGAAGACCTGCCATGGTTATACTCTTAAGGCTAGGGATAGTTTGATTTAGCTCTTAACTCAGGAGAGATGGAGAAGATGACTACTTCTTGCCTTTGACAGGCCCCTGGATCCTGAGCAAATGAACACAGTGGTCTTGTTTAGGATCGAGAAACCAACATACCAGTTTTCTTAAAGATGAGGCTGATGTAGACACTTTGAAAGCTGGAGAGAAAACACTGCACTCAACTCACCTTAGCCCACTCCACGCTTTCACCATTAGCACTTTTCACAATTTACGAATTTTATTTTCTATAGTTATACCTCTCGATAAAAATGTCAATGATACCAAAGTAAATGGAATAAAAACCATAAGTCCTTCTCCATTTCCCACTGCCCTCCTCAGTCCTATTCTCATCCATGGAGGTAGTCACTGTCCACAGTGTCGGAGATGTCCTCTAGTACGTTCTTCATCCATATGCCTGTCATGTTATTGAACTTTCTAAACTGAGTAATATGCTGTGGATCATTTCATATTAATACACGAAGTTATTCTTTTTTGAAAATATATGTTTTTATTAAAATTATGAAACACAATTACTCATATTTGCATAGCATAGTTAAAAGCTATTCATATTAGAACAAAGATTAAAGAAAGCTTTGCATAATTTACAATTCTTCATTTATTTTTTGTTTTGAGATTTTCTTTTTTGTTTAAGCTTAGACTCATATACTGATAAATGCACGCCAGGCATGAATGTAAGTGATTTCTTTGCAAGCATGGGCTCATTAAATCCTCAAGAGCTATTATCTATCTTTTAAAAAAAATTGTATTAGGATATGTTTGCTGTACATAATGTTTACATGAGCTCGCAGACTTGGAAAGCTACAGGATTTCCCATTCTAATTTTTTTTTTTTTTTGGTACCAGGGATCAGCCTCTGGACCTTGCATTTGCAAGGCCCCTGGATCCTGAGCAAATGAACACAGTGGTCTTGTTTTGGATAGAGAAACCAACATACCAGTTTTCTTAAAGATGAGGCTGATGCAGACACTTTGAAAGCTGGAGAGAAAACACTGCACTCAACTCACCTTAGCCCACCCCACGCTTTCACCATTAGCACTTTTTAGCACTTAGAACCACTAAGCTAAATTCCTGGCCCTGGATTTCCCATTCTAGAGCTCTGTGCCAGCTGTTACTGATTAAATGCTCTCTTTAATTCTTTGCAAGAAGGGATATTTCTTTGAGATTTGCTTTGGCAACTTTTCTTATTTTTGAGGAGAAATGATATGGCAGTTTATGCAAAAAATCAGGAAAGTAAATCCTTATAATGCAAAATTCAATGATTGTCTTTATTAAGTGAGATGAAATTTTCTTTTTAAAAAATTTTCCCTTTATTCCTTTATGCAATTCTAATATTGGGCCTTTTGAGTATTTTGAAAACATTTAGAAATGTTGCTGACATCCTATGTAGGAAACATTTCTTTTCATAGGTCTTTCTTTCTATCATCTATTAATTCACGAGACTGAACATCCACTATCTACTCAGCACTATGCCAGGTGTGTCTGGAGGACACAGTATAAGACATGGATCCAGTGCTTACAGATCCTATGACAGTTGGAGAGAGCAGAAGAGCTGCAAGAGCGACAGAAATGATTATGTTGCTTACTTGCTATGTGAGCCAAGGTCTTTCAGAGTCACTCAAGATCAGCAACTCCAAGCAAAAGGAAGCATGAGTCCCCTAATTGAGGCTGTGGTTGAGAGATAAAACATTGAGAAGTGAGATCAGAAGGAAGAAAAGGAGGGCATCCCACACCTGACAAAGATCAGATTGAAATAGGGGTAAACAGAAAGAAATTAGTGACCTTTGGAGAATGAGGTAACATTGGGCAGACACTGCCACAAAGAATTAATGGGCAGCGTAGACAGCCCTGAGCTGGAGAGGAGCACAGGGCTCAGGAGCTGTTGAAGGAACCCTGATGGGACAGTTCAATCCTGGATGAGAGGCAGATGTCTTCAAGAAGACAAGATGGTACAAATAAGTGACTTCAATAGAATGTTCAACAGAGCCCAACAGTTTGCCAGATTTGGAAAATGACTGTGGATATAGCTTTATTGGAAACCATTTTATTGGAAAATATATTTGAGGTTATATGCTTAAGAAAAAATTAGCACATAGTTTCAGTCCATGATCAAGTGGTCCCATTGTTTTTGGCTCCTTATAGGGTCTGATGACAATGGCAGAGCAAAACCATTTACCTAACATCAGGCAGAAAGCAAAGAGGAGGAGAAGGACACAAAGGTGCCATAGTCTTCAAGGGCATTCACCAGGGGACCTGCCAGTAGGTTTCACCTAACAAAGGTTTCACTGCCTTCCAACCTGGGCACGTGGGCCTTTGACACATGGACCTTTGGGGGACATTTAACATTCAAACTATAGCAGGATGGTATGTGGATAGCTAGAGGAATTTTCTCAGTGACCATATTCTTCCTTTGGCTTTCAAGAGTTTTTTACACCTCTCTATCCAGGGGTTCCCTGTCCACGCTCCATCCCGCAGGAGAAAACTGCTCTTGCCTATTATTTGGTGTGATGTTTTTAGTAGAGGTAGGGAAAATTAGTCACTTCTGTTGCTCCAGCCTATCTTAGGATGATGTCGTGAGTGAGACTTTCACAGCATTCCTGTCCTGATCACCACCCTTTGGTAGCAGAACTCTTCCTATTGACAGAGGATCTTGGGACAGGCCCTTGAGAGGGAGTGAGAGTTGCTACCCCTCCCCAGGAGTAGCACATCTCTGCTTTCTCAAAGCAGAGCTCAAACAACAAATATGTAACAAAAATTAAGAGAAAAAGAAATCAAGGGTTTGGTGTATTTCTCAGTGGTGCAGAGCTTACCTAGAATGACCATGGCCTAGGATCAGTCTCTAGCACTACAGAGAGAAGGGGGATAAGTAGGAGGAGGAGAATGAAAGGAGGAAAGAGAAAGAAAGAAAGAGAGAAAGGAAGGAAGGAAGGAGAAAGAAAGAAGAAAAAACTAAAAAGAAATTTACATTGAGAAAAGAAATGGACAATGGACAATGGAAAACTAGTCAAAGATGACCAAGATAAATTGAATAGTAGTCAGGTAGGATATTGAATTATCAGTGTCATGCAACCTCAATGTGTACTCTTAAAGTGTAAGCCACTCTTGTACTTCCTATTTGAACACTATAGGCAATTGTCCCGGGCATAATTTTTGGCATTTATTTATTTATTTTTATTAGTACATGTTTGCAGTACATAATGATTACATTCATCATAGGAAATTGATACATGATTTTCAGGTACAACAAGAAAGTGTGAAAGAAGAGCTTTGGGGGGCCTGCGATGGCGCGGAGGCGCCGGCAGGGGGCGCGGGCCTCCCCCGGGTTGGAGACCGGTGGTCTATCCCAGGCCTGCGCGCGGGGGCCGCCATCCCGCCCCCGGCCCCCGCCTCACCTGGTCACCTCCCGCCCTGGTGGCGGCACGGGCGCAGGCACAGACGCGTCGTTGGTGACTAAGAACTGGAAACAAGGGGCAGCTTGCTAGTGGCAGTGCTTAGCAGTGAAGATTTGCGCATGTGTAATTATCCAGTGCCCAGGAATCAGAAGACATGTATTGTAGTCCCCGGTTCTGCCACTTCTCGGTTGACTTGACCTGCCCTGAGTCTGTGTCCTCATCAGTAAAAATGAGGCATTTTTTTCACCGTCTGTGGAAGCTTCCCTATAATTCATTTTTTCTCACTGCAATATTAAGAATTATATCAAATTGAAAAGATATGAATGAGTATCCCGAAAAAAGAAAGAGGAAGATTTTACACTCTTCTCGTTATTCAGATTCCTCTGGAATAAGCAGAATTGCAGATGGGTTCAGTGGCATTTTTTCTGATCATTGTTACACTGTCTGTTCTATGAGACAGCCAGACTTAAAATATTTTGACAATAAAGATGATTCGGATACTGAGATATCAAATGACCTACCAAAATTTGCAGAAGGAATCAAGGTCAGAAACAGAAATCATAACTACCGGGTTCCCAGTCCTGTAATTAGAATTCTAGACCACACTTCCTTTTCGTTAGAAAAATCTGCTGATGTTGAAATTTGTGATGAAGAGTGTGACTCACCTGAATCAGTGAACCAGCGAATTCACGAGGAGAATCCTATAGAAGTACACACTGCCGAAGATGTTCCAATTGCGGTGGAAGTGCATGCAATTTCGGATTATGATATAGAGACAGAAAACAATTCCTCAGAAGGCCTCCAAAACCAAACTGATGAAGAGCCACCCACTAAACTTTGTAAGATTCTTGACAAAAGCCAAGCTTTGAATATAACTGCCCAGCAGAAATGGCCTTTACTGAGAACTCATAGCAGTGGCCTCTATAAATGTGAACTTTGTGAATTCAACAGTAAATATTTTTCTGATTTAAAGCAGCATATGATCCTGAAGCATAAACATACTGATTCAAATGTGTGCCGAGTGTGCAAGGAAAGTTTCTCTACCAACATGCTTTTGATTGAACATGCCAAACTACATGAAGAGGATCCCTGCATTTGTAAATACTGTGATTTTCAAGACCAGCCAGCACATTGCAGACACCCACTTTAGTGATCACCTCTACTGATGTGAGCAGCGTGATGTGCAGTTCTCCTCGAGCAGTGAGCTCTACCTACATTTCCACGAGCACAGCTGTGATGAACAGTACTTGTGTCAATTCTGTGAACATGAAACCAATGATCCAGAAGACTTGCACAGGCATGTGGTAAATGAGCATGCATGTAAATTAATAGAATTAAGTGATAAGTATAACAACAGACAACATGGACAGTAGAGCCCCATAAGCAAAATTACTTTTGACAAATGTAAGAACTTCTTCGTATGTCAAGTATGTGGTTTTCAGAGTAGACTTCATACAAATGTTAACAGGCATGTTGCTATTGTTATGGAAATCTCAGAAAAAAATACAGAGACACAGAATTCGGATAAAATAAAATTTCTTCTCGGGAGTGGACGGGAATGCCAGAAACCAGTCTGGTCAGTATCCGAGCCCCCTTTGTTCAGTATTTCCATTTTTATATCCTTTTTAGTCATTATCTCCTCCCTGGTGGTCTTTGATATGTAAATACAATTCCAGTTCCTATTTACAAGTCACAGACACAAGATAGGCCATATACATTGTAAATTCACCCTGGCATGGTAACTTTGTTAGGTTAATGAAGTTACTGGTTAGAGTCAGATAATCTTCACCTTAAACAAGGAGTTACAGGAAAAGCAAATCTTAAAAGAATACATTAGTTATTTTGCTTCTACAACTACCTTAATATTCAATCTATTAAGTTATCTAAAACTTTTCCATATCACTATTGAACATACTAAAATATTTCCTCATGTTTGTGATGACTGTGGTAAGGGCTTTTCAAGCATGCTAGAATACTGCAAGCATTTAAATTCACATTTATCTGAAGGGATTTATTTATGTCAGTACTGTGAATATTCAACAGGACAAATTGAAGATCTTAAAATTCACTTGGATTTCAAGCATTCGGCTGACTTACCTCATAAATGTAGTGACTGCTTGATGAGGTTTGGAAATAAGAGGGATTAATAAACTACCTGCCAGTCCATGAGACAACTTGATTATTTTCTTTGTTTTTACTGACATTATGTAAAATAATAAATTCAACTTTCTGGAGATGTTAAAATGGATGACTTTAAACACTACTTACAAGATTTGCCTTTAACAAGTAATAAGTTTTTTTATTGCCAAAAAAAAAGTGCTTTGGGGATTTATTTATCGAAGTTATGGATGCACTAAAAGATGATATGCTAATACATTTCCAGTCAGCCACTGAGTAACACACTAGTCACATGATAAAGTTTCCTATATATTGTTTGAGAGAAATATGGGGGCTACGTGTATTTCTTATCCCCATGGGCTTGCCTTGTACAGATTCAAAAGAGGACATGTTAAATCTAAGCCTAGTCTTCATCTCTTTGTTGCAGGAGGCCTTTTCAGTCCTGGCTCTGAACCACTTGTCTGTTCTGGGTTGTTCTGTTTCAACATATTGGGATCCGTTACCCAGGAAACATCAGAAACTGCATGTAGTCCCTGTAGTTTCTGACTGTCTTGAGGAGGGGCCTAGGTGTGGAAAAGCACAGAGGAAAACTGAAGTTCTAGCACTAGAGACCAAGACTAAATATTAATTTGAGGGACCAGAAGCAGAAGGAGGCAAATTTCAAAGTAAGAATGTTCAGAACCATGGGAATATGTGATCAAAGAGAAAATAAAGAGGGAACAAGAGAAAGAAGGTGCTGGAACTTTCATACTTGTGAATGATTTCCATTTCTTTTCTCATTTTTTATTCTTCTTTTGTTTTTTCCTGGTATGGGGAATGAGAGCTAGGGTAGTTCTGCCAATGAGCTACTTTTCCAGCTCTTTTTCGTTTTTATTTTAAGACAAGATATTGCTAAGTTTCCCAGGCTGGATTTGACCTCATGATTCTCCTGCCTCAACCACCCTAGAACTATGATTATAGATGTGCAGCAGCACATCTGGATTATACTCCACTTTTATTGGTTCACAGATACATGTTTCCTGCAATGGCCAAGTAAGCTAAGTGAGTCAAAGAAACATGGTCTCCAGTTTTAATTACTAGGTGGCCAAATGATAGTGGCCAAATGAACAGATATTAGAAGAGCAAATCTGAGAAGATGATAGGTTAATCATATATTTGGTGCGCAATGCATGTGTAAAGGCCCACTAAACTACCAAATATTTGCATGCAAAATTTGGAAATGAGGAGCCCTCTGGGTCATTGAAATTAAAGTGAATGAGATAATTCAGGATGGTTTAGTAAAGGTAGCAGAATTTCACAAGCTACTGAAATAATAATAATTATAGCAGGCACTTTGCTTTGCCTTGAGTGTATAGGAGCTATTTCTAGAGTTTTGCCATTAAATTTATAATTTGATTCTAGGTTATAAATGGGTGCTTCATATCATATTTAAAAAGTGTTTTCTAGTAGAATGTACTGCAAATGGTTTTAATGACTCTATACAAATTCATTCAGAATTATTTAAAATATTCTAGTAGACCTTGGAAACATCTTCCAGATGTCAAGATGTCAACCATTTGTTCTGACACTCTGTGATCTTAAACAAGTAACAAGTGTATTCTATCGCACTTCAAATTTTTCATTTGTAAAATAAAGAATAATAATGATAGCTACACTGCAAGCCACAGAGGTATCTTGAAAATTAAATAAGATGCTAGATATGAAAGTGTGTCTGTGAATTGGGAAGCATTCTTTGGATGATAGGAATTATTATTACCATATTTAGTGGTATTTGTCCATGCATATCTCCATAGTATTTTTACAGTGTTCATGTTAGCATCCGAGAGAGAAGTTTATCACCTCTAACAATAATGCTGAAAGACATCTCTAATGAAAATGATTACATAATAATAAGTGACAATGGCACAACTTTTTGCACAACAGACTGAATTCTTTGAGGATTGTCTTAGTCACTTTCTTCATTGTAGACAAAATACTTGACACTCATAACTTAAAAGAGGAGAGATTTACTTTGGCTCACAGTTTCAAAAGTCTCAGTCCTTCAATGGTCAGCCAGCTCCAAGGCAGAAGAAGGATGATGAAAGGGCCCGAGTGGAGGAATGCTGCTTACAGCATGATAACTAGGAAGCAGAGCAGGATGGGAGGAACCAAGAAGGGAGTATACTCTTCCCTGTCATCCCCCCAGTGACCCACATCTTCCTATCAGACCTCACTTCCTAACAGCACACTTAGCTCTGAATTCATCAGTAGATCAATCCACTGATAAGCACAGTCCTCCATCATTCAATCACCTATCAAAAGCTCTACATGGGTTTTGCAGGGACATTCCAGATCTAAACCATAACATTCTCCACTTGCCCCCCAAAATTCATGTGCATCTCTTTACGTACAATGTATTTAACCTATCCCTAGAAGTTGCCAAAGCTTTAATGGCTTCAGTACTGGTGAAAACTCCATGTGCAAGACTTATGGTCAACTATTAGCTGTGTGCCTCTGTAAAATATAAGAAATTTAAACACCACTGACGTACAATAGCACAGTGTAAGCACTCCCATTCCAGAAGGGAGAAATTGGTGGATAGAAAGAAATTTGACCAAATAAGACTAAAACTCAGCAGGGTGAACATTAACTCCCATAGCTCTATGTCTAGCACCTGAGGCAGGTTGTGGCTAGACAGATGGATTTAAACCATATCAGAGTATTGCAAGATGATCTTGGTTTTCAATGCTTAAAATTTCTCTAGGTAAGTGCTGAATCTGTAGCCTTTATAATAACCTGTGTAAACTCTATTAGGGCATGTAGAGTGACTATTGCTCACATCTAATGAATCAGTTTTAGACATAATTATTAATAAGGGAAATAATTAAGAGGGATCAATTATCTGGAACCCAATATTTTGCTATTATATTCTATTGCATTACCTTCGATAAATACTAATGAGGGCTGGGGATTTAGCTCAGTGGTTCTGCTGCCTACCTCGCAAGTGCAAGGTCCCAAGTTCAATCCCCAGTGCCAAAAATAAATAAATACTAATGAATACTTTTTCTTATTAAATATATTACTACATAGAAGATCAAGTATCAAACATCTGTTATTACTGTTTTGGTTTTTTACCTCTCTTTATACCTCTCTCCTCCAAGAATATCCTTGTTCTTGAGTATCTTAACCACTTCTCTTTTATTACTGTTTGCCTACAATCATATAAACACACAGTTTCTGTCATCTCTAAACAGAGTTAAGAAATATCCAGTCTCCCTTATCATCGTTTCTCCATTAGCTACCTTAACATGTCCTATTTTTTAATCTTGCTAAATTTCTCCAAAGTGTTGGATGCCATCTTCATTTTTTGACTTCCCCTTTCCTGGATCTCCCCTGCACCCACCTTCTATCCCACCATTTCTCTCAAAGGGCCCTTGAAGAGGCCACATGCTGCTTGGATGACCTCCTTTCTGGTCTACTTGGCAGATGCCCACTCACCTTTTAATGTGTAGCTCAATCTCCATTTCCTCATCTAATAAGTTAGGAGCACTTCCAAGTGTATAAAAAAAAAGACAAACATCTTGGAAATATATATTACTTATATAAAAATATTTTTCTAGCACTATATTCTAAATATAAGTGATTTCACTACTAGTTATTATTTTCAAAATAAGAAATTGCTAAATTTTAATATTTGGCCTAGTATATTAGCAAAGACAGAAATAATTGGCAATTGTAAGTATCAATTTGTTTAACCTTTTTGAGTGCTGGTCTATGTATAGAGTAATTCTACTTTTTGTAAATATAAATTATTTTTTTTAATTTTAACAATTATATGCTAAATATATAGGAAATAGTATCTCAGGATAATGAACATATGTGCAGTTTTATTTAATTCTTTTTGTATTTTCTCTCTTTTTAATAAGTATGCACTTTATTGCATTGTGGAACCATCTGTTTAAAGCTATAAATTGAATAAATGCAGTATCTTCTGCTTTACAGAGCTATGAAAGAAGGATGCTGGTATCATGTTTAAGCCAGAGATAACAAAGTACTTCATTCAATTAGGGGTGTTTTTTCTTATGAGCCAAAAGTTTTTCTGTAATTAACTTAATTACATTTATTTTATGTTGTTGGTAGTCCAATATGAAAATATTCTGCCTTACCTTTATGGTTTTTCTTAACAGTACCTATTCCTTCAGAACTAGGTTTTATACCTGTTTTCTTTTTATTGATTCATTTTAGAAATTGATGTCCACTAATTCCATCAACCTATACCCACTGCTTTGGTACAAATCCAATTTGTTAAACAAAAACTTCTTAATTCATTTTTCATTTATTTAAATAATTTTTCCCATTCCACTGATATTATCTATTTGTTAACTTTTCATTGCCCATCTCATCTCTTCTCCTTAACATACCCATTCTACTCAAAATGACTTATTACTCTTCAGAAGCAATAATTTCAGCTCTCCATTGGGTTCCAGCTCTGACATTTGAAAGTTATGTCTGAGACATCCAAAAGCTATGTAACTTAGGAGAAGCTACTCAACTTCCCTGAGGTTTGGCTTCCTAATCTATAACATGTAAATCTGGACCTACCTCATAATATTGTTAGGATTAAATGAGCTGATAGAGTTCAGTTACCTCAAACAGTGCATGGCACGTGGTAAAAACAATGCAAAGGGTCTCAATCAGACTATTTATTGTACTTCCTATCCTAAGTTGGTCTCTGACCCCACTGCATCAAAACAACACTCTATTTGCATTAATCAAATAATTGCTGGAAACAGTAATAGAGCCTTGACATTCATTAAGGCCGGGAGAATGAGTCACACTTACAGACTACATCCTGGTGAACATCCTCCTCAGGGCACCCTTCACATCAGGGTTCCTGAGGCTGTAGATGAGTGGGTTCAGCATGGGGCTGATGATAGTGTTGAGGATGCCAATGCCCTTGTCCTTGTCTGAAGCCTCCACTGAACCCAGCCTCATGTAGCTGAAGACTCCAGTCCCATAGAAGATGCCCACCACGGTGAGGTGGGAGCTGCATGTGGAGAAGGCCTTCTTTCTGCCTTCAGCAGAGCGGATTCTCAGGACTGCAGCTACCACATAGGTGTAGGACACAGTGATGAGGACCAATGGGGCCACACCCATGAAGGCTGCTGCTACAAAGAGCAACTGTTCATTCAGTTGGATGCTGGAGCAGGAGAGCTGGAAGAGCTGAGGGAGGTCACAGTAAAAGTGATTAATGACATTGGGGCCACAGAACTTCAGGGTGGACAAGGCAACAGTTTGAGTCAGTGCATTGGTGAAGGAAAAGACACATGACATGCCCACTGAAGCTTTCTGGATTCCCGGACTCATGCGGGTGCTGTAGGTGAGGGGCTGGCAGATGGCCAGGTAGCGGTCATAGGCCATGACAGTCAGTAGGAAGCAGTCTGCCCCAGCCAGGAGGTGGAAGAAGAAGAGCTGTGAGAGGCAGGCCCCATAGGGGGTGCTTCTGTCATTGGATAGGAATTGCCTCAAAGTGGCAGGGACAGTGACAGTGATGCACCCAACATCCAGCAGGGACAAGTTCCCCAGGAAGAAGTACATGGGGGTGTGCAGTTTGGGTTCCATAAGGATGGCAGCAAGGATGCTGAAATTGCCACCAATAGTAGCTACATAAGCAAGAAGGAAGATGACAAAAAGGATGGGCTGTAGGGCTGGAGAATCTGTTAGGCTCAGCAGGACAAACTCAGTCACAAATGAATCATTTCCTGAGGTTTCCAATTCCATATCAGTCTTCCACCGGCAGCAGACTGAGCAATGTTTGAAAGTGCCAACAGTGACAAAAAGCAAGTGAGGTCTTGATAACAACCTCTAAATATAGCAAAGTCCAGGAGAGGCTAGGATGTCAAGATACATACAATTTAAGAGATTGAGAAGTAATAGGAGAAGACTTGATAAACATGACTTTTCATGAATAAGAACAATTACACTGGAAAGACTCATAAAAGAAGAATTGATATAAAATTCTTCAATTTGGGAACAAAAATTTGGAAACAAATTATGAACAAATGTGACATTTGAAGGTTAGAGGGAAAGATGATTTTTCTGAAGCCAAAGTTCCAGGAAGGAATCTACAAATGTGCACATGATGGCATGGCCATGGTCTTAGTATCTAATATCACAGAAGATTAAAGGGAAACTTCAGGGGAAAAGGGTGGTATGACCTCCCCAACCTGTATCTTCACAACTTTCACATACATGTTTCATCAAACAGTTATTTCTTGTTATTTTTAGGGGATTGGTTTTAGGATTCCTCAGACACCAAAATCTAGTTTCAAGTCCTGTATATAAAATGGCATAATATTTGCGTATAACCTAAGCACTTTCTCCCTTTTACTTTAAGTCCTCTCTATACTATTTACAATACCTCTTACAATGTCTATGCCATGTAAATAGTTGTCATCCTGTACCATTTTGGAAATGATGACAAGGAAAATAGTCTCTACATGTTCAGTACAGAGGTAATTTTTTCCAAATAATTTCAAGCCATGGTTTTTTGAAATTGGTTGAATCTACAGATACAGAACTCACAGATGGAGAGGGCTGACTACAACTGACGGCAATAGAGATGACCACTGTGGCCTGCCTACTAAAAGGTTATTTGTGAAACCATGAAATTTGGACTAGACTTTTCAGAGAAAAAAATGTGAAATGCAATGAAAAGTATGGCCAATAAAAGAAGACATTTCCAGTCCCAAACAGTGATTTTTAGATTTTTCTAAATAAACACGAAGACTCTATTGCATTTCCCCATATAGAGTCTGGATAACTTGGGCTCCAAAATAAGAAGAACATAAAAAGAGCTTTGAGCAAGGTGAGAATTTCAAAGCTAAAGCTCCCATGTGGTTTGAGTGGGTACACAGCAGATTCGCCTCCCTGGATACCCAGTTGAACTCTCATACCTTGAGTCTTGAGTAAGCAGATACTCAGACCCTGAATTCTCCTCTGCCTCTTAGCTTTTGCTCTTCTGTCTCCTGATTTTAAATATACAATCATTTAATCTACATGCTATCATAGACCTGAAGACCAAATAAATCTGTTACAGGGCTGTGGCAGCCCACGTACATGATCAATTAGATGATGCTCCCCTAGCCCCAAAGAAGTCACTCAAATAAAATACCGAGTGATCTACTTCAATCTCCACCTAAAGGCTAGATAATTAAATTATATGGAGCCTAACTCATGAGGAAAAGGCTCAAGTTAGAGATTCACAAGGGTTAAAACCATGAGCAGAAGAAGACACTTCCAACATATCAATCACTATCAAAGGGTTTGACCTTCTCTGCATAGATGTGTTCTTACCATTACTTCAAACCCAGTATCTCCAAAGCTGGACTGCCCTTCTTCCATCCAACCTCACCACGACTGAATTATTTTGCTAACAGCTTTGGAATCCTCCTATTTAGTGGAGTTCAAAGCCTTGGTCTTCATTGCCTCCTCTCTCCCTTCACCTTCTCACTGTCAACCACTCAAGTCCCACTGGAGCTTTCTTGACAGGGACAAGGAAAAGCCATTCCAGGGCCCACCAGTGAACTTCTTTTCTATGGAAAACAAGTTGTTGCTTGCAGCAAAGGGGTTTGGAATACCACTCACCCAGTTAAGATGACAAGCACTTCTTGGGCAAGGAGGAGAGACTGTCATGCCGGCTCAGTGACCCCCACCCCCAGAGAGAAGAGAGTTTATAAACAACTGTTAGACAAAGAGATAAACAACTTAGCTGACATCATTTTCACATTGGGATTTTTTTTCCCTCCCTGTTACTCCTTGGAGGCCTCAGAAATTAGTATCTTCCAGGGGGAGCCAGAGCCAAGTAAACTAGGGCTTTTGCCAACACATAATGATCTCTAGTAATTCGAAATGTGTTGGACTTTCTCAAACTTCATGAATATGTCAAAATTCATTCATTTATTTAACAAATGTCTTA
Organism: Heterocephalus glaber; assembly: GCF_000247695.1. The sequence goes on along the minus strand of NW_004624786.1, from coordinate 5,857,155 downwards.
TTAAGCACTTATGAGATGGTGAATTTCTGAAGTCTTACAGTCTAGAAAGTCACGGAGTATTATGGAAAAAGTTGAGATTTAGGATTTGTAGTTTAGTCCAGCTCATCATTTTAGGGGAGGAAGGGAGAATGACTTGTAACCATCTAGCATTTCCTGCAGCAGGAGGCCAAGAGGAGCATGGAGTCTGGGACAGATCTGCTCCTATTTCATCCATGAAGAGGTGTCCTCTCACCAAGTCACCTCACATCACCACATGCTTTTCCATCCTCAAACCTCATCCTTCTAGTCTCAAGCCAATGCCTTGTATGTTTTCCACCTTCATGTCTCCAACATCATAAAGAAAGATCAAGGTTCTTCTAGTCTAGGACCACCCTACTAACTACTGGGGGTGGCTTTAGGCATCAAGTACAGTCTTTTAACAATTTCTGGCTCATTATTAAAGCTGGTTTAAGATTGTCATGGTGTAAGAAGAGTTAGCAGAGAGTTAGGATGTGTTGATATTTCTCTCTTTTTTTTCCCTCTGTTTCCCAGTCTTGTAATAATTAGTATTTATTTTTTTGTTAAGTTTTTTATTGGTACATTTAAGGAATACAATACATTTACATTTCTCACTGGGAACTTGTACCTTTACATGATGCATCTTGGTTCTTATTTTTTCCCCATTCCTAGCCCTCCCTTCACGCCCCCACCCCCACCCTTTCCTATTTACAAAGACTTTGTTTCCATTTTTTCCATTTCTCATAATTTTTCTGTTCCCTTCTTTACTTTCCCCTACCCCTCCCACTTCCCCTACCGCTTTGGACCTTTTCTTCCTATTTCACATTATCTATTATACCTTTTAGTCTTTATTTACATTTTCAGTTTCTCACACTATTCGGTATTTACACATGTGTGTCCTATTTATTTCACTTAAGAGTATCGCCTCAATGTGCATCCATTTAGCTATAAATGTCTCTACATTTCTTATGGCTGAGTAGTACTCCATTTTATAAAAAAAAAACCCACATTTTCTTTATCCAGTTTCCAGTTGATGGGCATTTGGGCTGCTTCCAAGTTTTAGCTATTACAAATTATGCTGCTATGAACATGGGTGCACATATATTACTGTGGTATGGTTCTTTTAATTCTTTGGGGGAAGATATCCAGCAGGGGAATAGCTGGGTCAAATGGGACTTCCAGTCCTAGTTCTTTGAGGTATCTCCATACTGATTTCCATAGTGGTTGCACCAGTCTACACTCCCACCAGCAGTAGAGCAATGTTCCTCTTTCCCCCACAGCCCCGCCAGCATTTGTTATTGGTTGATTTCATGATAGCAGCCCTTCTTTCTGGAGTAAGGTGGAACCTCAGTGTTGTTTTCATTTGCATCTCTTGAATGACCAGTGATGTTGAACATTTTTTCATGTATTTATTTGATATTTCTACTTCTTTGTCTAAGAAATATCTGTTCATTTCAGATGCCCATTTTTGGATTGGATCTTTAAATTTGAGAGGTCTGATCTTTTTAAGTTCTTTATAGATTCTAGATAGTAGACCTTTGTCTGAGGAAAAGCAGGTGAAGAATTTTTTCCCACATTGTGGGTTGTCTCTTCACACTGCTGGTGGTTTCTCTTCCTGTGCAGAACCGTTTTAATAAGAAGAAATTCCACTTGATGATTGTTTGTGCTAGTTTACCGGCAACTGAGGTTTTGTTCATAGAATCTTTTCCTACACCAATGTCTTCAAGGGTTCTACCTAACCTCTGTTACAGCTGATTCAGCATTTCTGTATTAATATTTAGATCTTTAATCCATTTCAATTTTAGTTTAGTGCATGGTAAGAGATATAGGTCTAGTTTTAATCTTTGACCAGTTGAAACCCAATTTTTCCAGCACTATTTATTAAAGAGGCTATCTATCTTCCAGTGAGGGTGTTTGGCTCCTTTATCGAAGATGAGATGGCTGAGTGTGTCTGTAGTTGTTTTGCCATCTTCCAATCTGTTCCACCTGTGTGGCTCTTCTCCAAGACCAGGCATTTGTGTGAGTGAGAATGACTGCAACACACACCACACACAATATCACTTCAGTAGGTAAATAGAGCTTATGACTGAGATAGCCACAGTATAACTACTTCCTCCTTATCCTGTATTCATGGACAGGAGCCCCAGGAGAAGCATGTGCAGAGGGGAGAACTCTGAACATTGCCTTTTGTCCACCAAATCTTGAGAACTTATGTTTTGGAGGTAGGCTGAAATTTGTGTTCCAATTTTAAGACTGGCTGGCAATTCAGTTCACCTGATAAGTGACATCTGATAAAATGACATATTTTTTTTACTTACCTGGTGAGGATTTTGTGAGGTTCAGGTGAGGGAATGGATATGATACAGTTGCCTTCGCCTTAGCATTTCATGTTGCTGTCTCAAATACCTTCTCTCCAGTGTCCACAGCCTGCCACCTGGGGCATAGATCAGATGTTTTCAAATAAAGGCTCTAGTTTTGTGCCCTTCACTCTTCTTTCATAAGTGGAAGGTTTGCAGGGATCTGGTCTAGTACTTGCTAGCATTCCTTTCAAGGGTCAGGCATACTGAAGGGTGACATCCTGGTCCTGTGTGGCTGAGGTGAACATAGGACTGGTATTGTTTGGCAAGGGAAGCCCCAGTTCCTGATCCTTGGAAAGGATGGGGAATAAAGAGCTGTCCTGGATGGGTCCTGAGGTCAAGGAGTCTCCCTTCCCCTTCAAGGAGGCAGAATGGGTCTTAGCCTAGAGAAGACTGGGAATTGGTCACCAGGTTATAAATTCTCCTGAAACATGAGTCCCCCAGGTCTTCATTTAGGTCAAAGTCAGAGTAATTGTTGTGACCCATTGACATTATCCTCTGGCTGTGCCCTGAGGGAAAGCAGTGGCTCTGGTGGGCAATGTTCTCCAGAAGGGGTGTAGATGAGAACGTTTCCTGGAGAGTGTGTCTCCAGGGTCTAAACTCTTCAATGACCTATTGTATCCTTTGTTGGCATGTAATTTCCTATTCTCTAGTGTTCACTATCAACTTTTAACATTAGTTGGTAGCTGCAAGTACTGTGGTACAACTAACCTCCTAATATTTTTTTCCAGCCCACGTGCAAGCCTTTCTGTTTTTCAGTGTGAAAAAGAACACTTTCTTCTTTTCTCTGATTTTATGTGAGGAGGGAAAGTGTGTAAAAAGTTTCTTTAACATGCTGATAATAGGTCTCCAAATTTTCTTGATTCTTAGAGATACAAGGGCCGTAGATGTTTGTAGAGGTTTCACTCCATTGTGCACTGGTTTTAAGGCAGGGTGACATGGCAGAGGGGCATGGCAGAGGAGAAACAGTTAGTGGCATGGCAGGCAGGAAGCAATGAGCTTTCCTTCTTTCCCTTTTTATTCCAGACATGCTACAAGCCTATTGGTTGGTACGATTTACACCCAAGATAGGTCTTCCCTATTCAGTAAATCCATCATCCACACCCAGAACTGTGCTAAACCAATCAGCAGACTAGTCCAATATTACACACCCA
>NW_004624786.1:5816583-5832856 GCF_000247695.1 Heterocephalus glaber | reverse complement strand
AAAAAAAAAAGGTTTTGTGGCTCTGTATTCTTATGAAAAGTTGATATTATCTCATTTTTTCTTTTAAGTCAATGTAGCAAGTGTAAAATGGTATCTGCATTGCAACTGTAATTTCTATTTGCTAGATTACCAGTAGGCCTGAATTTTCTTTCCTAAACCCATTGACTATTTTTGTTTCCTCTTTTGTTCAATTTCAGTTTATATTTTTCGCCTAATTTCTTTTGGTTCCTCTATCTTTTTCTCTTAAGTTGTACATGTTTTTAATATTTGGATACTCAAAATAATTTCAGGTACTAAAACTCTCTTAATTTATAGTTTGCCTTTGCACTTGGAAAATAGTTGTCTTATGAAGAGGTTTAAATTTTTAGTGTAAGCAAACTTTTTCTCAGTCTTCTAGTGATCAATACTCTTTAGACTTCTTAAAAAAACCATTTACCTCCTAAAAGATCATAAAAATATTCCATAGACTATATTTAAGATATTATACTTTTAATCTTCAGTACAAATATCTCATGTTTCTGAAAATGATATTTCGTGCATTGAGTGTGCGATTAAAAAGACACTTGTTGTCTTATTTTTTCTATTTTTTCTCTGGGGATCCTCTATTGCCCCAGCACTATTTATTTAAAAGGTTGTCCTTTTCCTATTCCTCCCCAGGCTACTCATACCATTTGTCAAATTTCCACATGTCATTTTTAGTTCCACTAATTTGTTGTTCAATTTTGCTCAGAAGGACCTGTCTTAATTCCCATCTCTTCAAAATATGTTATGATGGACAGGAACAGACTAGTGAGAAAGTTGCATTGTGGGTGGTGGCAGATTTTAGTTGAAATTATAGTCCAGACTGAGTGCTGGCCTTACCAGGAAGAACATGGCTTAGTTATGGAACCCCAGGTTCATCCACTGTGTGACATGTACCAAGCACTTTGACAATTCTAATGGCAAGATCTGAAGGTGACAAGGTAACACTAACCCTTTTTCAATTGGTTAATACGCTGTAGGTGGAGGTATCCTAAAGGAGCTGAAGGGGTCTGGTACCAACATCAGAGTCAAGAGGGCAGAGATACAATCACAATAGTCAGATGATGTGGAAGCAATTGCTTTTTGAAGCATCTGGAAAAAGAAAGAAAGGAAAGTCCTACAGAAACCATGATTTGCGGATTTGAAATTCCATCTCTGACCCATCCTGCATTTAAAACATCAGGTAAGTTTTACATGTTTGAGCCTCAGTGTCCTTTTCTGTGAAGTGGGGCAAATAAGAAAACTACAATATTGTTTGCAATTTTATCATTATTACTATAAACATTTGTTGCTTCCCTAACAAATACTTTATGTTATTTTATTTAATTTTCCAGACCAACCCTGAGTGGCTGGAAATATCATTCTGTTTTCACAACAAGAAAAGTGAAACTCAGACAAGTTCAGCAGCTGGTCCTAAGTCACACCACTGCTAACTGGAAAAACAAGTTTGACCATATGCCGTACTAGTATTTTCCATATTGCACCAGGCTGTTCTGAGACACTCTGAAGAGTTGGGTCTTGTATCTAAGGAGATGCAAGTTCTCTATCATGGTGGGAAATTACTGTTTAAATGGGAGTAGAGCACTGAGGGAGTTATACCCAACCTCCCCACATTCTCTATATGTTAATCTCATCAGCAGGATCTTGAATGTTTAGTGGATAGTCCTAGAAAAATCACAGTGTGGGGTGATATCTCCAGGGATCCATGGGCCCTCTTACTTAGCTCATCTATTGCCAATTCCAGAATCATTAGGAAGACCCAAGATGCCATCCCAGTGGCTCACCACTAACTAGCATTATGAGAGGGAAAACATTGCATTCCTGAAGAAATTGAATTTGGCAAAAATGTCTCCCTTTTGCTTCCTCACCTCCAAGCCAAGGCAAGCCTGGCTTCTCTCTGCTCAAAGATTTTACTGGAGCCTAGGATTTGGGAGAACAAAGCACTCGCTCTAGAGATTCTGGTCTGGCCTCAGCACCTTAAGATCCATGGGTGACTTTGGAAAGATGAATAGTATTCTCTGGGCTTTGTTGTTTTTGTGTAATAAATGGGATTAATAAGCTCTCTAGCTACCCTCATGGAACTAATATGAAGTGTAGAGTAAGGAGCTGGGTATGAGGCTTTTTTGAGAAAATCAAAAGTATCACAAAGTTATGAAGCATCATTATTTGGTTCATTAAAGGTTTGAGTTGTTTATCAGTTTGTGGCTCTCCAAATTCCTACTCCTCCCTGGGAGGGCTAATTTCTGAGGTCCCAGAGGATAACAGTGCAGTGGTTGGAACCCCATGGCAGGATGATCTCATCTCCCTTTCACTTGTTTCCTTATATATGGCCCTTCCTTATTGACTGAAGGGCGTACACAGAGCCTCTCCCTCTTTCTCTCTCTTCAACAGAAACTTTGCAGCCTGAGGACCTGTAACAAGGTGAGTAGTCTCAGAGGGTCCCCTTCCACTCCTTGAGAAGCCATCTGAGTTGCTACCAAGTGAATCAAACCTCTTATTTCACAGATGATTCATTGTGGAAAAAGTCATGATTAGGATAATACATGACAGAGAGTAAGAAGCTGGGCATGTTGGTGCATGCCTTTATCTCAGCAGTCTGGGAGAATGAAGCAGCAGCATAGCAAGTTCAAGCCCATCCTGGACAACTTAGTAAAACCCTGACTCAAAATAAAAACATAAAACATTAAAAGAGCTGGAGATGTAGCTCAATGCAAAGACCCTGGGTTCAATACCCAATAACTCTGCTGGAATGATCCTATATCAGGGCACACTGCCTGATTTGGCCAAGTCCTTGCTTGGAACCTGCTTTCTGTTTCTATTGGAGTATAAGGGCATTCCAAGAATCCAGCCTTCCTGCCTGGGCCTATTCCTCAGAGAGGAACTTGAACTGCAACCCTACATCAGAGGTCCTGATTAGGTCTTCATCATCGTATGCATAAAAGGTTTAGTTGGGTTGTCAGAGCATGGAGTCATGAACTGGATATAGACAGCCTGAAGTTAATGCTTGATACCTGCGTGTGTTAATCTAGGAGGACCTCTTCAGTTAAGATCACCATCATGACTTCATGAAGACAGATTTCTTGGATGAGCAGAAAAATCCCAGAATCTTGGTAATGATGAGTAAGTCTCACCTCTATAGTTTTAGGGTCATAGGGCTTGTCTGTAAGGTATATTCTTTTTTGCCCAGGCTTATTTATTCACAGGACCTAACCTTCCTACTTGCCAAATTCTTTTGGGCTCTTTTTGTGAAAAGGCATAGGTCGTATGAATGGATTATTCTAACTGCTCCCAAATGAGTCCTTAGAAATGCTCGATCTAGACAAAGGAAGCTGAAGAGCTGACAGCAATGTATTGGTGCCTTTTACTCAAACCTGTACCTCCCTCAAAGCATATCAATGTCTCATCTTCTTATATCAAGTCCAGCTCATCCTGAAAACCTTTCCCAACTCATACAGCCCAATACAATTCCCATTTCACTGAAAGTTCACTCATTCACTTATTTAGAAATATTATGCACATACTATATAAAAACTAGGATGATAGGCCTTGAAAATGCAAAGCTGAATCAGACAGAAATCTGTCCACAAATCACAGTGGAGATGAATTGTGTTCTACGAAGAAATAAGATAAAACAGGTTAAAATAAGAACCAAGAAGAGTACAGTTAAAGTGCTGTAGAAGTTTAGAGGAGAGGAGTTTGAGATGGAGAACCATGAAAACCTCTATGGAGAAGGAACACTTCAGTCAAAGGATTTGAGAACTTGGAGTTAATAAGAGAAGCATTTCAGACAGAATCAACAGTTTAAGAAAACTGGGGAGGTATGAAATCAAAGAGTAAAAATTTACAATTTCAGTTAAATTGAATTGGAGCAGGCAAATAGGAGGTAGTTTAGTTAGCCTTTAATTGTTTTATACGTATGGGAGCTGCTTTGCTCCTAATATTAATATGTCAACTCATATAGTATTTAGTGAATAAGTTAGAGATGTATCATTAGGACCCACAGGAAGACACAGGAATCACTGATGTAAAATTTTTCAGGACAGTAGAGTGAATGTCTCACCCATACAGAGACCGCTACACATTGACTACTACCACATTATGGGGACCTAATGGGATTCTGGCATAGAGGCCTTTACCAGCTATTCCTTTGGGTCTGTAGCTGTTCCTCTGCTTTATAATTGCATATAAAAAGTGAATCTGTTTCAAAAAGGCCACACATACAGGGTCTAGATGCTGGTTGAGCAGGAGGTAGAAGAGAGGCTCTTCTTAATCTGAATGCATTCAGAGCAGCTCCGGAGAGAACTGCACAAGAACATAGAATTTTTGGAGGGAACTTTTTAGTTGGAGACATTCCTGAAATGTGTATAAACAGAGAAATTTTAATTGTCAACATTTATCCTGCCAAAAAGGATAGAACATTTGTGACTGTATGTCATTATGAAGATTATTCCCTGCTATTTATGCTGTCAAGAATGTACAATTACATGTGTACCGATAATAACTTCTGCATTAAGTCCCACTGCCTCATTTTATAGTGGCTCAATAGCTTTCAGAATATTAGTGAGAATCCTTCTGTCAGTGATGGAAAACATTCTAGAACTCAGGGACCTTAACCCCTACGCAGGTATTTTTCCTACCTCTCATCTCCAACTACTTCTGAAAGAAGAAATCCTGAAGAAACTTAATTTCCTAGTGTAATCCTTTGTTTATGTGACATGAGTAAGTACATTTACTGCCTTTGACATCTTTTCTATGGCAAAATGTGAGGGATTTTGGCTCATATGAATATATGAGTGTTCATTTCATATATTTGTTGACCATTTATTTGTATGTCTTCGTTTAAGAATTGTCTGTTCAAATCATTTGCCTTTTAAATCAGATGTCATTTTTGTTGTTGTTTTGTTTTGCTTTTGGGTTTTTGTTTGTTTGGGGGTTTTTTGTTGTTTTGTTTTTTGTTTTTTGCTTGATTGGTTTTTGTTGTTCCTTCTGCTTGAATTCCTTAAATATTCTGAATATTAATTCCTGTCATATGAAGAGTTTGCAAATATTTTCTCTCATTCTGCTAGTTGTCTCTTCATGCTGCTGATAATTTCTTTTGCTGTGAAAAAACTTCTTATTTTAATATAATCTCATGTGTCTATTTTTGCTTTGTTGCTTGAACTTTAGGGTCTTATTTAAAAACTCTTTGCCTATACCAATATCTTCAAGTAATTTATAGTTTCGAGTCTTACATTTAGGTGTTTGATCCATTTTAAGTTGATTTCTGATGAGAGGTAGGGAACTAGTTTTGTTTTTCCACATGCATATGATAGATTTTCTAGTGCACTAGGTATCAGTAAGTGCCTCTTGGGACTTAGAAGCAGTCATGTTGACCTGGCCAGATTAGTGGACAAATTACAGATGTCTTCATACAAATGCTTTCTCTGATGACCTCATGGTTGCTTAGGCATTAGCAAGGATACAATAAGCTGGCCCAGCAATAACACTACTTTAAAAGACAGAACATCAGGCATTTTATAAGTACATTTAGTATTCATTCTAAACTTGATATCCAACTCAACAATGCTTAGGGGGTAGATATTATCCAAAGTCTAAAACAACTTGGACTTTGGACAGGTTCCAAGGTCCAATGCCACTGGTTACAGAGGATACTAAATACATAGTACACTGAGTATACCATTATGTGCACTAATAGGGCTAATTTTGTGGGTGAGGTGGTGGTAAAATTATTTAATAGGCACTAAACTGCTACAGTAGATTACAGCTAAATATTACCCTGGATGTGAGATCCCCAGAGTGACTCAGGGTCAACATTATTGATTTTTGAAAAACTGACACTGTGTCTTGGATTTAAAATAATTATAATAATTTGGAATCTATCTTCATTATTCCTAGATCATGGTAAATACAGTTGTAGAAATCATAACTTTTAATTATTGTTATCTACAATGGTTTAGTTATACTCAAAAACAATTTAACTATTTCTAGGTACCAATAATATTTGGTTACTATTTTTTTTGTTGTTTTTAAATTTTAAAATTTTTTATTTGTACATGCTTGTGTATGTGACTACATTCCCGGTGGGAAGTTGGGGCATGCATGTAACATATCTTCATTCTTTTTGCATCCTCTTCCTCCTCCCTCCCTCTACCCCTTGGTTCCCTTACCTTTTACAAAAGATTTCCTATTTCCCTTATCTTTTATTTTGCTCTTTATTTATATATTGAGTTTCTCATATAAGAGAAACTATGCGATATTTAAGCTTGTGTCTGATTTATTTCACTTAACATTGTGGTCTATTTTCTTTTCTTTTTGTGGTCTATTTCCTTGAAGTTTGCTGAAAAGTTCAGTGTTTGTTCAGTAAAACTTCTAGAGTTTATCACTTTGGTAAGTGCTTTTCACTTGCTAATTCCTGAACTGTAGCCTTGTGTTATCTCAGAGGGGTCCATTTCCTCCTTGGGTACTTGCTTATGTCTTTCTCCAGTGAGTTAGTTCTGGTCACCATGTAGGACCCCATTTTCCAGCTGCCACTGTCCCAGATGATAAGCAAGATACAGCTTCATTCTTGCTCATCACTTACTGTCTGTCCTGTTTCTGGTCCACAGTGATGCTTACCTTGTTGTTAAGTCCAGTTATTTATTTTGGACTCTGTCTCTTCCTAAACCTATTTTTTGCTACTCTGTATGCAACTATATCATCTGACTAGAACTCTGGGGTTCTCAGAATGGATATTCTACATTGCTGTGTTAAAGCAGATGGATGAATGATTAGGGCACTTTCAAAATCTATCCTTGGATTAAGACTCGGGAGTGGTGGACCTGACTGCTTTTACTCTATTATGCCATCCACTTAAAGTGAGAGCCAGACACCAAGCAGCCTGAGGAAGTTATTTGTGAAGTTTTAGAGGTGTCAAGGACACTATTTTTTTTAGATAGCCTTTAAAGAATTAAGGTCCCATGGGAGAAACTGTCAGTGATAGGAATAATTATGCTTGGGGATGGAGGCAAGAAGACTGAATTGTAACTGATGCTCCCCTTCGCCATTGGTCTTCTGATGTTTAGAGTCAAACTGGTGACCCACAGGTGGCAGGAACACCCTATGCAGCCTTTTTGGGTGCTGATCTACCTTCAACTTCTGTTCTCTGCCCTTATTTTAACAAGGATATTATTGGATGAGTTTGCGTGACTTACCTTATAACCAGCCCTTTTTGCACGAAGGCTTAGTATAATCTAATAAAAACAGCCTCACCCACTTTCCCAGCTGGACTGGACAGAGGCTGTGTCAGTGCCTACCTGATTCTCCAGAGGTCTGGTCAGCACATGCTGCCTATTTATGTTACAAACACAGGCTCAGCCTCTTCCTCAATCTGTCTCCTCACCCCAAACTACCAACCGATAATCCTCCATCCCAAGAGCAGCCCCCTCTCCGCCTCCCTGGCTCCTCACAGTCCCTCCAGCCCAGTGTGCTCCTCCTCCTTCCTCGGGGACAGCCTAGACCTCTTTGGCCTCCATGACCCTCATCACTTGGCCCAGCCCCCTCCCTCTGGCCTGCCCTCCCTCCCTTCCACCCCCTTCCTACTCCAGCCTCGATACCTCTCCGTCCTCCATCACTCATAGCTGCAAGAACTCCCCCTAGCTGCCTCTTCTCCATCACACACATACACACACACACACACACACACACACATGCCATCTCTGTATAGCCTCCTTTCCCCTCCATCACTCACACAGACATGCAGACACACCGACAGACACATACACCAGCCACTCCACAGCATCTCTTCACACACACACACCAAGCAGCCGCTCTGTGTTATGTACATGCGCACAAGCATACTGGTTACTGTATTTTTTAAGATGCATCAAAAAGAAGAAAGTCAAAGAAAGGAATTTGTTTGATAAGCAGAGGGCAAATATTCTGTAAATCCATCTCTTGCTAAAGCATGCACACAATGAATACAACAAACCATTGGCAAAAAACCCCAAACCATTAGCTTCCATTATATTTTTGGTAGAAACTGATAGTGCAGTTGGTTGTTTTGTTATTACATTTTCTATAAAGAGGACCTAATGGAATGAATTGATGTTATTACTTCATAGAGCATTGAGGTAAATTCATGTAGCATTCTAAACCTTTATTAACATGCTGGGGAGTAACATCCTATACCTGCTGGAGACACAAGAAAGAGGCAGAGTCATTGAGCCACTATCACTGGTCATTAAGGACCTCTGTAATCTTACAAAACCAGTATACATATATATAATGTGTGTGTGTATACATATACATATATACATATCTGTATATATACTGTGATTATAAAAGTACACCAGTTCATTGTAGATTATTTGAAAGCAAAATAAGAGAAAAAAGGAGTTCAAAATCTCCTATGTTCCTACCAGTTGGTGGAACTGACAGGCATATTCTTCCTGCCATTTTTCTAGGTACTTGCCTACATGGTTCAGGTACAAATTTACTTCCTGAGAGCTCTTAATTTTATATCAAATGTATCATTTGTTATGAATTGAGACTTTTACATTTTATAGGTGATTACTTGTGGTTTGTAAGAAATCTACTGACCTGTGTATAATTACTTTTGACCTACCTTGCTAATTTTCTATTAATTCTGAGTTTTCTGGTTTCTTTCTTCCCCCCTTGGGTGTTTATTTATACAATTGTATTGTTTCCAAATTATTTTTTCTTTCTCTTCTTTTCTTTTTTAATGTTTTACTTATTTTTCATTAGTACATGTTTGCAGTGCATAATGATAACAATTATGAGGAGGAGTTAGTACATAATACATCTTAATTTTTTTCTCTCTTTTTTTTTATATGCCACCCTTCCTCTCCTTCTCTACTCCTTCCAACCCTTGCTCCTGTTCCCAATTGCAAAAGCTCTATTTTAATCATTTTTTTCTTTCAATTCTTTTTTTCCATTCCCTTTTCTTCCCCTCCCTCCCTTCCTCTTCCCTCCATTTCTTGCTACCCTATCCATTTGAAAAGATCTCCCTACTTCCTTTATAATATTCAAGCATCTTAGGTCTCTTGCCTCAGACTTTTACAATAATGAAAAAATACTTAAAGTAACGAAGGTCATTGCTTTTGTTGCTTTTGATTTTAATAGAGTGTCAGTACTACTTTGCCACTGTGAAGGATATAGACTTGCAAGAGGCTTGCGATAGGCATGTCTTGTTACATAAAGTTACATATTTCCATTCCCTGTAACCACTAGAGTTTTGTTGTCATTTTTTATTTTTTTCTTTTCTTCTCTACATTACAAACAGATGTAGATATTTATGAGTTGCCTTTTTGAAAATTTTCCTTTTTAAATCTAATTAATATGTCTAGAATGTTAAATTATCCTCTCTTTTCCATAAATCTATTTGATTATGGTGAGTTTTCTTTATTATACTTAGGATTTCTGCATTCATCTTGCCAAATAAGGGTCATGAAAAATAACTCATTTTTTAAAATCATTGTTACATTTTATTATCAAAATTTGCAAATTTGATGAATGTCATTATATTGTATACCTAAAATGTACCAATAAAATTAATTTTAAAAAGAAAAAAATTTGCAAATTTTGAAAAAAATAAATGGGAAATTTTTCTTTTTTTTCTAACCTAAGGAAGGCTTATATGGAAATTCTATTTATATTAACATGTTTAAAATAGGTTGTATATAAGAGGAATAAATTTGGAGCCTAAAAGTGGATGTACATTTTGGACAGGTTTTTTTCTTTTTCAAGTTGTAGCTGGTTTACTGTATTTGGGGGCAGTTCAAACAGAAGCAGATATTATTGTGTTATTATTGGAATTTATTTTTGGTCTGTGAGTATCCATATTTTTTTATTCTTCATTTTATATATCTTTACTTCTTTTCTCTCTTGGACATGCCAGATATTTATTTTATTTATAACAGATTTGTATGAATCTGTGGCCAATTGTTGTGTCCCTTTCTGCTTTACCATCTATTCATTTTTTCTTTGAGTATAATTTTATTCCCCAAATTTCCTCATAGAGGTCCTTACTAGGAAGACCTCATTTACTAATTCTAGGATATAAAATAGGTAAGGGTTATAAATACCTTTTATGAGGAGAGGAAGGAATTCCTGGGTAGCAGGATCAGACAATGCACACAGAAGTCAGGTAAGGATACAGAGTTGAAGGCAGAGAGAGGGTTAATGAGTGAGGTGTGGCCTGAGGAGTGAGAAAATACCCACTGGGAAACATGGAAATTTACCCTGGGGCTTGGTACATGAAAGTAGGTCCACATATTTTTATTGAACACTAAATAGTGAAGACTGATCCCTCCCACTCTTCAATTTCTTCTTACAGGGACTTATGGAGCCAGAATCTGGGGTCAATGGAACAGCCATTGCTGAGTTTATTCTACTGGGCTTGGTGGAATCACCAGGGCTTCAACCAGTTGTCTTTGTGGTCTTCTTTGTTGCCTACCTGGTCACCGTTGGGGGCAACCTCAGCATCCTGGCAGCCATCTTGGTGGAGCCCAAGCTCCACACCCCCATGTACTTCTTCCTGGGGAACCTCTCAGTGCTGGATGTTGGGTGCATCAGTGTCACTATTCCCTCAATGTTGGGTCGTCTTGTGTCCCACAAGCGTACAGTTCCATATGGAGCCTGCCTCACACAGCTCTTCTTCTTTCATCAGTTGGCCGGTGTAGACTGCTTCCTGTTGACTGCCATGGCCTACGACCGGTTCCTGGCCATCTGCCGGCCCCTCACCTACAGCGCCTGCATGAATCACACAGTCCAGAGAATGTTGGTGGCTGTGTCCTGGGTGTGTGCCTTCACCAATGCACTGACCCATACTGTGGCCATATCCACACTCAACTTCTGTGGCCCCAATGTGATCAATCACTTCTACTGTGACCTCCCACAGCTCTTCCAACTCTCCTGCTCTAACATCCAACTCAATGAGCTGCTGCTCTTTGGTCTGGGGGTCCTCATGGCTGGTGCACCTGTGATTCTCATTGTCACTTCCTACACCCATGTGGCAATTGCAGTTCTTCGAATCCGCTCTGCTGAGGGCAGGAAGAAGGCCTTCTCCACGTGTGGTTCTCACCTCACTGTGGTGGGCATCTTCTATGGGACTGATGTCTTCAGCTACATGAGGCTGGGTTCAGTGGAGGCTTCAGACAAAGACAAAGGCATTGGCATCCTCAACACTGTCATCAGTCCCATGCTGAACCCACTCATCTACAGTCTTAGGAACCCTGATGTGCAGTGTGCCCTGCGGAGGGTGCTCACCAGAAAGCAAGCTATGGTGTGAAAGGTGTCTCAGGATGGCCAAAACTACACAGCAGCAGTCCCTGTCTCTCCTAGATCTCTGATCAAGATGACTTTTGTTAGAAAGTAATACTCTTGCTTTCCAAAGGGGCTCTACTTAATAGTAGGTATACACATCCTGCAGAACAAACCCCTTGACCAGCCATTTGGTCCTGGGAACCCTTCCCAGTTCTGGAATGAGGTGGAACTCAGAAAACTCTGTATCCTGGGAGGCTCAAGTCCTGCAGGGAGGGCCCTTCATTTCTATTTTTACTAAGATTCTCTAAAATACTAGCAAAGATTCTCTCCAAACTGGAAAATGAAAAGTCACAGCTTAGTACAAAGAAGTGGCACATCCTGGCATCAGGCTTCCCCTGAAAGCAGCTCCTCCACCTGCTTTCACAGTGAGTCCCACGAAAGGATTCAGAACTTGTGCAGTAGAACTGGGAACATTAGTTTCCAGTACCCTGCTGACATTGGAAGATTCTTTATTTTATTGATTATAAACAGAGTAAATCTAAAAACAATCTGAACTCTATCAAAAGGTATATGGTTAAAGGATATTCTTTATAGGTGTATTATTTTTCAAGCATTTTTATAAGTTCTGATAAGTAAAATTCCTAAGTTAAATGAAATAAAAATTTAAATTTATATGAATGTATATTTTTCCTCTTACTCTACAAAAATTTTGGATATTTTATGATTCCAGTGGTGAATAAAACTACTTATTCTCCAAACATCTGATAACAGTGAGTGGGTGCTATGAATAACTTCTTTTAACTTTTGACAATATAATGATTGAAAATTACTATCATTATTTTGATATGCACTTTTGATGTTCACAAAGTTGAATATATTTTCAAATATTATCCCTGATATGGTCTGAATTGTGTTTCCCTCAAATTTCATATGTGGAAGACTTCATCTCCAATGTGATTTATTTGGAGATATGATCTTGGATCTCTCTTCTCCTCCTCTCCTCTCCTCTCCCCTTCTCTCCCCTTCTCCTCCTCCTCCCCCTCCTCTTCTTCCTCCTTCTTCTCCTCCTTCTCCTCCTCCTTTTCCTTTGTCTCTCTGTCTCTCTCTTTTCTTTTGCTTCTTTCTTCCCCACCCCTCACTCCCTGCCACATGAGGATGGACTGAAAAGGTGCACATCTGCAAGCCAGAAAGAGAACCTTTACCAGAATCTGACCGTTTTGGAACAGTGATCTTGGAATTTCAGCTTCCAGAATTGTGAGAGAATACATTTCTTCTGTTTAAGCCACACAGCTTATAGTACTTTGTTATGACAGCCTGCAAAGACTAATACAATCCATTTGTATTTCTTTGTTGGTAACTATCTTTTCATATTCTTTTCTCTCTTTCTGATGGATTGTGTTTTTAATTGATTTACAGGAATTTTATTCACTGTACATTTAAATCCTTTGCCATATATTTTGCAAATAATTCTACACAGTCTCTCAACTTGCTATTTTTCTTTCACCTTTGTTTTTTATACCTTCTACCAATTGGAATTTTATATTTTCATGTCAGCTCCCACCAGAGGCAGGGTTATATTCTTTGCAGTGAGAGCAATAGATACAATAGAAAAACTAGAGTTAAGCTGGAGTCAGATTTAATGCTATGGACTTGACTATTGGGGATGGAACATGGTTACTGTTATTGAAATAGAGATGTTTTAAGATTATCCCTGGAACACAGTTCTTGGTATACTGGAAGCAATAGTCATCACAGGCAGAAGCTAAAAGTACACTATTTGGGCAAAGGGGGCTAATGCAAGCAGGGGGAGAGTAAGTCATAAGCATTATTGTTGAGATTTTGTGCTTGTAATCAAACAAACACAAGCTTGAACACCTACTTCTCAAATTCCTATGTAGTCTTAGACAAATTACTAAGTTACTTTGAGCCTCAAGTTATTTATTTATAAAATGAGTATAATAAAGGTACCACTTCAGAGAATTGGTGAAAGAGTTGATTGGGACTTAATACATTTAAAGCTCATGGAATAATGCCAGGTCCATAACAAACACAAAATAAATCTTATCAGTTAAGTAAAGTATGTTACAGATGGTTCCCTACCAAGAATTTTGAGTGTTATTCCATTTAATTCTCCCAACAACTCTAAGAGGGTATATTACACACACTTCACAGATAAAGAAACTGAAGCCCAAAGATTTTTAGCAGTTGCTAATAAATGGAAGACAGGCCTATCCATCTACAAAGGCCAGCAAGCTTCCGGAACAAACCATGCTGTCACCTAGGGCTGGGTAGATAATTAGTTGTCTGAAGAGGGCAGGAGAATCTGAGGGTTGTAATACATAATCACACCAATTTTCTGTCTTTCCTCGTTTCTATCAATAGACTAAACTTCTAAGTGCCTGGCCTGAAAATCATAGTAGGGAGAAACTTTACAGTTCATCCCCCCTCCCATCCAGCTTCTCCTAGCACAACGCAATGATTCTTCTTCCTCTCCAGGATCATTATGAGACTCCCGAGATTCAGTCCCTCTAGCCCTAACTAACAAGGCCCAGGGTGGAAACTTTGTTCTCAAGGATTCATAAGAATTTGAAGTTGTAAAGGGCCATTATTGCCCCTTTCTTTTGTTTCCCTCTCATCCCCGGATCTAAGGCAAGTTTCCTTCTTATCCTTAGATTTAGAAGTCAGTCTGCCTCAGCTCCCAAATCCTGTTTGAAACAGGCAGCAGGGGGGAATGATACTCTCAATCTTAGAATCCAGATTCAGTTCTGTCTCCACCTCTAGCTCCCTTGGGTGACTTTGGGAAAGCAGACTGCTTCTCTATGTCCTCATCTTTTAACTGAGTTTTTGTAATATCTCCCTTCACTATCCCCATAGACTAATATGGGAAGGGGGTGGAAATGAAGACATTGGAGAAATTCTAAATTCCCTGAGGTGTAAGGCCCCACTGCTTCACTACTGCAGTATTTATTAGGGCTTGTATTATTGACCTGTCTTTGGCCCTCCCCATAGCCGCCTCCTCCTTCATGGGACTAATTTCAAGGTCCCAAGAGGCTAATACTATGAAGGAAAAGCCACACAACAGACATGGTCTCAGACTCCCTTTATCTTAGTTCCATACGTACAGCCACCTGTTGCTTTCAGTATAGCCAACTAGTGTGGTTTCTTGCCCCTTCACATCCCTTTCCAGGAAACCTCACTGGCCTCCGAGCCATCACAAGGTGAGTTCTTTTATGGCTCTCCCTGCACTCCCATGTCACAGGAGAGAGATGTTAGCTATTTCTTAGTGAGTCAGATCTCGTTTTACAGATGTGAGAATTAAAGACTCAGTAGCAAAAATAAGAGACCTGCTCAGGATGACATCAAACAGGTAAAAGAGCTGAGTCTATCACCCACTGAGGCTCCTTCTCCGGGCAACTTTTAAATCCCATCTTTTTTGGGTGAAGTTTATTTCCAGATTCTCTTAGGAGGTCCGGAGGTAGATTCAGTGTTCAGTTTCCCTGCCTATAACTCTATCGTTACAGTGCAGCCTGGCCGGACCCCCAGTACCAACCTTGATGCATGAGGGACCGAGGGGAGCCTCAGAGCAGGGGATGGTTACAGCATAATTAAGGGGCCCTGGGGCTTGGGTGGGCCCTCAAGAGAGGTACTGTAAGGGTATTTCTCATCAGTGACCACACTTGTGATCCTATCATTTGAGACAGCCTGGTAGAGTCCAGTGGACAATACAGAGATCCCACATTCCCTTTATTTCCTGTTCATTGAGCATTAGACAACAGCTACAAATCTGGCCACAATTTTAAAGACTATCTCTTCTGATTGCAAAAAATATTTGTGATATTTATATAAAAAGCTATGTCCAAGTGTGGATTGCTACAACTGTATACCCCATTTGACAAAAAGAAGCGTCATCCCTACAACAATAACCTTGTGCCTTTCACTCAAACCCCTCCTCAAAGCAATCCTTCAGTTTAGCACAAATTCCAACTTGTCCAAAATATCCTTTTTTAATTCCTATTAGTCACATTGATACCTCTTTGCTAGAAATTCTATTTGTCAAGTAGTGCAGCCATTCATTTATTTATGAAATGGTTCATAAATAAAATGGGTTGATGTATATAGGTTCTAAAGATCAATCAGCCATGAATGTTGTCCTGAAATTGGAATAACTAGACTAAATGGCTAAATGATTATGCTAAGAGCTAAGTGCCATGTAGAATAAAATATAAGTCAATTTTAGAATTTGGAAGACACAAATGCCATTTTAAAATGGGCACAGACCAATCTGGGAAATACTTCTTCAGGAGATAGCATTTGAGCTGAGTTATGAAGACTTTGGCTATGTTACACTATATAGAAAGCGTAACATATACAAGGATGGGGTATAGGAAATCCCAGCTATTGTAATCTGATGACATGGTTAAAACGAAGAAGGGTATCAGGGGGCAGCTACTGACTGGCCATGACCCACCTACAGCACCAATTTGAACTTGAGTGATCACAGCCTACAAGGTAAGACATTAGATCTACAAGGGAAGAGCTATAAAGACCGTGGGCTGGGTCTCTGAGTCTTAGAGTGGGTCACAAATAAATTCAGGGAGAATTAAAAGAGAAGGACAAGGCTTTATGAGACACCTTGGGTTCTCAGAGTGGCAGTAACTATAGTGGTTAAGGAAAGAGACTCTGAAGACAGAATGCCTGGATTAAAACCCTTCTATGGCTCTTGCTTTCTGTGCTCATATTTTTCTTCCTATAAAATAGGGATTAAGAATTGTACTCATTTCATGGGGATGCTGGGAAGATTAAATTAACAAATACAGAAGTACTTACATTGTTGTGACCTTATAACCTACTTTAAAAGCTGAAAGACATAATCTATGCTCACTGATTTTTCTAGCTAGTCTTCTTGTTTTTATATATGAACTTTAGAACTAGTTTCACACTTACTTTTTAACCTGTTGGTATTTTTGTTTTGAATTGTTATAATTTATTA
>NW_004624786.1:5772213-5787670 GCF_000247695.1 Heterocephalus glaber | reverse complement strand
GTGACTCGGTACCTACCTGTCTGCAGCAGGCTGATTCTTCTATTCATATTTTACCAGTAGTGTTTTAGTAACCAAGTATAGTTGTTGCATTTTAAACAGATTTTTTTTAGGGCCTATCACAGTTAATAGCTTAATATTTAACCACACTTGTCCTCCCAGAATAAACTACTAAAATTGATTTGCTAGTATTTTATGTAGGCTTTTGTAATTATATCTGTAAGTAACATTGGCCCGCAACCTCTTCGTACATGTGTGTATCAACCTCATGGGTTATTTAGAAGTATGGTGTTTATTTTCAAGTATCTGGAAATTTTTCTCATATCTTTCTGTCATTCATTTCCAGTTTGATTTCATTGTGGTCAGAGAACACATTGAGTATCATTTCAATTTTAAATGTATTGAGGTTTATTTCATGGCCCAGGGAATGGTCTATCTCAGCATATGTTTTGTAGGCACTTGAAAATAATGCTTGTTCTGCTGTTATTGAAGAGAGTGACCCATAAATGTCAAATAGATACTGTTAGTTGCTGGTATGATAGAGTTCTCCTATATTCTTCTTAATTTTCTATCTGGTTGTTTTATCCATAGTTGAAGAAGGGGATCTGAATTCTACAGTGACCCTTCCAGGTCACACCCCCAGTGACCTACCTCTAACTAGGCCCCACCTCCTAACAGCAAGCCAGCTGTAGTGCCCCAATAATCCAGTCAACTTGCACAAGCCTCTCCTCTAAGTGCCTGAGGCTTTGAGGGGACATTCCAGATCAAACCATGACATCTGCCAACATAATAGTGTAGGTGAGGGAAATTGAGAATGGGTAGTGGAAAGTGGACATGGTGATCTTCAGTTATATACTTGGGACAACCTGAAGGAGTGGGAGCTATATCTTGTTTCACTACACTTGTATTTAAATTTGTTCTAGCTCATAATTGGCCATTAGCTTGGCCTTTACCTTAGGGGGAATTCTGAATGACAGGATGCATATTCACCCTTTTGGAAAGGACTGAGGCTGAATACATTTTACAAACAACAACAAATGGAGGCCCCATACTATAGGATAGGAAGGAGCTGGATAAAATTAAAAACTACAAATGGATCAATGACTGAAGGCATCGATTGTATTAAACATCAACCTTGTGCATCTCCTCAGCCTCTTTTGACCCCTTCTTCCTGAAAGCATCACCTGCCCTCTGAATCTTGGTACTATCACTGATTGCCTTACTCCTGCCAGGAGAGGGGGCTGCTACTCACCACAAGGAAGAAAAGATGTGTGTGCTCCACCGCCCTCTGTGCCATACTCCCTGAGATGACCAGAATCTCAGCTGAATCTGTAAATTCCTCATGGGCTTGAAGCAGATACACACACATAACATTTACAATCAGCCTGATGTAAGCAGATGAGGAAGCTAGAGAATAGCCACACCCTAGTATCCATAAAATTTAACTTTAATTTATTTAATCAATCTTTGAATTGTAAGTTATCTATAAATCCTTTTACTAAAAAGAACATATATCACCTCTGTATTCTTGACAGCATTGTTTCAACAGCTACAAATATTTTTAATGGTTCATGACCTTGAGTCAGAAAGTGTATAATTTCCTTTTTTTGTTTTGTTTTGTTTTGTTTTTTTGGTACCAGGGATCGAACTCCAGACCTTGCGCTAGTGAGGCAGGTGCCAGAACCACTGAGCTAAATCTCCAGCCCTAATTTGCTATTTTTATGGGGAAAACATATTTATTTTTTCACTTAAATTTGAAAATCTTTACTATCCAACATTGACATCACTTTCTATTTTGTCTTTACCCTTTTTTCCATGACCACTAATCAAGATTTGATAAACTAACACGAAAGATTCACAAATTTTAGAATTATGAGTTTGCAAAAGATATCTCTCTTTGTGAAAAGTTACTAATAAGTAGGGTGATGTGTGTCTCAATGACAAGGATACATTCTGAGACATGCGTCAGACAATTTCATCATTATGTGAACGTCACAAAGTGTACTTACACAGACCTAGAAGATATAGGTCAATCACTCAACATTGCCTTTTTCTGCAATGAAAATAATTGATAATAGAGGGTATATGAGGTTTTTGTCAGCCTAACACAGCATGCTATTTTACAGTAAACTTTTATAAGTAGGAATATGCTCCAAAATAATGATTAAAAATATAGTATAGTAAATATAAAATAGTAACTTAATTTTTATTTCACTATCAACTATTATGTACTATACATAATTATATGGCAGTACAGTAGGTTTGTTTACACAAGCATCACCACAAACACCCAAGTAATGCAATGTGCTATGTTAGGACACAAGGTTGATAGGCAATCAATAGGAATTTTTCAACTCTGTTTTAATTTTATGGGGTCACTGTCATATATATGGCCTGTCATTGACTGAAGCATCATTCTGAAGTACATGACTATAAAATAAATGAGCAAATAAGCAACTCAGAACAGATTAAAGCACAATGCAAAATCTTGATTGTCCTCAACAATATCAAATTCATGGTGGGGAGCCAGAGAGGGAAGCAGCGGATAAGGTACATCTAGGATCAGAAGTGAGACTTGAGGTAGAAATTGCTGGAAGACTTTCAGCAGAGGGAAGAGAGGACAGCTTCAGTTTCTCTGCAGAAATCACTAGCCCTTCAAGGAGATTTTGCCTCTGAGAAGTCTGACCAGTGCCCTCTTCATGTCCTTGTTCCGAAGGCTGTAAATGAAGGGGTTTAGGAGGGGAGTCACCACTGTGTACATGACAGCAGCCGCTGTGTCTTCCGCCACTGAATTGAAGGAAGAGGATGAGGGACACAGGTAAGCCCTGATCACTGTCCCAAAGAACAGGGCAACCACAGTGAGGTGGGAACCACAGGTAGAGAAGGCCTTGCGCCTTCCCTGGGCAGAGGGGACTCTGAGGATGGCTAAAACAATGCAGATATAAGAGACCAGGATTAGCAAAACTGGGATTAAAATGACTGCACCCCCCAAGAAGAGAAGCACAAGGTCATTGACCTGGGTGTCAGAGCAAGAGACCTTCATCAGGGGTCCCAGGTCACAGAAGAAGTCAGGAATGATCTTCTTAGAGCAGAAGGAGAGCTGGAACATGAGGAAGGTGTGGGTCATAGCGACAAGATTTGTAAGAGTCCAGCAGGCAGTCACCATGAAGGTGCAGCGCCGGAGGCTCATAGTCATTGTGTAATGGAGAGGGAGGCAAATGGCCACGTAGCGATCATAGGCCATTGTGGCCAAGAGAAAGATGTCCATGTCCCCAAAAGTCAAGAAGAAATAGAGCTGAGTCAGGCATCCTGCATAAGAGATGGACCTGCTCTGGGTCTGGATGTTCACCAGGGCCTTAGGCACAGTGGTGGAAGTGAACAGGATGTCTGCACAGGACAGGCTGGCGAGGAAGAAGTACATGGGGGTGTGGAGATGCACATCAGCACTGATGGCCAGGACAATCAGCAGGTTCCCAGCCACAGTGATTACATACATCCACAGGAATAGCAGAAAGAGGATGCTCTGTTGCTCTGGCCACTCTGAGAATCCCCAGAGGAGGAACTCGAAACCTTTGGTTTGATTTCCTCCTGCCATGAGCTGAGAGGTCTGAGAAAAAGATCTTAAGTGACCCCTATTAAAGTTATGTTAAAAGTTTCACTTCAGATGGTTGGTGAGGATGCATTTTCTGAACTCTAGAGAAGAAAGAATGACAATGTATGAGGTATAATCAAAATATACAACTAATGTTTAAATTCTAAAAATTTATCACAGTAAAAGACACATCACCATTTATCTCCCTCAAAACATGTCCCCCCCATTTCAAATATGCTTATCTCATCATTCTTGCCACTTTTTAAAACAGTTCTGGAAGTGCTTTTTCATGTCTTAACAACCAATGTGTGATAAAAAAAATATGGTGAATAGAGCCAGGGATTTAGCTCAGTGGTTCTGCTGCCTGCCTTGAAAGTGCAAGATCCCAAGTTCGATCCCCAGTACCAAAAAAAAAATATATATATATATATATATATGGTGAATGTGTATATATATGGTGAATGCTGATGCCAAGTCCCATTTGATGTAAAAACATCATAATGTGTCCTCATTCACTTTTTCCACTGGATCTGGCACCAGACGACTTCATGGTCAACATGACCATGAAAAGTAAACCTACCATGATTTTGAATTGACTCAGGATAACAAGGCTGCCATAACAGTGCAACTAAAGACACTCATGAAAGAGGACTTCCAGAACTGCTTCAGAAAGTGGCAAAAACAATGGAATAAATGTGCTCAAAAGTAGGGGGAATATTTTGAGGTAGATTAATGGCAGTGTGTCTTTTACAGTGATAAATGTTATAAATTTAAACATTCATTATATTTTAACCAATTTCATATTTGTATTAAAGTTCTTATTAAAGCCTACTAAATAAACCATGGTAAAAAGCCTGGGAGACCCAATTTAAGATCATTGAAATAGATTTTTTATTTGATTTCTCTACCCAGTGATGGCAAACCTTTTAGAGGCCAAGTGTCTAAACTGCAACCTAAAACCCACTTATTTATCACGCAGTGCCAACACTGCAATTAAACCTGAATGCTAGGCTCCTGGGACCATGCTGGGGCAACTTGGCTTGTGTGGCAACAGAGAGAGCTCTGCATACCTACTATGACACTCATGCCGTATGTTCACCATCACTGCTCTACACTCCTATCTATCCCAATTTTGTTAGTTGTACTTTCTTTTTCTTTTGTTCTACTCAGGAGAATCAAAAAGTTTTATACATTCACTCATTCAGTCATTCTACGGATATTCAGTACCAACTCTGGACCTGGTACAATGCCAGGTAAATAACATAGGTTAATCCTTAACCTCAGAGAATTTTTCAACCTGCTTATATAAAAATCTTACAAAATTTTGATTCTTTGACCTCAGGCTGTTCTGATCTATCATACCCCAAAGTCAATATTTTGAAGACAAAATTTCTTATTATCCATTCTTCCAGAAACCAGTATTCAACAAACAACTATTTGACAAAGATTTGTTACATACAGATTACTCTTCAAGGTATCAATGAAATAGCAAAAACAAGTCATGATCTCTTGTCTCCAGAATCTCAAAACGAGAGAGAGAAAGAGAGAGAGAGAGAGAAAGAGAGAGAGAGAGAGAGAGAGAGAGAGATAGAGATTGTAATAAAAGCAGAAAGCAGAGCGGGACAGAATAGGAAGCTTTTTAGGATACAAATGTAGCTGAGTTTTACCAGATGGCTATGCACAGCATAGTGAAGCAAACTTTTGGGGATTGAACTCAGGACCTTGTGTTTGTGACGCAGGCATGGCGCCACTGAGCTAAATCCCTGGCCCAATGAAGCAAACTCTTGACCAAAGGCCAGGAAGTAGAAATTCCTGGTCCAACTTGGGGATGGGAAGCAGAAACTTTGAGCACATGGTGGAAATAAAGCAGGAAAGAGAACAACTTCAGTATCAAATGTGGAAAAGTTCTGAATGGAAAGCGAATATTTGGAATTTTATTCTATACGTTATAGGGAGCTACTAAAACTATTCAAGCAGGTCATGACTTCAGGGTTGAGCAAGCCTGTGCATGAAACCCTGCCTGCCTCTCCAAGGTCTAAAGCCAAGAGTTAGACACGAAATCTGTTAGGTGAAAACAAAGAAAAAAATTACCTTTGTTACAAAAAAGACTAGGTTGAAGAATGTGTCTTAGCTCTGTTCATTAAATGAGATTTTTGATACTCTTCTGGAATTGAAAGCATTTTCTCTTTCATGTGATCAGCACATAGCTAAAATAAAGTAATTCAGAATGATTGAAAATTAAATGATAAGAGGCTAATATGAACAAAAGAACACGATCTTTATGCCAACCAAGACAGAACTCACTCAGGACAAAAAGTATTAAACAATATGCAGGCTGCCTTATGAAAATAAAACCTACATTCACAATGGTATTGTTTTTGTTTTTTCTCTTTGGTACCGGGGATCAAACTTTGGACCTTGTGCTTGCGAGCCAGGCAGCAGAACCACTGAGCTAAATCCCCAGCCCTACAATGCTCTTGTTTAAAATACAATATATATGATATCTGAGTACCAAACAAAACAGCAGAAATTTTCTTGAAGTAGAAACTATAGAAAATACAAGAAAGATAGAAACATGTTGATAAATAGCTGTAAATAAACTTTGTTAGTCCAAGTCAGAGTAAATGGTTAAAAAATATGTATAGAGAACATTAAAATAATAAAACATATGTGTGGATCTGTGTATGTGTACCATGATGTTCCAAAAATAGTAATAAATGTACTTTACTTTAGTTTCTAACATATTTTTAAAAGACAGTATCCAAGGCCACAGAGAAAACTGCAAAGAAGGCTTAGATACAAGGGATATATGTAAAACACATTTTCTCAAGTTTAGCAACCATAAGTTAGAAATATAATTTTTTAAAAATCACAGTAACAAAATGGCAAAAACAAAATCTATTTTAAAATATTTAAAAATAAGTACAAGTGAACCGTAAGACTAAGGAAAGAAAGCTATAAAATTTTGTGAAGAAAGTCAGCAAGATATAAAAATTGGGGGGAAATCATACCATGTTCTAGGTTGGGAAAATTTTATTATCATAAAAATTCTAACCATCTCCAAATCAAAATGTAAACATAATGCAGTACAACTGCAGTTAAATTACTGCTGAGTTGCAACTTTAAAGTCTCAGCTCAAACAAAAAGTGCCAAGTAGCAGTCACTCTCCACTATATTATGTGATTGTTGACTTCATGTAACTCTCTACATACTAAGATTTTCTTGGTTTTGTTTCCTTGACCTTTTTCCTCCATGGAAGTAAATTTCCTTTCAAGCTTGTTTGCCATTATATCTTCATTACCTCACATAGTAGTTGGCACTGGCAGACTAGAAAGACAGTATATACTTGTAACACTTTGTAATAGAGAAATATATAGCATGCCATATAAGAACATATATGCTAGTAGAGGGATATTTAATTCAGCTTCATGAAAAAGAGTGTGCTCTGCATGCTATCAGCAACAGATAAAAGCAGAATGAGTAAAGAGGGACAAGAAACTACTTGAACAGCTAAAGAGAGGAGATTTCAGGGCCTAGGGACTGGTCAGAAACTTCAAGATGCCAGTGATCTCTGAAGGCCATGTCCCCTCAACTACACTAAGGGCTCAACACACTGAGCTCGAAAGCCTGGCTCTGCCAGACCTAAGGCACAGGCTCAGAGCAAGGCCCTTGCCCCCTCCCCAAGAAAAGGGACATTTCCTGTAAAGTAAAACATATCTTCCTGCCAGAGATCCTTGCAGAGCCTGGAGGGGGTAGGGGGAAGAAGGTCCATGTTAAATGGAAAACAATTTGCACTCAGTAAGTCCTTCTAGGGCCCCTGACTCAGAACTCTCAAGAGTCAATAGAGATAGCTCTTGCTATTACCCTGTGCAAAGTGAGGAAATTGGGGCTCAAAGAGGCTCCATGTTTTACCCCAAGTTCACATACCAATAAGTAGCAGTATCTAGATGTGGTCTTTACTCTTTGACTCCAAATACCATGCACTAGTTTGGTGCACTTGGGGAAGGACAATGACCATGTAGAGCCTATCTATGTTCGGACCCAAATTGATTGATTCTCCTGGCCAGCTGTCTAGCTCATAGTATCTCTCTCTCTCTCTCTCTCTCTCTCTCTCTCTCTCTCTCTCTCTCTCTCTCTCTCTCTCTCCTTCTGAGTTCCTTCCCTCAGTGCTAATCTGAGCCTGGTGGTCTCCTTATGACCTGTTCCCTATTTTTGCCATCATCAATCTGACACCCTGTGTCTGCTCTGTAGAGCTATATGTGATATTTTTTTAATTCCTTTAACACACAGATTTCTCCCAGTCCCATCCCCAGACTTCACATTCTCACTCTCTCTTCCTTCTGCCTGGACCCTCCACCTCATTCCTTCATTTACTTCCTAGTCATCTCTTAGATCACAATATAAATACCCCAGAGATGCCTTGTAAGCTTTCTAAACCTTATTGAGCATTCTGACATAAACCTTCACTGACCATTTTTAACTATAATTCCCTACTAAAACACTACAGTAATGCATAAGTACTGTTTTGCCACTAGATGACGGCTTCCATGAGTCATGCCCCTGTGTGTTTGGTTCACCACTATGATTCCCAAATATCTAAGATGATGCCTGGCACAAAAGAGATGTTCAATATACCTGTGTGCCTAGGTAAATGCAGAAAGCTGAAGCTTGTGGAAGTGAAAGGAACGAAAAGATGGTTTCCCTGAATTCATGCAAAGGGGGTCCAAAAAGTTTAAAACTCTGTCCTATCTGCAACTGGTGCAACAGATCAATTATAAACTTCCATTGATGCAGAGCAAAGGAATAATAAGCATTCTCCACTCCTGCCCATCCCTAATGGATCAGTCACTCAGGAGGGAATGTCTTAGTCAAAGCACAGATCCTCCCTTTAAATACCCACCATTCTGAGCATCCAGTCTGGAATGAGAATATCAAACCCACATCCATCCTGCAAGATTCACTTGGATTTCCTCTGTGTGAAGGAAAACAGTTATTTCACCAGTCACTTCTAGCCCATGGAGCTGGCTCTACATCACTCCATCCTCCTTGTCTAAGACTTCCAGGGCCACACAAGCCTGCAGGGATCCTCCTTTTTCTGCTTTTATTACCTGTTTCCTAAACTCTGTCCCCCAAAATATTTGGTGACTCCATAGATTGCTTTGTAAATCTATCTTTGGGTTGGAAAAGAAGTCTTCATCTTTCCTACCAAAACGAGTACAATTGTCAAAATTTCATTGTGCTTTCATTATCAAATGATTAGCTCTTTTTTCTCTACTTGACTCAGGCCCATTAGAGACGGAGAGCAAGTCTAATTTGCGTATCCCTCACAGGATCTGAGATATGCTAAGTTTGCCATGGTGAACTGGGCCCTCTCAGGACTGTGTACCATTCCATTTATGAGGCTTACCATGTGGCCTGTGTTTGATCCAGCCACCATCACCATAACCTGGTACTGCTTTTTCAGTCATCTGTATCATCGGAACATCACATGAAAAAGTTGCTTGAGTATTGTGAGGCTGTCCCCCTGGAGCAACGAATCTGATATCAGCCTCCTGGTCTTGGGTCCTCTGGTGCAACAAGGCTGTCCTACAATCCCAACTGCAGCAGGACTGCAGATGAGGCTTTCTGTACATTCACATTAGGACCTCTGATGCAGCCCCAGGGGCCCATCCCCGAGTCATAAGACTTAGCCATCCATTTATCTGTTAAGCGGTATCAGTGTGAGCTCTTGAGTGTCCTGTGGGAGGCTGGAAGTAATTGTTCCATGCCCCACACAATCCCCTCAGGAGCAATTTCTTGGAAGGAAGGACAGTATTGGACTTCCTCCAAGAAAAATTATTAACTCCCTGTTTCTTGGACTGAACTAGATCCAAAAAAAAAAAAAATCTCCTTTGGTCCATGACACTTAAAATTACACTCTTTAAAGTAAATCACAAGAGGCTCGGAGCGGAGCAGGAGGCGGGCGGCTGCTGTCCGGCGTCGTCGCGCCGTCCTCCCTCCTCCGCTCCCTCCGCCCCTTGCCAGGAGCCCGAGACTCCTGGCGCCGCTGCTCCGAGCCCGCAGCTCGGGCGCGGGACCAGCAAGCGGAGCGGGGAGGACGGCAGCGCGGAGATCACAGCCCGCTCGCGCCGGCTCGGGAGCCGGGTTGCATCGTGGACCCCGCCAGCCCCAGCCCATCCCAGGCCGGGTGGCCGCAGCCCGGAGCCTCCCCGCCGCCGTCCCGAGGCACGCGCGGCGCAGACATGAACACCAGCGATGCCAAGGAGTAGCTGGCAGGCAGGGAAATCCCTCAGCTCTTCGAGAGCCTTTTGAATGGACTGATGTGCTCTAAGCCGGAAGATCCAGTAGAGTACTTGGAAAGTTGCTTACAGAAAGTAAAGGAACTAGGTGGCTGTGACAAGGTAAAGTGGGACACATTTGTCAGCCAGGAAAAGAAGACCTTACCTCCGCTAAACGGGGGACAGTCGCGGAGATCCTTTCTAAGAAATGTAATGCCTGAAAATTCAAATTTTCCCTATCAGCGGTATGATCGGCTCCCTCCAATCCACCAATTTTCCATAGAAAGTGGCACAGATCTCTCAGAGACTGCAGAGTTAATCGAAGAGTATGAGGTTTTCGATCCTGCTAGACCTCGACCAAAAATCGTTCTTGTCATAGGAGGTCCTGGAAGTGGAAAAGGTACTCAGAGTTTGAAAATCGCAGAACGCTATAGATTCCAGTACATTTCGGTGGGAGAATTATTGAGAAAGAAAATCCACAGCGCCAGCAGCATTCGCAAGTGGAGCCTCATTGCCAAGATCATTACCAACGGTAAACTGGCCCCGCAGGAAACGATTACCGAAATAAAACAAAAATTGATGCAGATACCCAACAAGGAGGGAATTGTTATTGATGGGTTTCCACGGGACGTTGCCCAGGCTCTGTCTTTTGAGGACCAAATCTGTACTCCTGACTTGGTGGTCTGCCTGACCTGTGCCAACCAGAGGCTCAAAGAAAGGTTACTGAAGAGGGCCGAGCAGCAGGGGCAGCCCAATGACAACCTGAAGGCTATGAAAAGGCTATGAACTTCAACCAGAATGCCGCGCCCTTGGTTAAATACTTCCAGGAAAGGGGGCTCATCGTGACCTTTGACGCTGACCAAAATGAGGATGAGGTGTTCTATGACATCAGCCTGGCCATTGACAACAAGTTATTTCCAAACAAAGAGGCTGCAGCAGGTTCAGGGGACCTTGACCCTTCCATGGTGTTGGACCCTGGAGACATCACTGATCCAGGATCTGATTATGAAGACCAGATGGAGAACCAAGGCCCAGACATGTTCAGTAATATACCAGGGATTCAGCACAGGTGGTGTGACTTTACCAAGTTTTCACGGATGGTAGCATGTCTACTGCAGGAGAGTCCTGGGCAGGGGACAGGGCTTTGGAGAGCTGGGGACCCCATTCAGCTCCCGGCTCCAAAGGAAGACAGTGTGGGCCTGGAAGGCATCAAAGGCAATTGAGTGCCCATTTACCTCTTCCTTGGTTTTTCTAGAACCTCCCACAAGATCGGAGCAGGAGTGGGCCTAGAGGAGCAGGCATATCTGGTGTTACTAGGGCTGAGGCTTTTTGTTCCTGCTTTCATTTTTAATTTAGAAGCTTGATGGCTTGTGGGGGGTACACCTGGTTCTAAACAGTAATCTCCACAAGCCTCCTTTCAAAATCACTTTGCTTTTTCATTAATCTTGTCTGGGAAAACCAGCAGAGAAGCCAAACTAACACTTCCAGTGCCTGCCATATATTCCTAACCTTGGAGAAAGTCAGTCAGCAGCTTTGATCAAGTGCCCATCCTATGCCAAAAGCTCCCATGATCTGGTTTAATCTTCACCAGGACTCTGGGAGAATACCATCCCCAAGGTCACACAACTAATAATGTCTTCACTCAAGTTCATGCCTTTCCAATAAGCCGTTTGGCCGCCCCAGAATCCATAATGATCCTCTCCCACCCAAAGCACAACAAACCAAGCAAAATTAACCAACTTGTATTTTATTCTAGTATTTTCACAAGAGCTTATCTCTTCACATGCTTATAAAAGAAGCAAGCTATATAAACAGATGTCTAAGATGGCACAAAAAATCAGAAGTGTGTGATTTCTTGGCTTTCTATGCACAATATACTTCCATTTCCTTGCTATTTTCTTCAACTTCATTACTTTTTTCTTATTTATAAAATCAAAACTACATGTTTTGAAAAATTATAAAAAATATGAAGAAAATTAACATTAGTATTATGAGTGTTTCCTTGACCAATAAATAGTAAATAAAGTTATAATTGGAAGAGAAAAGGAGAAATGTTGATCAAAGGGAACAGAAATCAACAGAATAGTGATTGCAATAAAAAATAATGAATGCACTATACATTTCAAAATTGCCTAAACGGTAGAATTTAAATATTTTCTTTACAGAAAGAATTATAATTACCCGGGTATGGTGGTGCACTCCTGTAATTCCAGCACTTGGGTGGCTGAAGCAGGAGGATCACCTCAAGTTCAAGGCCAGCCAAGGCTGCATAGTGAGTTCAAGACCAGCTTGAACTACATAGCAAGACCATGTCTCAAAAAAACAAAAGAAAGAATTATACTGTGTAAGGTAATGACTTGTTCATTAGTCTGATTAATCATTACACGTTGTTAACATAAATCAAAACATTACATTGTACCATGTAAATACATACAATTATTGTCAATTAAAAATAAAAAATGTTAGGCTATCATGGTTTTCCTCAGGATACCTGCCCTGCTTCCTCCAGGGTGTGCTTTTATCTTACTTTTACTTGGCCCAAACTTGCTCTGCAGAGCCATTTTCTCCCTCTTGCTTCACTTTTACTTTCTCAAATCAACTTTACCACTGCTTTTTGCTCATTTTATTCAAAAAATAAAGAATTTTAAACTATAAAAAAATTAAGTAAATCACAAAAAGCTTCTGTTAAAATTATTTCATTGTATGGATTTCTTGTGTAAAGGAAGTAATTTCTTGAAATAGTGGAAAATGTAGTCATTGCCATTCTCATTTCAGTGGATTTTTCTTAGTCTTTATGAGAGGAACAATGTAATCATGGTTAAGTATTGGGGACAGAGCCAAAAGTGAGAAGAAGGAAAAAAAGAATGATAGAAACATCCCAAAAGACAGATAAAGCACTTGAAGGTTTCTTATTGGCCAAGTTTGGAACAATAGAGCAACAAAATAATGATAGTAATGGGTTATAACTGAAGGAATAAAAGGAAAACGTCACATTGATATACAGTGGTATCTTGGTACTCATCATTTCCAAGAGGCATGACAAATACCAAAAAATGACATAAACTAAACAAATTGTTTTGGCTACAAAGGGTAGTAAGTGAAGAGGTGATAGACACCAACAAGTTCTAGCTTGTGCATCAAATGTCAAAAAAACAATGAGTAGTGGTACAAAATTTTCATGTCAAAATGCATTGAATACCACATTTGACAAGTTTCAAAGCAGTTGAGTACTAAGGTATGACTAGAAGTGATTGAGTGAATGAATAAACAAAGAAAAAGATGCTCTTCCTTGTTATGTCCATCAACTTTCTATTACTGTGACAAAATACTTGAAAAACACAGCGTAAGGAAAGGTTTATTTTGGCTCATGGTTTCAGAGGTTTCAGGTAGTGCCACTGATTTTAGACCCTCAGCTAGACTGAAACATCATGGCAGAAGAAAGCTGCTCAACTCCTAACAGCCAGGAAAAGGGGGGAGGGGTGTCTGCTGGGACAAAATATACCTTTAAAAGGTATGCTTCCAGTTACCACTTATCCCAATTAGGCCCCAACTCTTAAAGTTTCCATCATCTCCCAGTAGTGGCACCAGCTAGAGAATAAGTCTATAATTTGGATCCGAAATAAGGGACATTTCAAATCCAAACTGTAACATCCCATCCCTGGCCTTCAAATGCTCATGCCCACCTCCCAGGCAAAACACATTCAGTCCATCTCCAAGGGTCCTTAAAATCTTAACAGTTGTATCAGTGCTTAAAACTCCAAGTCTAAAGCCTCCTCTGAGACTCAAGGAAAACTCTCAGCTGTGTGCCCATGTAAAAATCAAAAAACAGGCCTGGGAATTTAGCTCAGTGGTTCCGGTGCCTGCCTCGAAAGTATAAGGTCCCAAGTTCCATCCCCGGTACCAAAAAAAAAAAAAAATCAAAAAAAAAATTATATATTCCCAACATACAATGGCACAGGGCAAACAATCCCATTCCAAAAGGTGGGAATCAAAACACAATTTTTTTAAGGAAGAGCAGGATAGAAAGGAAGAATAGAACCAAAGAAAGACTGAAAACCAGCAGGGCAAACATTAAACCCTATAGCTCTGTGTCTAGCATCCAGAGAACATCGTAGCAGTATGTGGGCCCCTAAAGACTTGAGAAGCCCTGCCTCATGGCCTTGCTGGCTATAGCTCACAGAGCCACTGTCTCTGGCTCATTGTGTGTGGCTTTCCTTGGCAGATGTTCCATGTTCCTGGAGTCTCCATGTCAGTTTTGTCTTCATTCTCATTGTTATACATTGTCCTTTCAGGGGCTACCCACAGGGACTCTTGCCCTGCAACACAATGCCTGGCCTTCTAATTCTTCCTTTGAAATCTCAGTGGAAGCCTCTGTGACCTCAGAACTCTTGTATGCCTGCAAAACCAGCATTTATGTGAACAATGCCAAGGTTGGCCACCAGCTCAAGCAATAGTGGGCTGGCTTGGACCACAGCTGCAGGGGTCTTTGTGGGGCTGGATAAGCTGAACACAGGGAAATGAGTCTCAAGGAGTCAAATCCCTAGGCTGCCTTGGGCCAACACGGCACTCAGGACTCTTTTATCAGTGCAGTCTTTCAAAGAAGTTCACACTTTTGCCCCCTTACGGATACAGTGGGTTAGGTCTGAATAATTCCTGAGATTCCCCCAAAAGCATTTTTCTTATTGTCCTGGTGGAGAGTACATGACATTTTTTTCTTTTTTTTCTTTATTAATTTTATTGGTCTGTTTTAGTTATACAATATAATGACATTCACAATTGGAGATTTGTAACTTTACATAATATAACCTGATTCTTATTTTTTCCCCATTCCTCTGCCCTCCCTTCAACCACTCTATCCCTCACTATTTACAATGACTTTGTTTCAATTTTTTCATTTTCTCATATTATTTCTATTCCCTTCTTTCCTTTCCCCTAACCCTCCCATTTCCCCTTCCCCTTTGCCCCTTTTCTTCCTATTTCACATTATCTATTAAACATTTTAGTCCTTATTTGCACTTTCAGTTTATCACACCAGGGAAACTATTTGGTGTTTACATATGTGTGTCCTATTTATTTCACTTAAGAGTATTGCCTCAATGTGCATCCATTTAGCTATAAAAGTCTCTAATTTCTCATTTTTTATGGCTGAGTAATACTCCACTTTATAAAAAACCACATTTTCTTTATCCAGTCTCCAGTTGATAGGCAATTGGCCTGCTTTCAAATTTTAGCTGTTACAAATTGTGCTGCTATGAACATGGATGCACATATATTACTGTGGTATGATTCTTTTAATTCTTTGGGGATTCTAGATAGTAGACCTTTGTCTGAGGACCAGCAGGTGAAAATTTTTTCCTACATTGTGGGTTGTCTCTTCACAAAGTTGGTGGTTCCTCTTGCTTTTTTTTTTTTTTTTTTTGGTACCAGGGATTGAACTCAGTCCTTGCACTTTCAAGGCAGGTGGTGGAACCACTGAGATAAATCCCTGGCCCCTCTGTAGAAGCTTTTTAATAAGAAGAGATCCCACTTGTTGATTGTTTGTGCTAGTTCACAGGCAACTGAGGTTTTGTTCATAAAATCTTTTCCTACA
>NW_004624786.1:5757254-5768063 GCF_000247695.1 Heterocephalus glaber | reverse complement strand
AGGCACATATACATTGTAAATTCACCCAGCCATTGAAATTTTGTTAGGTTAATGAAGTTACTAGTTAAAGAGTCAGATTACTGTCACCTTAAACAACAGGAGTTACAGGAAGAGCAAAACTTAAAGGAACACATTACTTATTTTGCTTCTACAACTACCTTAATATTCAATCTACTAAGTTATCTAAAACTTTTCCCTATTATTCCTCTCTCTATTTACTTTGGGATAATTCTTCTATCCATTATAAGTTCTATCCAGTTTATCTACCTTTCTTAACACTAGCATTTGGTAATGTTGAGCTGCAGCAATGCTCTGCTGTATAAATTTTGAAATCCATTGGATGACACGAGGACTAGACATTAATATTAATATTATAACAAGAAGGGGACTCAGAAGAAGTCTTATCCAAGTTTTTCCATCCTGCCCAAGTAAAATTAATCCCATAGGACAACTCTCTTATACCAAATTTCTCATCAAGAGCCTTGATCCGATCTTTCAGCTTCTAGTGATTTTTGTACTACACCAGATTTATTAGCATAATAACAACACTCTTCACCATAAATAAGCAAGTCCCTCCTTTCTGGGCTGTGAGCAAATTGAGAGCATGCCTATTCTGTAATATGACATTGGCCAGCGAGTCTAGTTGGGTTTCTAAAGCCTGAAGTGTGTCTCAAATTTCCTCAAGATCTTTTCTAATTTCTTGTCCTAAAGAAATATATTACTCCTTGTAGCCAAATAGGATCCCATGTGGCTGGCATATACATAGATATAGGATTACATTGACCTTGTTTGCAATTGTTACAATTACCAGTGGCTCATCCAACAAGGGAACCATTGATCCAAACTTGTGTTTTCTCTTTGCAATACAATTTCTCATTAGAATAGCCCCCACAGTCAGAAATTACCCCAGATCCCCCATAATGTTCTTTTGGGCAGGCATCAAAGAATATTATAAACAGATAGACTTCCAGTTCCCATTTTACCATTTTAAAAGTCACATATTGTTCATCAAACTTTTCATTACTAGGCCTAAACACCTGCAATTTGAAAACAAAGAAATTTAAAGCAGTGGTGATCTGACACAACACAATAATCCATGTCGTCCTTGTTGATGCTTCCATTCTTCAGCTGTGTGCTGACTCACCAGCCTCCGGAGTGATGAGAGCAGGGCTTTGAGTGTGTTGTCTTTCTCTGCTCTCAGCGTCAGCTTTATTGTTACCTTGTGTAATGAAGTCTTTGCCTTTCTGATGTCCTGAACAATGTATTATTGTGACTTTGCTAGGTTTCCACACTGCCTCTAGCAACTGTACAATTTCCTATTTATTTTTAATTAGCTTCCCTTCTGCCATGAGAAGACCTCTCTCAGTAAATCATGCCATGGATGTGCAATGTACCAAATGCATAGCGAAAGTCTGTATATCTATTTACCTTTTCACCCTTTGCCCATCAGAGTGCCTGTATGAGTGCCCAAAGTTCAGCATGCTGTGCCGACTAGGAAGGGGCCCTAACTAGGATCACCTCATCCTTCATGGTTACCACATATACAGCATGATGAACCCCATCTTCTACAAAGCTGCTCCCATCAGTGAACAGAATGTGGTCAGCATCAGACAAGGGTGTCATTTGTAGGTCAGGGTGGCTGGAAAAGAGCTCATCAGTGACACTCAAGCAGTCATGATCGGGAGGGCCTGTCTCCATGGACAAGAAGGTAACAGGATTTAAAGCTCTTACAGGAATAAACCATAAGTGGAGGTTCTCACAGAGAAGGGCTTGTTACTGAGTAATCCAATTATTTGAGAGCCATCAATGCCCTCTTATGTGCAACAGTTTCAAGACTGCTTGTGGAACCTGCACAGTCAATTCCTGTCCTAAAGTCAGCTTGTCTGCTTCTTGGATTAATAAAACTGAGACGCCAAGGCCCTAAAGCAAGAAGGCCACACTTTTGCTACTGAATCTAAATTCTTAGACAAGTATGCCACTGGTTGGTTCCATGGGCCTACTTCTTGGGTTAATACTCTTAACGGCCACATGATTCTTCTCCGTGACATATAGGACAAAATGCCACTTTACATCTGGTATCCCTAAAGCAGGTGCAGCTGCTAAGGTCAGTTTTAGGGGGTTTTTTAAAGCTTTTTTTTTTCTATAGCCCAAAGTAAATGATTTTTTCTTTTCCCTTTAGAGCTTCATAAAGAGGTTTAGTGATCTCTGCAAAACCAGGAATCCAAATTCTACAGAAGCCTGTCACCCCACGAAACTCCCCCAGCTGCCTCATCTCATTCATCTTCTCTTTTGTTCCTTATCTCTTGCTGACTCTATTCACATACAATTTCCTAGCCAGTTGTAGCAACTGTGTTCTATTCAGATGCTCCCAAGTTTCTTGGTTTTGAATTTCCTTTCTAATATCTTGAGCTGACTGAGTCACAAAGTCGTATTGATTAACTGATGGTTATCAGGAACAGCAGGATCAAAAAGGTGTATACATTCTGTAAACTTTACAGAGCTACTCATAAAATCTCTCAGGGCTCTCATCAGGTTCCTGCCATGTTTCCAGCACTTTAATCATATTTGTAGGCCTTTTACTTATGGCTCATATCTCTGCCAGGCGGGCCGTCTGATAATTGCTTAAGCTGTCCTGGCCTCCTGGGGTGTTGGGGTTCCAATTGGGCCGTTCATTCACTGGAAATTGCTCTTCATGTCAAGCATCTGGATTTTGTGTGCCTGCCGCCCTAGGAGCATTGATCTTTTTAATTTCTCCTAAAATTCTCTGCATTTCTTTAGAGGTTAACAAAGTCCTACAAAGTTCTTTACAGTCCTCCCAATTAGGACAATGGGTAGCAAAAATGGAATCAAATAATCGAAGCATTTTGGAGGGGTCTTGGCAAAGAATAAATGACTTTCTTTTTCTCTGGGCCTAGCCTCCTTTGTCTTTTTTTTTTTAAGTCAAATCTCAAATACTGCACCTTCGTCTGACATATTTGTGCCTTTTCCCAACAGTCTATTTTTCTAACTCACTATAAAGGAGGAGGTCATACTGTAACCTGTTGGCTCTTAAATCCTTTGAAGATGACTAATGTACACATATTATAATAACATATTTAGAATTTAACCCTTTGATGACAACCAATGTAAACATATTTAAACATTTTATAACAAACTTGAAACCAACAAACAAACATGTATTTTTTGATAAATCACTTTCACACATCTTTTGACATACCAAGGCCTTCTGGTCTTGTATATTTCTTTTTATCTTTCTAACAAGACAAACATACAAAATTTTTTACATCAAAATTGTATCTCTTTTACTTATAGCTTTTTAATATATATTTTTTATCTCACCGTAGACCTTTTAACACAAACTTGTCTTTAGCTGTTAAAATTTTAAAGTGTCTCTTTTTTTGTTCTCAGATTGTTACACTTTAAATCTGGTTAGCTGCCAATAGAATAGTAGTAACTTTGAGTGTTTTTTTATCAACAAAGTACAGAAAAGAGCAAGTTAACTCTATAATTACAATTGAAGAATTTGCAATGTACCAGAAATACTTTAAGCACACCAATTAAACATCAACTCAAACTGAAACACAGATACATTTATCAATTAGCTAAAATTTGTAACCCTTGTAAAATTTCTTACTTTCTCTGGCTTTGTTTTATGCCCTTCAGAGCTTTTTTGGCTGTTTTCAATCCATTACTTATTTTCTCTTTTCAATTTTTTAAAATTTGAGTGTAAGCCCTATTCGATCCTCTCTGAGTCTGACCACAGCATGCACCCTCTGGTACTCTGAAGCCAAGCAGTTCTCATGCTTTTGTCCCCACCTCCTCCGCACCTGTGAATTTAGCAACTCAAAAGGAGGGGGAAAGTCTAAATTCTCTCAGTCTGGATCTGAAAGGACTGGTTTCATTTCAGCACTGTCCCCTTTCTGACAGACGACCAGGATATTGCTTTTTGCTTCCAGGGCACACTTATGAAGCCAAGGAGGCATTCTGTGGCACAATTTGAGCCATAAATCAATATAGGGAAATTGATCTGGATGTTCCCATCCAGGGGTGGTGACTGTTAGCCAGATGGACCAGATAAGACCCTCACCTAGGGATCTCCCAGTTGGCCAAGCTGGACAAAGCTTGGGCCATTCTAACTCACAAAAGGCTCTAAGTTTTGGGGTTTCATCTTAATACCGTAATTTCCAGGAAAACCTTTCTTAAAATTCTTAAGCATGCATTCCAAAACAGTAGGACGAGCTGTTTCTGTCCCCATGATGGGCCAATCAGAGTGTTGGTGTGTGTATGGGTACCCTTGTATGGAGACGCAAGACAAACAAAGGTGGGAGATCACTCTCTCGCCTGCCTGGCTGTGGGCCTCTCGGCCACTTTAAGGTCTGTTCAGGCTAAGGTAGGCTGTCATGTAAGCTCACTGAACTGTCTTTGTTAAACATGACCACAGAACCGGAAGACAGACTACACACAAGTTCCACAGAGGACTCTTTAAGCTCAAGTGCTTCCTCCCTCTGTCTTGTTCTGTAGCTTGTTCCACACACTCCTATCCAGAACTCTTTCACTCACTCATTTATTCAGAAGTTATCACTTTCCCTCCCGGTGACCCCCTAACCATAACCAAAACAAATGAAAGAAGCTACCTCCCCAAATGGCAAAGCACAAAGGGTGATCAGGCCCCTGCCCTATTTTTGCCCAAAGTTCACAAAGTGAACCAAAACAAATGGGAGGGGCTATCTTCCCAAATGGCAAAGCACAAGGGGTGATCAGACCCCTGTGCTGTATTTCCCCAAAGTTACAAAATACATATTCACAAAGTGAAACCAAAAGTTAACAACTAGAGGGTTTCCTGGGGTTTCTCACCCAGCAAAGGAAAGGGACAGATGAGACACCAAGAGCAACAGCCCTCCTTCTGTCGTCTTCCATCTCAGGTTTGGGCAATCCTCAACCAGTGAGCGGGTCTCTGTGTCCTGCTGGGGAGCCTAGGAAATTAGTCCCAGGGGCACACTTTTCTTCTTGAGGAGAGCCACTCCCTCTGCTGGGGTTCGGGCCAATGCCCAAAAGGGCTATTTCATTCCCAATTCCCAGTCAGGGGACCAAATGTTCCAGAAATCTCAGAAAGAAATACACAGAGACACAGAATTCGGGTAAAATAATAAATTTCTACTTGCTGCAAGTGGGCAGGACCACCAGAAACTGACCTGGTTAATATCTGTGCCCCCCTTTGTTCAGCATTTCCCTTTTTATATCCTTTTTAGCCATTATCTCATCCCTAGTGGTCTTTGATGTGTAAATGCAATTCCAGTTCCTATTTACAAGTCACAGACACAAGATAGGCACATATACATTGTAAATTCACCCAGCCATTGTAACTTTGTTAGGTTAATGAAGTTACTAGTTAAAGAGTTAGATTACTGTCACCTTAAACAACAAGAGTTACAGGAAGAGCAAAACTTAAAGGAACACATTACTTATTTTGCTTCTACAACTACTTTAATATTCAGTCTAAGTTATCTAAAACTTTTCCCTATCAGTTGAGTATCAGAGTGTTCCATCTCGTTTCCCTTTGGGGTTGCTGTAGGTGATCTGGAAGTCTGGTTTCAAGACTTGTTTACATGTCTTCTCATTTTGATGGGGAGGCGGGGTGCTGCTCCACCTGCATGGCTCACCTCCTCTGTGCTGGGAGCAGTGGCAAGTCGACCTGGAAGGCTCCTCCTCTGCACTAGGAGTGGTGGTACATTGGCCCCTTTTAAGCTTTTTCTTTCACTTCAAAAATTGTTATCTTTGGGGAAATTACTCAGGTCTTGATATTGCTTGAAAACAATGACCATAGATTCTATTACATCCATTGTAATGTTTATGAATGTCTCTGCTTGTTTGCCTCAATTATGAACACATAAAAAGCAATTGTTATGTTTTGTCTTACTTCTTGTAATACCTAGTACTTGTCTACTATAGTGGATACCCAAATTTAAGTGGAATTAATAATGAGTACATTACAATATTCTTTGCCCAGGGAGTGCTTTAATAAATAAAAATAATAGATATTTATTGTGGTTCTCTAGGTTTGGAAATGACAGGAACAAGGACAGGGGCCTGGATGGGTTCAAGGAGAAAGCCTAAGAAAGGCATTTATCCCCTGTGGCTCTGGTCAGTTCTACTTGTGAATGAGAAGGAGAGAAAATAATGCCAGGTGGAAGCAAGAGGAAGTAAAGAATCCCCAAATGAGGACAGGGGCCCCAGAATGAGTCCCAGTGGCCCTGAACCTGCTTCATCCCAGACGGCATCCTGTCATCCAGTAGGAGAGTGGCCGTCCTGCACAGTGCAACCTCCATTCTACCCTGTGGAGGAAAAAAGACATGGTTCTTATTTCCACTTGGTAGCTTCTTCACACACCTCACTCAGGTCCTGGCGAGTCTTCCCTACAGAGAAATGGCCAAAGCACCTTCATTACTGTCTTCTACTGGGTCTCCTGGTTTTTCTCTAAATTTCCCTCATTCCTGTTATTCACTCTTTTCCCTCATTCAGTATGCATTCACATTTTTAAATCATCTCTCTCTCTCTTTCTCACTCTCTCTCTAAAGATAGGCAGCACTGTTTTATAAGCACGAGAGTTACTTTTTAAAAATCCCAGCTGTAACCACTGACACTCTTCCAAAAGGATAAGACCTAATAGTTATCAGTGCCCCTTCCTGTATGGTGTTTTGAGTCTGCAGAGCTTCCAACTCCTTCTATGTTCACAGTCACCTGTAGAGGCACCCACTGGTATTATTTCTATCCCCAGTTTATAAATGTATACAGACAAGGTGAGTGACCATCCGAATGTCCACTGTTGAGGAACGAAAGCTTTGGTGGTGTCTGCCTAACTGATGAGCTTTTAATAGAAAGTATTGTCATTTACAGGGAAAGGGCCCCTGCTGTAGCCCCATTTGTATTGTTGAACTCTTACCATGTTATAGCTGATTGGGCTAAGGGGAAACACATGCTCCAAGCTGAACCAATCAGATCCTCCTTCTTGTCACTAGGGCTGAGCCTAGCCAGATCCTAGGGTTGCTTTGCTCATAAACATGGGCTCCTATAGTCTTGTGGACTCCAGGCAGAGAAAGCACCAGCAGAAGCAGAAACCTGCCCTGGAAAGCTTCTGACAGTTTCCAGCATTGGTTCTGTTCTGTTCCATCTCTGAAACTTGGCTCAGTGGGCTCAATGAGATACTCCTGCTCTCAGAATAAGTTTCCCTTGACTAGCTCAAATGGCTTTCTATTACTGCAACCAAAAGAGTTTGATTTAGTACACTATCAGAGAAAGAACCAACCTAGATTTTCTAACTCTGAGTCCAAAGCTCATCCACATTTTTCTAGACTGCTACAAATGAGTGCCCAGGATTCCCTTCCTACTGCCCCTTTCTCTGTCATGCCTTGCTTCTTGGAGCTCTGCCAACTAACTTGGCCCCAATGTATCCCCCTCACCAGTTCCTCATCCCCCCGATCCAGATACAATCATCTTTGTGCAGTTGATGGCTGCAAGAAGGTTTGGGTTCAGCACATCTGAAAGACAGAAAAAGAACACCCATGAGATCACAGAGGACAACCCCAAAGACAGAGGCTAACACGAGTACTTGCACAGGACCTGCCTCTCAGGGCCTCAGCATTTTCCAGGTTGGAAAAGCCTCCCTCCCAGGTGCAGTGAGATAACTAACTCAAAATGGTTACTAGCTATCATGGGTAATGGGGTAGGAGCAAGAGGGGAAGAAGACTAAGATTTGGGCCTGTCCATACTTTTCTTCCTAGCTAGGATAGATGATGGTTTGCCCAAAGTTTGCAATGCTTCTAGGGAGAGGAAATGCCAAAGCAGGCAGCCCCAGAGGCCCAGATAAAGTCCTGCCTGGTGAGGGGACTCTTCAGGGAAGGAGCCCGTTAGAGTAGGAAGGAGGAGGTAAAGGGCAGAGTCATGGGCCTTGTCAACCTCTTGGATCCTCTTGGATCACCTCTCTGAGGTGAGGATACTGCCCTTGGACTTTGGTCAGACCATTCTCCTGTGTACTCCTGAGTGGTTAGAACTTAGTTTTCAAGCTTTTGCTTGGCATTCGGCACCATGTCTCAGTTTGCTTGTTTACATAGTAGAGATTGCGAACAATTTCTATGGCACATAAACTGGGATAAAATGAGCTCTGATTGTAAAGGGTTTAATATATATGCTCTCCACCAATTGGCTTCGGTAGCTGCCTTACTACTCCTGGTTGCTCAGAGCCTTTCTGAACCTCAGGCCCAAGATATCTGCAGAAATTCTTGCCTGGCTGGGCATGGGGGCCACCAGGCTAAGCTCTGCTCAATAAAGGAGCCCTTGATTCTCTGAAGTGT
The DNA here is from genome assembly GCF_000247695.1 of Heterocephalus glaber. Next base: position 5,759,715 of record NW_004624786.1, on the reverse strand, counting down.
CCCTCTGCATGTGCCCTGGTTGTGAGAGGAAGAGAGGTCCTGGGAGTAGACCTTGTCTCTTCTCTCACCTCTCCCACCCTGGGGCCCTGGTCAGAACTTCACAGTCCACGTGGCAATAGTTTTCTGAGTGACTCTGGTAATTGTTGCACCAATAGTGACTGTTGATCTGGAAGATGCCATAGTCAAAGCTGCCATCTACATTTTCATTTACCTTTGATATGTTGAAGTTACTTTCCACAAAAGCCAAGCACAACCCTTAGAATAGGAAGAGAAAGGTCAGGACTTATGGAGGACCAAGCTGAGTGAGAAAGGTAATAGTAGAGAAAGGGTGAAAAGCAATCAGAGGAAAGGAACATGGCCTGATGGGCTATGTGGGGCTGGAGAGCTATAAACACCTATGGGCTTCTCTTCTCATCCTTTGGTCCATCCATCAATACAGAATCCTTCCTTCATCTGTGCTTTCTGTACTTAATGAGCACCTACTGTGTGCCAGGAATTATGCAAAGCCCAGCAAGGGACATTCATCTGGGTCACGCCCAGATGTTGCCTTCAAAGGCTTATAGTATAAGGATTACAATTTGCACCTTTAAAAAGCCACAGTGGAAGATACAAGAAAAAAATGTCACAAGATAATTGTGCCCAAATTCCATGCAAGAGGGGGATAATCTCTACCACGCGGGAAGAAGAAGCCTTTGCACTGACAGTTCCTCTGCCCAAAATGTTCTTCCTCCAGGCATTTGGATGCCTGGATTTCTTCTTTCATGTAGTGCTATTTAATATGACTTCACCTTCTAAAATAGTGTGATTCCCTCTGCTTTATTCTTTTTCAAGCATTTATCTACACCAGCAGTACCTGTACATGTGTGTGGGTGTGTATTTATTGTTGCTCTTTTCCTCTAGGATGTGAACACTATGAAAGAAGGAACTTTATCTCTATCCATAGAACCATTATGTTCTTGGTACATAACAAGTGCTCGGTTAATAATTGTCAAATGAATAGGAGTGTTGGGAAAGACATCTTGGGGGGGGGTGCTTTTTGAACTTGGCTTTGAAAGATGATAAGAGAAAAGAAGATGGCTGCTAGCCATGAATGGGAGAGGAGGAAAAGGGGAGAGGCCAAAGAAGTGCCACTCACAGTCACTCAGGGAGTAGCCCTCAAACCCGTCCAAATGCTCCTGGTGCAGAACTCTGGCCAAATCACAGTGTCTGATGATGGAGGCCTGATTTACAATGAGGAGACAGCTGGCCAAGGAAATGAGCAACATCCTGGCCATCCTCAGAGATGATAAGGGCCCCAGCAAGGCCTACCACTCTAGTCTCACAGACTTCTGCTGGCCTTCTTGGAGAGCCTGGGGAATTTGGAAAGGGTAGACAAATAATTTTTTTTCACTTACTCACTGCTCACCACCTTTTTTCAGTCTTTTTCCTCGTATTTGCTCTTTTAGAATGTTTTATCGCAGAAAATTTTTTTTTTTTGGTACCAGGGATCGAACTCAGGTCCTTGTGCTTGCGCAGCAGGCGGTGAAACCACTGAAAATTTTAAACATTTACAAAAGGAAAGGAAAGCTTTTTCCATACACATATTTTCTATTTTCAGCATTTACAAACCAAGGTCCACCTGGTTTCATCCACAAATGCTCTTGTAATAGATATCAGCTGAGAGTGTCATTTGGGTTATGGGTGGAGAATGAAGCTGGCAAAGGAAACCAATGAAAACCATACTTCACCAACATTTCTACATGCATATTTGGACATATGCTTCCAGAAGAAGGGTTAGGATATTGAGTGCTAATTCCCAACCCCACAGCTCCAGACACAAAACACACAACTTTCCCTAAGGGCATACCCTGCCTCATGGAATTCCTGGTGGGCTAATTGTAGATTCTACCTTTTTACTTCTACTCAAAAGCATGTATCAGAAACCACGTAAGAGTGGTTTGGTGTAGGAATAACCTTCCTCTGTGTGTGTGTGTGTGTGTGTGTGTGTGTGTGTGTGTGAGTTTATGTGTGTTTGTGTGTGTGGTGAAAAACCAAGACTTTGGATTCATATTGCTTCATGTTGCCTGCTTTCAAAAGCTGGACTGTTGTGTGACTTTAGACACCATTTTTAACCTTGCTGGGCCTCATCTGTAAAATGAAATATACTAATACCTACATGAAAGGGATGACATGATGATTAAGTAAAATAATAAATGCTTACATCTTGGTTTCACATTCCCCAAAATATGGAACTGAGGCTTCTGGAAATATGACAAATTCCTTGGCTATGTGGGACTGCATAACCTTTGTTCCTTTTCTCCAGCCCCATTGTGATTAAATGTGAGTTAATAGATAAAGATGCTTGTTAGTTTTAGGACACTACATTAAAATCTGTAACAGACCTAAAGTCCCAAAGTAAACTACTCAACTCCTTGTTTGCCCGGAACTGATGTTCCAGGCACCACAATTTTTAGAACAAGCT
>NW_004624786.1:5688638-5708898 GCF_000247695.1 Heterocephalus glaber | reverse complement strand
TCTTAGCATCACCACGCCATAGATTAGGTTTTAAACCTTGGTTCACTCATTTCAGCCTCTAAGTGATGACATCCAAACCCATCTCTTTCATCCTCTTATATATTATTCTGGGCACCCCCCTACTTATCAATATGTAGCCCAGGACATTCTCCAGAACCTCCATCTGTTCTTCTTCTCTGCCCAGTGGACATCACTTGAGGTTCTGTGGGCAATTTAGTCTCAACACATGTAATATTGAAATATAGATTCTATTCAAGTTTTCTCTTGTCCTTTATCTCATATCTTGATTTATGATGTCACTTCCCCACGCAGTTACTTGAGCAACCACTTCTGTATATGCATACATACAATTTTGTATTTTGCCTTTTCATTGAATATCACATTTCCTGAAATATCTTATTATTTTCCATGAGTATATTGTGGTAACACAGCTTTTGTTATAAATAAACTGAAATCTCAGTGGTATCAAAGAACAGAACTATCAGTGGCAAGAAAAGAGTTATATTTAAATTAAATGACTTTCCTCTATACTGGAAGAACTTAATTTGAAAGACAATGAAATGTAGATCCTGTTTCTGGTAGCAATTAAAAGCAGTTGCAAGAACTAAAGGAGAAAACTTAAAAACTTTAATGGTAATATAAAAGAATACTACAAGAAATGAACATATACAATGACTCTGGAAAAAGTGCCTTGTTTTTTTCTTTTAAAATATTTTAACAATGGCTTTATATACTTTTTAATCAACACATAACAATTTTATATCGTAATGGGATACCATCTGATGGTTGAACATATATGTATCTTATATAATGTTTAAATTAGAGTAAACTTACCTTGTCAAACAGTTATCATTTGCTTATAGTGAAAACATTCAAAATCATTTTTCTAGCTTTTTATAAATGTCTCATTTTTAACTTTTTGAAGATAATTTGTATATAATAAATCACGTCCAATTAAAATGGTATAACTTGATGAAATTTGAGGCCATATTTTCAGTTTTCCTCCTGTATATTCAGTACAATCTGAACAAAATTCCCAGTGAAATTATTTTTGTGGAAATTGACAAGCTTATCTTTAAATCTCCCTGAAAGAGAACACATGTAAAATTTCTAAGAGCTACTTGAAAAATAAGAACCATAAGTTGACTCTGCCTATCAAATATCAATACTTATGTGAAATGATCCTTAATTTACAAGTGATTGATTTTTTAGAAAGGACTGATCAAATAAGAAGAATGCTTAAAATAGTTTTATATATGTAGGGATTTATTTTAAGAAATTAAATGGGAGGAAGGATACACCACTCAAAGAATTATATTAGGCAAACTGACAAGGAAAATATTAAATAAACTCCTTTTAAGGAAAGGTATAATTTAGATGGCTTAAAAAGGCAACTGTAAATTAAAATCTGTAAAAATACTCTACTATAAAAAGACTATAATTAATGCAAAACTTAGAAACTGCATAAAAAGATTGACCTATTTGATAATATAGATATAAGAAACTTTTCTAGGACAAAGATAACAAACAAATTTGAAGGAAAAGTGACAGATGATAACATTCTCACAGGCACAAGATTAAAATCCTAAAATACAAAAAGTTTCTGTAATCGTATAAAAGTAAAACCAACAACTGAGTCGAAAATATACAAATAAATTTAATATAATATTAGTAAACAATATGAAAAGATGTTTAGCTTCAATGTTAATAAGGACAAAATGAATTGAAAAATAGTCAGTGGAAGGGGGTCTGGGAATGAGAGGAGACAAGAAAAAGGAGAAGAGGAAGCAAAAAAGATTGAGATGTGATACTTATTTGTGTCAACTCCCCCCAATGAATGTATTTATCATGTATCTAATCATATACTAATACAATAGTTAATAAAGAAGTTCAGTAAGTGATTACTGAATGACCAGGTACTTAGCAGTTTTATAAGTGATTATCTTTCTACGATAATAGCAAGAATGTGGGAACAAGGAGCTCTTATTTATGTTTCCTTTATCTTGAACTACCTTTTATGTTCAAGAAAACCCACCCATTTTAGCCATACAGTTCAAGGAGTTTTGAATGTAACCTGTACTCTAACCCAAATCTCACATAAATCCATCACCTCACAATTCACTGTGAACACAGTAATCACTCTCTCACCTCCTGCCACTAATCTGCTTTCTATCACTACAGATTATATTTTCCTGTCTTTGAAGTGTATATAAATGAAACTATCTAATAGTACTCTTTTGTATCTGGCTTCTTCAATGTTATGGTTTATATCTACATGTCCCCCTAAAGCCTCATGTGCTCACAAGTAGAGCTTTTTGGAGGTGGCTGGATTGTGGGTGTGTAATATTGGACTAGTCTGCTGATTGGTTTAGCACAGTTCTGGGTGTGGATGATGGATTTACTGAATAGGGAAGACCTATCTTGGGTGTAAATCGTACCAACCAATAGGCTTGTAGTATGGCTGGAATAAAAAGGGAAAGAAGGAAAGCTCATTGCTTCCTGCCTGCCATGCCACTAACTGTTTCTCCTCTGCCATGCTCCTCTGCCATGTCACCCTGCCTTAAAACCAGTGTACAATGGAGTGAAACCTCTACAAACATCTACGGCCCTTGTATCTCTAAGAATCAAGAAAATTTGGAGACCTATTATCAGCATGTTAAAGAAACTTTTTACACACTTTCCCTCCTCACATAAAATCAGAGAAAAGAAGAAAGTGTTCTTTTTCACACTGAAAAACAGAAAGGCTTGCACGTGGGCTGGAAAAAAATATTAGGAGGTTAGTTGTACCACAGTACTTGCAGCTACCAACTAATGTTAAAAGTTGATAGTGAACACTAGAGAATAGGAAATTACATGCCAACAAAGGATACAATAGGTCATTGAAGAGTTTAGACCCTGGAGACACACTCTCCAGGAAACGTTCTCATCTACACCCCTTCTGGAGAACATTGCCCTCCAGAGCCACTGCTTCCCCTCAGGGCACAGCCAGAGGATAATGTCAATGGGTCACAACAATTACTCTGACTTTGACCTAAATGAAGACCTGGGGGACTCATGTTTCAGGAGAATTTATAACCTGGTGACCAATTTCAAGTCTTCTCTGGGCTAAGACCCACCCCACCCCCTTGAAGGGGAAGAGAAACTCCTTGACCTCAGGACCCATACAGGACAGCTCTTTATTCCCCACCTTTCCAAGGATCAGGAACTGGGGCTCCACTTGCCAAACAATACCAGTCCTATCTTCACCTCAGCCACACAGGACCAGGATGTCACCCTTCAGTATGCCTGACCCTTGAAAGGAATGCTAGCAAGTACTAGACCAGATCCCTGCAAACCTTCCACTTATGAAAGAAGAGTGAAGGGCACAAAACTAGAACCTTTATTTGAAAACATCTGATCTATGCCCCAGGTGGCAGGCTGTGGACACTGGAGAGAAGGTATTTGAGACAGCAACATGAAGTGATAAGCCGAAGGCAACTGTATCATATCCATTCCCTCACCTGAACCTTACAAAATCCTCACCAGGTAAGTAAAAAAAATATGTCATTTTATCAGATGTCACTTATCAGGTGAACTGAATTGCCAGCCAGTCTTAAAATTGGAACACAAATTTCAGCCTACCTCCAAAACATAAGTGCTCAAGATTTGGTGGACAAAAGGCAATGTTCAGAGTTCTCCCCTCTGCACATGCTTCTCCTGGGGCTCCTGTCCATGAATACAGAAAAAGGAGGAAGTAGTTATACTGTGGCTATCTCAGTCATAAGCTCTATTTACCTACTGAAGTGATATTGTGTGTGGTGTGTGTTACAGTCATTCTCACTCACACAAATGCCTGGTCTTGGAGAAGAACCACAGAGTTGCCTTCCACTCCCACACTACATGGAGCCTCTTAATGTGCCCTTCTGAGAGTGATAGTGTTTCATTGTCAATGAGCTGATGAGCTGAACTACTAGAGAAATATGAAAGCACTTGAAGAATGCATCTTTGGCCTTGTCCTTTGTACCCTGAGGAACAGGGGGTACATTTGGTCATATCTGTCCTTAAAAAATTGTACTCAGCACCATCAAAGTATTGTGACTGAGAGCTCATCCACAAATACATTCCAGGCCAGAGATACTAGCAGTCAATAGTCTGATTCTCCAAATTCCTTCCAGTGAACTCTAGGCTCTGCTAATCCCTTCATTATTCATCTTGTTGCACTTCCCAGTTCCTCTTCCTCCTGGTAGAAGGGTCTTTTTACTTCTTTCCTTACTGTTTCCCACAAAACCATCTCTCTTTGTAACAACAGTGAAACATCTGACCCTGTGGATCTACATCATGAGATTGCTGTGCTCAAGTACTTCACGTATCTTTGGTTCTTTGCACAAATCACAACAATCATTTCTCCTTTTCTCTTGCAACTTTTTTACATTCTTCAATTCTTTTTTTAATCACTTGTCATTGTCCTGGCAGCACATTTTCAAACTGTTGCCATGTTTATTTGCCACTTAATATATATGCTCAAATGCCTATGTTTACATTAAATAAAGGGCTGACTATCTCTATTACCAGAAAGGAATAGAGAACTCATATCCACTCTACTAATTCTTAGTATCAAATGAGAGAAGTATAAAGTCCTTGCATTGGATCAAAATCTTCCACAACACAGAACCCACACTTCTTTTCCATGTTCATTTCTGCCTCATCTCTGACTTGGGCTGTGCCCTTGCTCTGGATAAACATAGAACACAGGCTTCCCTTAGGTTATCCTCCAGTGTCTGATCTCTTTGACACTGATATTTTCTCTAGGAGAAGGAACTTGGACTCCTCCTATTAACTGATAGGTAGAGAGGGAGTGATTTTAAAGAAATTTGCAGTCACATCTACATCTTGTAAATGTATTTCTTCGGTCCAGTAAGCAGATATCTCTACAAACAAGCCTGCTTCAGACAAGAAGAATTGAGATAAGGAATAGAATAGCTACTAGATAGGGTTACAAAATTGGTTGGGATCAATTCATTGAATGATTAAAGAGTTTACAATATGTTTGCCTGTTAATGGGAAAGAGCTGAGGGTGAAGTAAGTATTGTATGGAAGAAATACAAGCTAAATACAAAGCTAAAGAAATGAAAGGAGTAAAATATCTGAGAAAATTGAAAAGAACAGGGATACAGGCAGACTTGAGACCAGTGCACATTTTTGTGAGACCTTGGAGAGAAAGAAGAGTACAGAGTTATGTATATGGAGATGACATACCACAATGGTATTGAGAAATATTTGGACAATATATTCCTTCAAATTTAACTCAGTGAAGAGGGAAGTGGCATCTGAGCCTTCTGAGCAGTGTTCATGTAGGTGTTGTTCAGACCTGGAGGAGAGTGGCAAAAGTTTGATGGACTTCCATGGACAATGGAGAGGTTTGCTGAAGAGTTCGAAAGGTCTCAAGAGAATTGGGCATCATAGATTCTAGTGGCAGGTTTGTGTGATTTCTGCACTATTCCCTGGCTATCCTGGAAGTGGAGTAGAAAAGAATGGACACTGCATTTGAGGACTATTTGGATTAGGATGTGGGATCATCCCCCCCCTTTTTTGGGAAGAGTATTATGAAATATAACTAGACTGGTTACCTGAGATGCAACATAAAAGTTAAAAAACTAGAGATCACCATGATTTGAAGAGCAAGTGTACACAAAATACATAAACTGGGGAAGGAACAGCCTTGAACAATGAAATAACTTTTTAGCAAAAGATTCTTCATAGCTATCCCTACCTCCTCCACTCACTGTTTTACCACCTATAGCCTAAATTTTTTTCCATTGAACCTATATTTTTAGCATGGCATAGGCCATGAATCTCTCTCCCAGTGTAAATAAATCCCTTGTATACTCAACCTCTTTGCAAGGAACATTCTCTTTGTCTCCTACCTTCAGTGAAGATAGCTTAAGCTTAAGCCACCAACTCCATAGCTATACTGTGAACAAAACTATGACCAAACATGAAATCTTATTGAAAATTGAATTAATTTATTGGGCTATAGCTAAATTATCAGAACACCATATAAAAAACAAAAAGCACTCATCATATAGATTGAATAAATAGAACATTAGTTCATTTGCTCTGATTTCTTAAAATAAAAGCTGATCGTGGCCAGGGACTTAGCTCAGTGGTTCTGCCGCCTGCCTTGCAAGCACAAGGTCCCAAGTTCGATCCCCAGTACCAAAAAGAAAAAAAAAAAATCTGATCAAAAACATGGTGTGTGCAAATTTTAAAAATTATTACACTAAAAGATGCATTACAATTAATCCTCCTCAAAATACTCCACCTTGTTTCAAATTACTTATCTGATCATTTTTGCTACTTTCTGAAGCAGTTCTGGAAGTCCTCTGTCATTAGTATCTTTACAAGGTATAATCAACACTGTGGTAAATGCTGCTACCAAGTGCCATGGAACAGAAAAGCAGGCTGATAAAAACACTATGGTGATGGAAAGGCAGGTTAGTCAAAATATTACCGTGTGTCCTCATCCACCCTATTCACCAGCTCTGGTACCCTGTGCCTTACGGCTCTTTGCCAAAGTCAAAATGACCATAAATTGTAAATGCTTTGAATGAATTCAGAACATAGAGGCAGCCATGAAACTAAAGACACACATAAAAGAGAACTTCCAGAACTGCTTCAGAAAGTGGGAAGAATGATGGGAGAAGTGTCTTTGAAGTAAGGAGGGAGTATTTTGAGGGAGATTAGTGACAGTATGTCTTTTACTATAATAAATGTTTAAATTTATGCATTCATTGTATTTTATCACACCTTATAAATATTATATAGACACTTGAAATTCTTCATTCCCACCTAAAATTTTATTTGTCTGAACATCACCCCAGAGATAACCACTACTCTGGTACTTACAAGTGTATGATATTATGTTAAATTTCCCATTTATTGTGATGTGCTGTATATCTTCTAGCTTTTTTGTTTCATATTATTTTGCCCAATTTAACCATGTGAATTCATTCTAAAATCTGTTGAGCAGAGTCCATTAATAAGAAAGCAGCACAGTTTGCCTATCTGTTCCTCCACAGGTGGGCCATTTCTAAGTTTCCTATGTGACCACACAGGTCTCTGTGCGTATCTTCTTGAGACCATGTGCTGGAGTCTCTCTAGAGGCTGATAAGGAACCAGAATTGCTGTCAAAGGTAGATGAAGTTCAGCTTTCCCTAGATATAGGCTAATTGTTTGCCAAATGCTAGTATTAATTTCTTTCCAACATCTGAAATTATCAGACTTTTATACATTATGTACTCCAAGATGAAAAATGTTAAATAAAATTTTGTTTCATTTAAAGACATTTTTAAATTTTTACTTATTCATTACCCCAATTTTCTCTCCATGGCTGGCCTATTTGTGTCTATTTTCCCTTATTTCCTGCTGTGTTTTTTATCCTTTTTTTATTAGTGTGTAGGATTTCTCTGCATTTTGATAGCTAATCCTTTAAGAAATGTGTGTAGAAAATTCCTTTTTCCAACCCATGGTTTCTCTTTCCCTTTTCTGATATCTTTTTTACACAAAGGTTTCAAGGTAGTCTAATATGGCAATATTTTTCTTATGTTTTATATGTTATCTGCCTAGTTGAACACATTAGTTCCTATCATGATATCAAACATATTTTTTTGGTTATTTTCCTTAACTTTTTAAAGCTTTTATTTTCATAATTAATACTTTAGGAATTATTCCTATATTACTTTTTATATTTAGGTAACCAGATTTCCTATGACCTTTTCTAAATAGTCCATTGTTTTTTCCTGTCTACTGATGAACCAATTCACATCATATACTACCTTCTAATAAATACTTAATTTCTCTCTCTGGAGGTTCTCCAGTCTGTTATATGGGTATATTAGTGAGTCTCTATGTCACTGTCAAGCAATGTTTGAATTACAAAAGGAAACTATTTTTATACTTACTGGGACAAGTCCTTCTTTTATATTTTCCTTTCTCATTTTGTCTTAGTATAGGAGAAATCTCTGGTATTTGGATTGAGTTTGTCTTGAACTCAGAAATTAATGGGAAGAAAACTGGCATTTCAACATTGAGGCTTTTCAATAGCATTATTTATCACCCCATTTTCTTTTCTTTTCCTCTGCTTTATTACACTTTGTTAATTTTTTTTTTTTTTTTTTTTGGTACCGGGAACTGAACTCCCGACCTTGCACTTTCAAGGCAGGCGGTGGAACCACCGAGCTAAATCCCAGCCCTAACTTTCTTAATTTTTGAAACCAGCTTTCCACCTCTTTTGTTAGAATTATCTCTAACTTCCTCAAACTTTGCTATTGTTATTTTGTATGAGGTATCTTTTTTGACATTACACTTTCTAATTTAATTTTACTTAATTATAATACCACTGTTGATTTTTTAACATATTGTTTTGTAAAACTAAATGTGCTAAAATCTCAGTTTATCTGGAAATTCTCTTTGATTTTCTTTGTAGACAATCGTATTTTCTGTAACTTCTACTCTTTTGTTTTCTTCCTTCCAATTCTTATATGGAAAACATTTTTCAGGTCTTTTCTCAAAAATAGGGCAATATTTAAAGTGGGGTTTTTTTCAGAGATTATTAATCTGCATGCTTCCTGGAGATCTGTAGCCACATCCCTTTTGCCAAAGGAACATAGAAATCCCTGCACCAATCCTTAGGGCCTACCTCATTCCTGATTTTAAGCCCCAAGTGGCACCACAGTATTGGCTGTGGCTTACAGTTCTTACTCTGAGTATTTTGTTCTCATATCAGTGTGTTGCCATATCTTTCTCTTTTTTTATTCATTAAGTTTATTGGTACATTTTACGTATGCATAATGATCACACTCATTATTGGGAATTTGTACCTGTACATGATATATCTTGGTTCTTTTTTTTTCCCATTCTCCTCTCCTTTCAACCCTTCCACTCCTCTCAATTTACATAAGCTTTGTTTCGTTTTTTCCTTTTATTTTCATTTTTTTTCTGTTCGCTCCTTCCTTTCCCCTGCCCCCTCTCTAGTTCCCCTTCCCCACTGAACACTTTCTTCCTATTTCACAATATCTATTATACATTTTGGTCCTCGTTTGCACTTTCAGTTTCTCACACCAGAGAAATGATTTGGTATTTACACGTGTGTCCTATTTATTTCACTTAAGAGTATGGCCTCAAGGTGCATCCATTTAGTTATAAATGACCCTAGTTTGTCTTTCTTCATGGCTGCTTAGTACTCCATTTTATTTTTTTTTAAATCTTCTTTATCCAGTCACCAGTTGATGGGCATTTGAGCTGTTTCCAAGGTTTAGCTATATAACAAACTGTGCTGCTGTAACCATGAGTGCACATATATTGCTGTGGTATGATGCTGTTAATTCTTTCGGGAAGATACCCAGCAGGGCAATAGCTGGGTCAAATGGGACCTCTAATCTTAGTTTATTGAGGAATATCCACAATGATTTCCAAAGTGGGTGCACAAGTCTACACTCCCATCAACAGTAGAGAAGGGTTCCTTTTTCCCCACAGCTCTGCCAGTATCTGTTATTGGTTGATTTCTTGACAGCAGCCAATCTTTCTGGAGTTAGATGGAATCTCAGTATTGTTTTCATTTGCATCTCTCGAATGACCAGTAATGTTGAACATTTTTTCATGTTTATTTGCTGTGTCTACTTCTTCATCTGAGAAATGTCTGCTCATTTCACATGCCCATTTTTGGATTGGGTCTTTAAATTTGGGAGGTCTTATTTTTAAGAATTCTTTATATGTTCTAGATGGTAGTCCTTTGTCTGAGGAACAGCTGGAAAAAAATTTTCCCACATTGTGGGTTGTCTCCTCACTCTGTTGGTGGCTTCTATCACTGTGCAAAAGCTTTTAATAAGATGAGATCCCAGTTGTTAATTATTTGTGCTAGTTCCTCTGCAACTGTGGTTTTGTTCATAAAGTTTTTTCCTATGCCAATGTCTTCAAGAGTTCTACCTAACCTCTCTTCCAGCAGATTTAGTGTTTCTGTTCAGTATTTAGACCTTTAATCCATTTCAATTTTAGTTTAGTGCATGGTAAAAGATCTGGGTCTAGTTTTAAGTTGAAACCTAGTTTTGCCAGCACCATTTATTAAAGAGGCTATCTTTTCTCCAGTGAGGGTGTTTGGCTCCTTTGTTGAAGATAAGGTGGCTGAATATGTTTGGAGTTGTTTCTGCATCTTCTACTCTGTTCCATTGATCCTCTGGTTCTGTTTCTTTGCCAGTACCATGCTGTTTTTATCACAGTAGCTTTGTAGTATAGTTTCAACTTAGAGATTTTGATACCCCCTGCCTGTCTTTGTTGCCTAGAATTCTTTTTGCTGTTCTATGTCTCTTCTGGTTCCAAATAAATTTTTTGACTTTTTGCTCTAGTTCTGTGAAATATGCTGTTGGAATTTCAATGGGGATTGTATTGAATCTATATAGCCATTTTGAAAGTATGGCCATTTTCACTAAATTGGTTTTCCTACCCAAGAACAAGGGATGTGTTTCCATTTTCTGATATCCTGTTCAATCTTTTTTCAGAGTGCTGTAGTTATCAAAGTAGAGGTCTTTCACTTCCTTCATTAGATTGATTCCTAGGTATTTCATTTTTTTTTTGGATGCTATTGTGAAAGGAATTGTTTCCCCAATTCCTCTCTCAGTGAGTCTGTTATTCGTGTATAGAAAGGCTACTCATTTTTGAATGTTGACCTTGTATCCAGCACTTTAATGAATTTAGTTATTAAGTCTAGAAGTCCTTTGGTGGAGTTTTGGGGCCCTTCTATATAGAGTATCATGTCATTTGCAAATAATGACAATTTAATTTCTTCATTTCCTATCTTTATTTCTTTTATTTCTTTCTCTTGTCTAATTGCTGTGGCTAATGTTTCCAGAACTATATTGAACAGGAGTAGTGATAGTGGACATCCTTGTCTTATTTCTGATTTTAACATTAAAGATTTCAGTTTTTGACCATTTAGTATGATGTTGGCTGTAAGTTTTTCATAGATGGCTTTTATCAGGTTGAGATAAAAACCATCTGTTCCAATTTTCTGTAGGGCTTTTATCATGAATGGGTGTTCAATTTTGTCAAACACATTTTCTGCATCTATTGAGATGATCATATGGTTTCTGTCCTTGACTCTGTTGATATAGTGTATTACATTTATTGATGTGTGTATGTTGATCCATCCTTGCATCCCTGGGATAAATCCCACTTGGTCAAGGTGTATGATCTCCTTGACGATCTTCTGCATTCTATTTGCCAGTATCTTATTAAGAATTTTTGCATCTATAGTTTATTAAGGAGATTGGCCTGTAGTCCTCTTTTTTGGTTGGGTCTTTCTCTACTTTTGAAATCAAGGTAACGCTTGCTTTCAGGAATGATTTTGCTTCCCTTTCAATTTCATTAAAGAGTTTGAGAAGTAATGGTATTAGCTCTTCTCTAAATTTCTTGTAGAATTCAGCAGTGAATCCATGAGGACCTTGGCTTTTCCTAGTTGGTAAGTTTTTAATTATGTTTTCAATTTGATTGATTGGTATTGGGTTGTTTAGAATTTTTATATCTTCTTGCTTCAACTCTGGTAATTCATATGTATCTAGGAATCTGTCCATTTCTTTTGTGTTTTCCATCTTATTGGAGTACAGGTCCTCAAAGTAGGTACTGATGATCCTCTGGATTTCTGCTGGTCCATTGTAATTTCACCCTTCCCATTCTTTTTTGTTTTGTTTGTTTTTGGTACCAGGGATCGAACTCAGGACCTTGCGCTTGCAAGGCAGGCGCTGGAACCGCTGAGCTAAATCCCCGACCTACCCTTCCCATTCTTAATTGCATAGATTTGAGCCTTTCCTTTCCTTTTTTTGATAAAGTTAGCTAGGAGTTTGTCAATTTTATTTATTCTTTTGAAAAACCAACATTTAGATTCATTGATTTTTTTGTATTGTTCTCTTAGTCTCCATTGGATTGATTTCTGCTCTGATCTTTATAATTTCCTCCTTTGTATGAGCTTTGGGTTTGTCTTCCTCTTCTTTTTCTAGGAGCTTGAGGTTCAGCATTAGGTTGTTTATTTGAACTCGCTTTGTTTTTCTACTATGGGCATTTACTGCTGTCAATTTCCCCCACAGGACTTCTTTCATTGTGTCCTATAAATTCCAGTATGTTGTACTGGCATTATCATTTAATTGTGGAAACTGCCTGATTTTTTCTTTAATTTCCTCTGTGACCCATTGTTTGTTCAGGAGGGTGTTATTCAATTTCCATGTGTTTATGAAGTTTTTGTGATTTCTTTTCCTATTGATTTCCAATTTCATTACACTATGGTCTGACAATATACAGGGGATAACTTCGATTCCTTTGCATTTATTTAACCATGTTCTATGAGCTAGCATGTAGTCTATTTTGGAGAACAACACATGTGCAGCTGAGAAGAATGTATATTCTGATTTTGTGGGGTGGAACACTCCGTAAACATTTATTAATTCCATTTGTAAAAAAGTTTGATTCATTTCTAATATTTCATTGTCAATTTTTGTCTGATTGATCTATCATTTTGTGACACTGAGGTATTGAGGCCCCCCACTACTACTATATTAGTGCTTATTTGATTTTTCATGTCTGTTAATATTTGTCTTATATAGTTGGGTGCACTAATATTTGGTGCATATATATTTATGATTGTCATTTCTTCCTCTTGGACTGTTCCCTTTAAAAGAATGTATTGACCTTCTTTGTCTCTCTTAATTAGTTTTGATTTGAAATTCACTTTGTCTGCAAATAGGATAGCTTTCCCTGCTTGTTTCCAGGTTCCTATTGCATGGAGTATTATTTTCCATCCTTTGACTTTCAGTCTATGAATTTCTTTTTAATTACATGTGTTTCTTGGATGCAGCATATTGTTGGATCTTGCTTCTTGATCCATTGTGCCAGTCTATTTCTTTTGATTGTTGAATTGAGACCGTTAAAATTGATGGCTGTAACTGATATGTACTGACTTACCACAGTCATGATATTTTCCTGTTGTTGGCTCTTTTATTTTTTTCCCCCCTTTTCCATTTAATTTCTTGCCTTGCCTGATAGATTCATTCTGTTGGGGTTCATGGAGCTGTAGTCTTATTGGCTTTTTCTAGGATATTGTTTAGAATTATTTGGAGTACTGGTTTGGTATTCACGAAGTTCCTCAGGTGTTCTTTGTCATGAAAGTATCTTATTTCTCCATCAATTTTGAAAGATAGTTTTGCAGGGTACATCAATGTGGTTTGGAGGTTGTTTTCTTTTAGGGCTTGAAATACTTAGTCCAGGCTTCTCTTGACTTGAGGGTGTGTGTTGAGAAGTCTGCTGTGATTCTGATGGGCTTTCCTTTGTATGTGATTTGTTTCTTTTCTCTCACTGCTTGTAGAATTTTATTCTTCTGTTGGATTCTGGAACCTTGATTATTATATGCCTAGGTGTAGGGTTTTTTATCACAGCTAGTTGGAGTCCAATATGCCTCAATTATCTGTATATCAAATTATTTTCCTCTGCTTGGGAAGTTTTCTGCCATTCCTTCTGTGAACAGGGTTGTTGGGGGGGGGGGATTGTCATTTGCATTATCTCCTGCTTTTTCATTGACTCTGATCAATCTTATGTTATTCTTCTTTGCATCATCTAGCAACTGCCAGATTGATTTCTCATGGCCCCTTGATATTTTTAAGAGATCTCTCTTTTCATAGTCACTAACCACAATCCTGTCTTCCATACCTGATATTCTGTCCTCACATTAGCTCTTTCTGCTGTGTATACTTTCAATGTAGTTTTTAATCTCCTGGATATCTGTTTGAACCTGTTTCATGAATTCCATTTCTTTCCCATGCTGGGTGTTCATGGTTTCCATCATGTTCCTGATCTCCTCTATTTTTCTGTCTGTATCTGCTGTAGAGTCACTAAGCATGTCTTTCATTCTGGTCACCATCTCTGTAGTTATCTGGGAAATTATTTCCATTTTGATTTTTTCTAGAGCCTCATTCATCTGTTTTATTATTTCGCTTGCCAGGTGGTTGACTTTTGGATTGTTCCACCTTGATGCCCCCTGGATTTGCCTTTGGTGAGCTGGAAGTCTGGGTTTGCATCTTATTTAAGTGTCTTCTCATTTTTTTTTATTGTTGATGTTTTTGGGTTAATTCCTGAGTTGATACTTGTATATTGCTTATTATGAGTGTCTTTATTGCTAGAATTTAGAACCCTTAGAGAAGGAGTACCTGTCACAGATGTCTTCCAGGTATAGCTGCTCTTTGGGTTTTGAGCTTGTAATAACCCTTAGGCAATCTCAGTTTGGTATATCAGGAAGGACAGCTAACTAGAACAATCATGTCACCTTGGTCAAAGTAATACAATCAGCATCAACAATAGCATCAGATACACTTAGAAAATGACAAATTGTAGTAACTATTAATGTGTCACCTTTAACTGCATGAACTAGACTTGTGGTTATATATCAAAATCAAGGACCAACCAGAAATATGTTTGCAGTAAATAAGCCCTTCAGTATAGCAAATTTACCTCTGGGAAGAAGACTTGGAAGGAATTGAGGACAATGGAGAAATAGAAGGAGAGGGAAAGGTAGAAGTAGGGCTGGTGGACACAGAAAGATAATGTAAACTTTGGGAAACTGGTGAAGACAGGAGGAAAAGAAAGAAGGAAGGAACAAAAATAAGAACAGAACAAACTAATGGCAACAGGAAAACTAGAAAGTGTGTTCCCACGCTTATATAAATAAGAACAATCAAGAAAAAACAAAACAGGAGAAAAACATGAACAAGAAAGGAGAGAAATGAAGAAAGGAGAAGAAAAGAAAGAAAAAGAAAAAATGTCCCCTTCAAGGCATATCTCTGCTGTTGCAGGTACACTACATGGGCAGCAGCATGCAGCTCTGAGTCGATTAATCTCATGAGCCAGCCATAGTCCACTGAACTTCAGGCTGGTTTCTAGCAGTGAGGACAGAATTAAGCTCTCTGACCTCCCGTGTATTTGAACTCTGCATGGTTCTGCTGCAGGTCCAAGGTGCCCTTCCCCCACAACAAGTCCGGGTCCCAGTAGAAGGTGTTGATCCCAACCACTCACCAAGTGCTGTAGTCCGCTGTGTCTTTATTACAGTGGCTCTCTTCACTCTACTGGTCCACTTTAATTCTCAACAACAAGCCTCTAAGAACCCTCCTCTTTGCTGCTCACCACTCTACCATCTTCCTGAGCTCAGAATGATGGTCTTTCTGCTCTCTGCTGTTGTCTGAATCTGGCTATCGTTCTCACAAGTGATCCATTGGTGATAGTGCACATGCTGGCGGTGATGCCATATCTTTCTTTTAATTTGGTTACATGTTTTGGTATGGATTTTTTACTTGTATGTTTAACCTGTGATGTCTGGGTTTTTAAGAGCAGTGGAGCTGTCAACGTCAGCTTAGTCTGATGTTGCTAAGAACTCCATCTCTGGAATATTACATTTCCACATCACATGAGCTAAACAAGGTCTTTGAGCCCTCCAGGTTTACTGAGACCTTGGAAAGCTGCATTTGATTCTATATGAACAAGTGGAAGGGTATTTTAAGAGACAAATCCAAACTAGGATTTATAGAGATGAGAAGACACACTATAATTAAATATAACAAAGTAGACCTACATCCCCATGCCTAGAATATCATTCACATATGTAGTGTAAGAAACACTGAGAAATAGAGATATAATTAAATAAAGATTTAATAAATTTTAGTAGAAGTCTTGTTTAGAAAAACTAGGGAATTAATTGTGATATCCTGGGTTAATGGAAGAAACAGATCCAAAAATTTAAAATGACTTCAAGAGAGTATAAGATCACTTCTCTCCTGTGTCCAAGTGGGTACATTTTGTTATGGATGCCACTTCTAGATGTGACGAAGGAGGAATACAGGCTCATCTTACCATGTGACTCCCATCATCCCATTCAACTTCACTGACATTTCATATACTAAGCACAAGGAAATGTGTAGAGGTAGCCCAGAACGTAACACAGTTACAGTGAATTGGCTAGATCTCAGTCACATAACCCTACCTCATCACAAGGGAGGCAGGAAAATATAGTCTGAGTGATCAAGAAGAAAAGAATAGCATGGATTTGACCATGCAGCTAATATTCTTTGCCATAATTAGTATGCCTATTATTCAAGGTGGATCAAAGAGGAGGGAAACTATGGTGAAGTAGCTAATGGTACATTATAGTGTTTCAGGTAGAATAGTATGATGGTCTAAGCTAAAGCACTAACACATTAAGTAGAAAGATTGAATTATGTAATAAATATATTGCATGCAGAAGCAACAAAATCAGGTGGTCAGAGGAGAGACAAACTGGGAGATTGTGCTTGTGAACACCTCTCATATAAGGAATGCAAGATATAAAACAGGATTAACTGAAGAACCATTAACTGCAAACTTCTTGGTGTATGTGATGAATAATACTCTACAATAATCTACCTGGAGGAGTTAAAAATAAACAATACATGGTTTTCCTGTCCCCAAAATCTTACAGTCTTCCTAGGCTGGATGTACAGTGTGTGGGGTTTGCCAGAACATGTTGGCAGGATGAACAAACATGGATATATGGGGTGGGGATGGAAGCCCACAGAAATGGACTGAAATTTTACTAAACAATAGTTGTAATCACTATGGAGTTACATGAATTTGCAAGTTAATCCTGATTATTGAGTTCATTAGCTGGATAGATATCTAAGAGATTAAAAAGCAAGCTTCTAAGTATGTCTGGGTGGGTCATGGGGGTGACCTTGGGGTCCCTGTCCCCATCCTCTCTGGCTCTTTCCCTGCTCTCTGCTTCCCAGATGTCCTGATTTGAGCAGGTTTCCTCCACCATATCCCTCCACCATGTTTCAGCTGGGAAGCCAGCTGGCCATGGAGTGAAACTGCTAAAACCATGAACCAGAAATAAACCATTTGCTACATTAAATTATGTGAATCAGATATTTTGTCCTAGCAATAAGAAAACTGACCAATATAATGAGTCACCAAAAGATATATCTAATAGCAAGTACAGAAAGCTGAAGAGAAAAATCAGTACAATAATATATATCTGGGAGTACCCAAAAAGAGAACAGCTATTAAAGAGGGTGGTGAAGGTCTTTTTTGAAAAGAAAACACCTGGAGAGAAAATTCACTGGGCTTATGTTAGTGCCTAAATCCAGTGATCTTTGTGATATACAATTTCCCAATGCCAGTGTAGACACCTGTTTTTCCTGGGCTCTGGGATCAGTCTGTTTGCTCACTAGAAAATTTTCTAATTTCTAGAATAATTCTTCTACTAATAAACCCTTCTTACTACAGTACTTTGTCAAAGACTCCAAAATGAACTCTCTTCCTTATCATGGATAATGAAATTAGTGTGTGATTCTAGTTTCTCCATTAAATTGTACAGTCCTTGAGGGTAGGAACTATGTCTAATATGTTGAGCAAATGTATATGTCACATAGTTGTTAATTCTGCAATAAAAGCTAACAAAGAATCTATCTAGACTGTGGAATATAGAATTCAACTGTAAAATTATTAAATCCTAGGTGTTGTGTGACAGTGCTGGTTGGGAGGATGAGCACCTCCTCTTCACAGGTTGCTCACATTACACATGACTGAATAACATTCAGGAGCGAATAACAATTAGTGTCATTTACCAATAGAGATTTTGACCCTATGTGTATTATCTCTAGATTTCATAAGCTTAGAGGTAGAGAAAGCTGATCATTTGAGTCAAAATTATTGAATATGAGAGGTCATAACACACAAGTAACTGCACTAATGATGCACAATTCCCTTGCCCTTTATGCTGAAGAAGCCATGAGAGAAGAAAACCAGACTTCTACAATGGATTTTATCCTCCTGGGAGTTACTGGTCAGAAGGAACAGGAAGATTTCATCTTCACCCTCTTCTTGTTCATTTACCCTATCACACTGATTGGAAATATGCTCATCATTCTGGTCATTTGTTATGACACTCACCTTCACAATCCCATGTATTTTTTCCTTGCCAATCTCTCCCTTGTTGATATCTTTTTCTCATCTGTAGCAACTCCCAAGACATTGGTTAACCATCTCCTAGGTAGCAAAACCATCTCCTTTGGGGGATGCCTCACACAAATGTATTTCATGATCGCCTTGGGTAACATAGATAGCTACATCTTGGCTGCAATGGCCTATGATCGAGCTGTGGCTATCAGCCGCCCACTTCATTATACAACAATTATGAGCCCACGGTCCTGTGTCCTTCTGGTTGTTGGGTCTTGGGTGGTTGGAAATGCCAATGCCCTTCCCCACACTCTACTCACAGCTAGTCTGTCCTTCTGTGGCAACAAAGAAGTGGCCAACTTCTACTGTGACATTACCCCCTTGCTCCAGCTGTCCTGTTCTGACATCCACTTTAATGTGAAGATGATGTACCTAGGAGTTGGTGTTTTCTCTGTGCCATTACTATGCATCATTATCTCCTATGTTTGTGTCTTTTTCACAGTCTTACGGGTTCCATCTACTCAGGGCATACTCAAAGCCTTCTCCACCTGTGGTTCTCACCTTACAGTTGTTTCTTTGTATTATGGGACAGTTATGGGCATGTATTTCCGACCTCTGACCAGTTACAGCCTAAAGGATGCAGTGATAACTGTGATGTACATGGCTGTGACCCCAATGTTAAATCCTTTTATCTATAGTCTGAGAAACCGGGACATGAAGTCTGCTCTGGTAAAGCTCTTCCAAAATAGAACTTCATCATAGAAGAGACAAAAGAAATAAAAACTAAGCCAAACATACTAAAAGAAAGAGAGAAAAGACTCACATTAATGCAATTAGAAATTTAAATGGAGACATCACAGTAGACACTGTCAAAATTCAGAAGACAGTAACTACTATTAAAAAATCTTATTCCAACAAGTTGGAGAATCTTGAAGAAATGGACAGGTTCCTAAATGCATATGAATTACTCAAAGTAAACAAAGAAGGTATAAATATTCTAAACAATCTAATAGCAAGCATTGAAATTGAGGCAGTAACAACAAAAAAAAACTACACCTCCCCCCCAAAAAATTCTATACCTTAAGAAAAGCCCAGGATGTGATAGATTCTCCAAGATTTTTAAGGACATTATAGCACCAGTGCTCCTCAAACTCATCAATGAAATTGTCAGGGAAGAAGTGCTTACAAACGTATTTCTGAAGGCCGGTATCACTTTGATTCTAAAACCAGAAAAAGATGCAAATAAAAAGGAAATTATAGGCCAATCTCTTTAATGAACAGACATGTCAAAATTCTCTATATATTGGCAAATAGAATGCAACACAATATCAAAAGGATCATACATCATGAACAAGTAGTTTTCATCCCAAGGACTCAAGGATGGTTTCACATATGCAAAACAATAAATGTAATTCACTACATAAACAGAAGCAATGACAAAAAACACATAATCATATCAGCAGATGCAGAATAAGGCTTTGATTAAATCAACACGCATTCATGATAAATACCTGAAGAAAATAGGTGTAGAAGAATTTTACCTGAATCTGGTAAAACCCTTTTATGAAAAAGCAAAGGCCAAAATCATATTAAATGGGAGGAAACCTGAAAGCTTCTCCTCTAAAATCAGGAACAAGACTAGGATGTCCACTATCATAACTCTATTTAACATACTACCTGAAACATTAGCCATCACAGTCTGGAAAGAGAAAGAGATACTTATAGGAAAGGGAGAAGTCAAATTACCATTATTTGCAGATAACATGATTCTTTGTATTGAACACTCAAAAAACTCCACCAAAAGACTCCTAGATTTAATAAGCAAATTCAGCAATGAAGGAGACTCCTAGATTTAATAATCAAATTCAGCAATGAAGGAATGAAAATCAACATACAAAATCAGTGGTGATCCTGTACACCAATAATGAATGCACCGAGAAAGAAATTAAGAAAATAATACCATTCACAATAACATCAAGACAAATTAAACACCTAAGAATTAACCTAACCAAAGAAGTGAAAGACCTCTACAAAGAAAACTACAGTACCCTGCTAAAGGAGAGTCAAAAGAACATCACAAAATTAAAAGATATCTCCTGTTCTTCAACTGGCAGAATTAATATGGTCAAAAGGCTATTCTTCCAAAACTGATGAATGAATTTAACACAATCCCAATCAAAAATACCTATAATAGTCCTCACCAAACTACAAAAAAAAACCAAAATTCATATGGAACCAGAAGAGACCCAGATTAGCAAAAGCA
>NW_004624786.1:5661684-5682583 GCF_000247695.1 Heterocephalus glaber | reverse complement strand
ATCGATAATGTAAAATAGGAAGAAAAGGTCCAAAGGGGTAGGAGTAGTGGGAGGGGTAGGGGAAAGGAAAGAAGGGAAAGGAAAAATGCTGAGAAATGGAGAAAATGGAAACAAAGTCTTTGTAAATAGGGAAGGGTGGAGGGCGTGAAGGGAGGGCTAGGAATGGAGAAGAAATAAGAACCAAGATGCATCATGTAAAGGTACAAGTTCCCAATGAGAAATGTAAATGTGTTGTTTACATAAAATGTACCAATGAAAGAATTAAAAAAAAAAAAAAAAAAGAGTAAAACAGGGAGGGCCGGGGATTTAGCTCAGTGGTTTCGCCACCTCTTGTGCAAACACAAGGACCCGAGTTCGATCCCTGGTACCAAAAAAAAAAAAAGAGTGAAACAGGAAGCATTACAATACCTGACCTCATGTTACACTACTATACCATGATAAAAATTTTAAAAGCATAGTATTGGTACAAAAATGTGCCCATGAATCACTGGAACAGAGGATGCAGAAACAACCCAAACCCATTCAGCTATTGGATCTTTGACAAAGGGGCTAAAAACTTATGTTAGAGTAAAAATACCTTCTTTAAAAGATGATATTGAGCTGGGCATGGTTCCACATGCCTGTGATCCCAGCACTTGGGAGGCTGAGGCAGGAGGATTGCCATGAGTTTGAGGCCTTGGCTACATAGTGAGTTCAAGACCAGCCTGAACTACATAGTGAGATCTTATCTCAAAAAAAAGATTTTAATGGTGCTGGGAAAACTGTCTAGCAATATGCAGAAGATTGAAGCTGGACCTATATCTCTCACCATGTACTAAACTAAAATCAAAATGAGTGAAGAATATAAATATTAAAACAGAAACACTTAACCTATTGAAAGATAAAATAGGTAAAGCTCTTGAAGTTACTGGGTAGGCAAGGGTTTTCTGAACAAAACTCCAATTGCACGAAAAATAACACCAAGAATCAATAACTGGTATTACATCAAATTAAAAAGTTCAACACAGCAAAAGAAACAACCAATAGAAGTGAAGAGACAAACTACAGAGTGGGAAATAATCTTTCCCAGCTATTCCTCAGACAGGGAAGTAATATTTAGAATATATAAAGAATTCAAAAAATCAGACCCCCAAAATAAAAGACCCAATCAAAAAATGGCCAGCTGAAATGAATAGACACTTCTCAGAAGAAGTACATGTGGCTAGTAAATACATGAACAAATGTTCAGCATCTCTGGCCATTAGAGAAATACAAATTAAAATAACACTTAGATTTCATCTTATGCCAGAAAGAATGGCAATCATCAAGAAATCAAATTATATCAAATGCTGGCATGGCTGTGGTGAAAAAGGAACCTTCTACATTGTTGATGGGAGTGTAGGCTGGTGCAACCTCTGTGGAAATCAGTATGGAGATTACTCAAAAAAAATATATACAGAATTTCCATTTGACCATGCTATTCCCCTTCTAGGTATCTTCCCAAAAGAGTTAAAGATATCATATTACAGAGATACATGCATTCCGATGTTTATACTGGAGAATTTACAAAAGCTAAATCTTGGAAGCAGCTATATGTCCACCTACAGATGAATCAATAAACAAAATGTGTTATCTATACATAATGGAATACTACTCAGCTATAATGAAGGATAAACTCAAGACATTTGTACAAAATGGACACAGCTGGAAAACATATCAAGTGAAACAAATCAAACAAGCTTAAATACCTCATGGTTTTCCTCACTTGAGTTGTACAAAGTACAAATAAAGAGCATAATGAAAGGCTGAGAAAAGGAAACAGAGATAGATCTTTTGCAGATGGGAAAGGGATCAAGACATACAGAATAGGGTAAGGGAGGGGAGGACAAAAAAGATTTAAGATGCATCATGTACATGTACCAACCTCCCACAATAAATACAATCATTATATGTCACAAACATGAACTATAAAAAAAATAATGAAAATGGGGAGGAGGATCTAGAGACAGAGGGAGGGAAGTGGATGTGGAGAGGAAGTGGAACAAAAAGAATCAGGATGCCGGGGATTTAGCTCAGTGGTTCTGTGCCTGCCTCGCAAGCTCAAGGACCCAAGTTCAATCCCTGGTACCAAAAAAAAAAAAAGGATCAGGATATGCTAAGTATATGTACCCACTCCATAAGATGAATGTAAACATCATCCACTGCAAACATATACTAATAAGACAAAATTGTTTTTAAAACATTTAATTGGTGATTAAGTGGCCAAAGTAATTTCTAAAAGAAAAATGATCATTATTTCCTGTGTTTAGTATGTTTAGAAAAGAGGGACATTCTTTAAAAACATATTTCACACCAGTGGAAATTTTATTTAGATATTTTTGATAGTCTAACTCACCCCAAATTTGGGGAAAAAAGAGGAATCAAGATATACTATGTACAGGTACAAATTCCCTATGATGAATGTGATCATAATGTATATCTAAATTGTACCAATAAAATTAAACTTAAAAGAAGAAAAGGTAGAGAAGGTGGTTGCCTGCTGGAAAAGTGGAGTTTTTTTCCATGTAATTATTTTAATTCAATTAAATAAAAGGAGTCAAGGAAACATCAAACTTGAAGAAGCATTTCACATTCCTGTGAAATGTGAAAGAAAGCACTAATTTCAGAAATCTCATTATAGCAAAAGATCTATGCCTAAATGGGGTGACTTTGAAACCTGTTCTCTGTTAAAACCATTACTGTGTGCAAAGCACTCTGGATAAGAGGATGAAGCCTCTTTTTGGACTGCACTTGCTAGTGATGTTCCAGACAATAAACAAGTAATAAAAAACATGAATAGAAAATTAAGGTTTTTAAGGAAGTCAACTTGCCGTAGTGTTTTAAGAAAATTATGTAACTTTCAGACTAACTGAAAAAGAGATCCACATTTAGACATGTCATAGTCAAAGCATCAAGTCAATCCAAACATCTCCAAAGCAGCAAAAGAAAACAACTCATCATATAAAAGGAATCATCAAAGGTTTTAGATGTAGCTCACTCAGCTGATAGCCCATTTTTGCCTAACATGAATGAGGGCCTGGATTAAATCCCCAACAAAAAAAGTGATGAGGTAAATCTCAATAATATTCATGGCAGACCAGAAATAACAGAGACCTGAAGGTAGTAAGATAACATATTTGAAATGCCAAAGAAGAATGAAAAAAACTATTAAATACTATACCTAGAAAAACGATTCTTGAAAATGAAGGAGAAATTAAGACATCCCGAGAAAAGCAAAAACTGAGTTTGTTGCTAAAAGACCTACCCTATAAGAAACACTAAAAGGATTCCTTTGGCTAAATTGAAGGACAATGGATAGTAACTTGAATCCACATAATGATATAAAAAGTACTGGTAAAGGCAACTACATAGGTAAGTATAAAAATACGGTATCAATGTATTTTTTGTTCATAGGTTTTTTTCTCCTGTATTATTTAAGAGAGTTATAAAAAGCTATAATTATAAATCTATGTTAATGGATAAAACAGAGTTAAAATATAATATGCAGGGCCAGGATCTAGCTCAGTGGTTTCACTGCCTGCTGTGCAAGGGCAAGGACCCAAGTTAGATCCCCAGTACCAAAAATACATATATATTTTTATATATATTATATATTATGTATTATATATATAATATGCAATAGTAACAGTATAAAGGACAGAATGAGGACAGAATGGAGGGAGAGCACATTTGTATATATTATTGAAATTACTTGGAATCCATCCAAAGTGCAATGTTAACAGTAACTTTTAGGGAAAGTACTGAGAAAATACCTCAAAAAAAAAAGAAAAAAATTATAAAATTGAAATGGCACACTAGTGGCACCCCGGCCATGTGAGCAACCAGGACTGCATTGGACACACAGTGACACCCCCTCTCATCCCATTTAATGATGCAGCCATCCACTAACTCCAAACCAGCTCTACATTTTGCTTCCCTTTGGCAGGGAGGAAGAGAGGTGAAGACTTATCAACCATCATAATACTGGATAAGGACAATGCCCAGGGAAAGAAGGGAGCTACTAGACCTCAAAAATGTGGACATTAAGCCCAACAGTCCATGTGAACTTCCACCTAATGGCCTGCATCCCATAGAGACCAGAGGGATGATAGTGTCTCCCATCTACCATGAGGAGCAAGAACACGTCTTGGCTTGGATGGTAATTAGGTCTGGAGTAAAGGAACACATGGGGCCTCTGGTGCAGGGAGGGCACCTCAAAAACCCAAAGGCCCTAAAGTGAGGCAGAGAAAATTGGGACTGGCAGGACTTCACATCTTGGAAGGAAGCCACTCATTGAAAAACACAGAAATCTTTTCTATATTATTTTTAGCTTTCCTTCATTGGGTTTTTAGAGCAATTTCCTCCTTTTTTCCTTTTTTAGTTTCTTTCATCTCCTTTTCTCTTTTCCCCTTTCAACTTCTTTCTTTCTTCTTATCTTCCTTTTATTTACTGTATTTTGTTCTAAGTTTATATTTTTTCTTCTCTTTCTTGTTCATTCTTTCCTGCAACCATTCTCTAACACAATTTCCTTTGCACATCAATAGAATCCCCTCTCACATTTCTCTCCTCCTCATAACCCATGATTAATTTTTCAAATTTTGCTTTTCTCATTATTTAGCTCCCCACCTGATCTACCTTTATTAGTATAACTACCAAACTTTATTAATTTCCAGGTAGGTAGCTAACATTATGATATTGCATTTGAACACTCTTCTACTGTTAGTAAAGGTAAAGTTGTTCCATTTAGTAGATATTTACTATAGGTCAATAGTAAGTCAATATTTGGTTTGTCTTAGTGTTCATACTATAATTATAGATCTCTTTTATATAGATAAGGGTGGTATATTATTGGTCCATAGTGTTTGTCAATTTGATACTGATTTTATTACTACAGCCAAGGTGACATAGCTATTGCTATTAATTGGTTTTCTGGGATGCCAATATCTGGATTGCCTTGGGGTCGTTAGCAACACTGTGCACTCCTGGAGAACTGAGTCCTGGGCCAAGTACGATGCAGCCTCCCACCAAGTAAGCAGCAATAGTTGGATCCTGGGACAGAAGCAAAGGTCAGTTGCCCCTTGTGAAGTTATTCTTTGTTTTTCTCTTTATCCTGTGTTAAAAATTCTAAAGAAAACAACTTTTGAATGATTGCTAGAGTCAATTATTGTACAAAAAAGAACTAAATAAACAATAGTCCCAAGACCCTCCTAGTCAGTAATATTTGTTTAGCTTTTCAGAGCCCAGGACATCAGATGATCTTCAGGTAGCACAAAAATGTGGTTCAAGGACTTGTTAATCTTGTTCTAGATTGAATGCAAATAATGTTTAACTTGCAAGGAAATAATAATATTGATAGGTCTCTCCCCACCTCAGCAGCTATTATGTATAGTAGCTGCCCTCTTCCTATCGTGCCTTGCCCCCTCCCTGTGTGACATCATGCCAAGATGGTTGCTCCCACCAAAGAATAAACCCTTCTCCCCAGCATGCCCCTGTTCCTGCCTAGAAAGTAACCTAATACTCACTCACCTCCTACCACCTAGTGACATCACCAGCTCCTCCATTCCCTAGTCACTACCTCACTCAACCCCGCCTCAGCCCCTACAAGCCCCACCCCAGTCTCTATAAAAGACTCTCCCTGCCCCAGCCATATTGCTTTTGTCTCTCCTTTGTTCAGAGACAGCCCAGCAGATCTATTCCCCTAATAAAGGCTTGTTGTGGCCTGGTCTGGTCTTGGTCTTCGGCCCTTTTACCTGACAAATATGATCTGGCCAACAAGATGAAAACTGATTATCTCAAGGATATTCCCACACAAGAGAAAAAAAAACCACAGGCCTAGGATGATGAAGACCCCACTCAGCAGTAGCTTTCCAGCCCATTGCCCCTGCACTTATTTTCCTTCCCCCAAAATATCTTTTGAGTAGCTGAGTTCCCCAAGATGGTGTTTTGAGAGCAATATTACACTCCAGCACCTCAGAGCTGACTCCTGAATAATCCTGAGTTCCTTCCCACCAATTCTTATCTCCTGAGGATTGGCCTTCAAGCAGCCAGCAGACAGACTTGAGTTTGTTGGAGTTTTCACACCTACCAATTGCAGAGCCTAATAGCAGATGTGGAGAGATGTTATATGACTAGTAGTAAAATAGGTAGTGAATAGGTACTAAGTTATTAAAGAAGTAAAGTCACAGTTAATATTTACTGTTAACTATGTACCAGGCACTGTTTTGAAAGAAGTTTTCACATATTAATTAATTCAATCCTTACAACTTTTCTGAGGATGTTGTGGCCATTATCGTAATTATTCCCATTTTAGTGATGTATAAGTATGTTAAATAATGGTCCAAAGTCAGTTATAATCAGTAAGTGGAAGATTCGGTAAGTGGTAAACCAGCCAAGACATGAACATGAGTCTCAAAACATTGTCCTCAGCAGAAGGTGGTAACTTCCCTGCCACAGAAAGTGCTAAATATAGGATAAAGGTGATATGTCCACAAAGTGGATAAGAGAACATCAAGGCCTCTTGCATCTCTAAGAATCAAGAAAATCTGGAGACCTACTATCACCTTGCTAGGTTAAAGAAAGCATGGATTACACCTTAACCCTCTTCAAGTAACATCGTAGATAAACCATGATTTTCTCCTTTCACAGTGAACAACAGAAAGGCTTCAGTTCAACTGAAAAAAATATTAGGAGCTCATTTTACCATGGTCCTTGAAGCTGCCAACTGATAGTTGCAAGTTGAGGTTGAACAGCAGAGGAGAGGAAATCACATTCCTACAGAGGACACAAAGGGTCATCGAGTTTGGACCCTGAAGACACACTCTCCAGGAAACCTTCTCATCTAACTTCCCTTCTGAAGATTACCCTGCAGAGCCACTGCTTCCCCTCAGGGCACAGCCAGAGGATGATGTCAATGGGTCACAACAATTACTCTGACTTTGACCTAAATGAAGACCTGGGGGACTCATGTTTCAGGAGAATTTATAACCTGGTGACCAATTCCAAGTCTTCTATGAGCTAGGACCCACCCCACCCCCTTGAAGGGGAAGAGAGACTCCTTTACCTCAGGACCCATCCAGGACAGCTCTTTATTCCCCATCCTTTCCAAGGATAAGAAACTGGGGCTCCACTCACCAAACAATGCCAGATCTGTCTTCTCCACCTCAGCCACATAGGACCAGAATGTCACCCTCCAGTATGCCTGACCTGTGAGAGGAATGCTACCAAGTTCTATACCAGATCCCTGCAAACCTTCCACTTGTGAAAGAAGAGTGAAGGGCACAAAACTAGAACCTGTATTTGAAAACATCTGATCTATGCCCCAGGTGGCAGGCTGTGGACACTGGAGAGAAGGTATTTGAGACAGCAATATGAAATGATAAGGCGAAGGCAACTGTATCATATCCATTCCTTCACCTGAACCTCACAAAATCCTCACCAGGTAAGTAAAAAAATATGTCATTTTATCAGACACCACTTATCAGGTGAACTGAATTGCCAGCCAGTCGTAAAATTGGAACACAAATTTCAGCCTACCTCCAAAACATAAGTTCTAAAGATTTGGTGGACAAAAGGCAACGTTCAGAGTTCTCTCCTCTGCACAAGCTTCTCCTGGGGCTCCTGTCCATGAATACAGAATAAGGAGAAAGTAGTTATACTGTGGCTCAGTCTTAAGCTCTATTTACCTACTGAAGTGATATAGTGTGTTGTGTGAGTTACAATCATTCTCACTCACACAAATGTCCAGTCTTAGAAAAGAGCCACAGAGGTGCCTTCCATCCCACACTACATGGAGCCTCTTAATGTGCCCTTCTGGGAGTGACAGCGTTTTATTGACAATGGGCTGAACTATTAAAGAAATCTGAAAACACTTAAAGGATGCATCTTTGGCCCTGTCTTTTGTACCCAGAAGACCAGGAGGTGCATTTGGTCATATCTGTCCTTGAAAAATTGAACTCAGCACTATCAGAATCTGGTGTGACTGATAATTCAGAAACATGCATACACACACACACACATGCCAAGCTAGTGAATACTAGTGTTCAGCACTGTTTGAGACCCTGAGTTTTTCCCAGTGAACTCTAGCCTCTACTAATCTCTTCATTATTCATATAGCTACACTTCCAGTTCTTCTCGCTCATGGTAGAAGGGTCTTCTTACCTTTTTCCCTAGAGTTTCCCCTGAAATCATCTCTCTTTGTAACAACAGTGAAACATCTGACCCTGTGGATCTACATCGTGAGATTGCTGTGCTCAAGTACCTCACACATCTTTAGTTCTTTGCACAAAACACAACGAGCATTTCTCTTTTCCTCTTGTAATTTTTTTTGCATTCTTCAATTATTTTTTGAAATTACCTGTCATTATCCTTACAGCACGTTTTCAGTCAATCTGTTGCCACATTTATTTGCCACTTAATGTATATGCTCAAATGCCTATGTTTACATTAAATAAAGGGCTATCTCTATTACCAGAAAAGAATAGAGAACTCACATCCACTCTACTAATTCTTAGTATCAAATGAGAGAAGTATAAAGTCCTTGCATTGGATCAAAATCTTCCACAACACAGAACCCACACTGCTTTGCCATGTTGATTTCTGCCTCATCTCTGACTTGGGCTGTGCCCTTGTTCTGGATAAACATAGAACACAGGCTTCCCTTATGTTATCCTCCAGTGTCTGATCTCTTTGACACTGATATTTTCTCTAGGGTAAGAAACTTGAACTCCCCTTATTAATTGATAGGTAGAGAGGGAGTGATTTTAAAGAAATTTGCAATCACATCTACATATTGTAAATGTATTTCTTCAGTCCATGAAGCAGATACCTCTACAAACAAGCCTGCTTCAGACAAGAAGAATTGAGATAAGGAAAAGAATAGCTACTAGATAGGGTTACAAAATTGGTTGGGATCGATTCATTGAATGATTAAAGAGATTACAATATGTTTCCCTGTTAATGGGAAAGAGCTGGGGGTGAAGTAAGTAGTGCATGGAAGAACTACAGCAGCTGAAGAAATAGAAGGAGTAAAATAGCTGAGAAAATAGACAAGAATAAGGATACAAGCAGCCTTGAGACCAATGCACATTTCTGTGAGTCCTTGGAGAAAAAGAAGAGTATAGAGTTATGTATGTGGAGATGATATACCACAAAGGTATTGAGGAATATTTTGCACAACGTATTTCTTTGAGTGTGACTTAGTAAAGAGGGAAGTGGTATCTGAGCCTCCCGAGCAGTGTTCGTGTAGGTGTTGTGGAGAGCTGGAGGAGAGTGGCAAAAGTTTGATAGTCTTCCACAGACAATGGAGGCTTGCTGAAGAGTTCTAAAGGTCTCAAGGGAATGAGGCATCATAGATTTTAGTGCCAGTTTCATGTGATTTCTCCACTGTTCCCTGGCTACCCTGGAAGTGGGAAGGAAAAGAATGGACCCATCGTTTGAGAACTGAATGTTTGGGTAAGGATGTGGGATCATCTCATTTCTTTGGAAGAGAGTTGTGAATGTATCATAACTAGAGATGCAACATAAAGTTTAAGAAACTAGAGATCACCATGAGTTGAAGAGCAAGTGTATACAAAAAGGATAAACTGGGGAAGGAAGAGCCTTGGACAATGAAAGGACATTTCACCAAAAGATTGTTCAAAGCTACCTCTACTTGATCACTTAGTATTTATTCCCTATAATCATTCTTCCATTGGGTCTATCTCATTTAGCATGAAATATGGGCTGTGGATCCCTTCCCTAGTATAAATAAACCCTCTTTTAGTCTCACTCAACCTCTTTACCAGGAAGTCTTTGTCTTTTATCCCAGTGAAACATCAGCTTGAGCCACAAGCTCCATGGCCATACTCTCTGTACCAAGGCAAGACCTAACAGGTGAAATCTTATTGAAAACTGAATTTATTTACTAGAATATTGCTAAAATATCAAAACAGCATATAAAACCACAGAAAATACTCATTGTGTAGATTTAATATATAGAATATTGTTCATTTGCTCTGATTTCTTAAAATAAGAGCTGATTAAAGAGTATATTTAAATTTTAAAATTATTATAGCAAAAAGCACATTGACATTAATCCTCTTTAATATATTCTCCCTTGCTTCAAATTCACTTATCCTATCCTTCCTGCCACTTTCTGAAGCAGTTCTGGAAGTCCTCTTTCATTTGTGTCTTTACAAGGTGTGATCAAAACTATAGTGAATGCTACTGTCCAGTATCATCAAATAGAAGGGCAGGCTGGTAAAAACATTATTGTGTGTCCTCATCCACCTTATTCACCATCTTTGGCACCAAGAGACCTCTGGCTCTTTGCCAAAGTCAAAATGAGCATAAAAGGTAAATCTTTTGAATTGGTAAGACGTAGAGGCAGCCATGACTGCACAGCTAAAGATACTCATGAAGGAAAACTTCAGAACTGCTTCAGAAAGTGGCAAGAATGATGAGCTGTTTCTTCAAAGTGATGCACAAGTATTTTGAGGGGGATTAATGGCAATATGTCCTTTACTAAAATAAATTTCTCTTTTACCATTTATTTTTTATTAGTACATATTTCTTGTACTTAATGTTTATATTCCTTGTGTGGATTTCATACATGTGCACAGCACATTTTAATTTCTTTTTCATCTCCTTTTCCCCCTCCTTCTCCACCTCTTTAATTTAAACATTCACTGTATTTTTATCACATCTCATAAGTATTACAGATACACTTGGAATTCTTTGTTCCCATTTAAAATTTTACTTTTCTGAATCTCACCCAAGTGATAGCCACTATTCTGCCATTTATGCTACTTACAAGTGTACTGTTTTATGCTAAATTTTCCACTTATTGTGTTGTGTCATATATCTTCTAGAAATTTCCTTTTTGTATCACATTATTTTGTCCAATTTATCCATGTGGATTTATTCTAGAATCTGTTGAGCAGAGTCCATTAATAAGAAAGCAGCACAGTTTGCCTATCTGTTCCTCCACAGGTGGGCCATTTCTAAGTTTCCTATGTGACCACACAGGTCTCTGTGCGTATCTTCTTGAGGCCGTATGCTGGAGTCTCTCTAAAGGCTGATAAGGAACCAGAATTGCTGTCAAAGGTAGGTGAAGTTCAACTTTCCCTAGATATAGGCTAATTGTTTGCCAAATGCTAGTATTAATTTCTTTCCAACATCTGAAATTATTAGACTTTTATACTTTAGGCACTCCAAGATGAAAGATGTTTAATTAAATTTTGTGTTTAATTTAAACAGTTTTTTAAATTTTTGCTTATTGGTTACTCCAATTTCCTCTCAATGCCTGGCCTATTCATTTCTGTTACTCCTTATTTCCTGCTGTGTTTTTGGTTCTTTTATTGTTATTGAATAGGATATCTGCATTTTGACTGCTAATCCTTTGAAGAATATATGTGTAGTAAATTCCTTTCTCTTTGCCTGTTTTATGATGTCTTTTTCAAAGAAAGGTTTCAAAATAGTTGAATTTGCTTGTTTTCTGCCTGGTGTAACATAATTCCCACCGTGATATCACACACATCTTTTATTTTCTTCTACCTTTTGGAAGTTTTTATTTTCACAATTAATTCTTTAAGAATTCTTTTTCTGAATTATGTGTCATATCTAGGTAACCCATTTTCCTATGACCTTTTGCTAAATAGTCTGTTTTCCTGTCTATTAATGAACAAATTCACATCTATACCACCTTGTAATAAATGCTTAATCTCTCTCTCTGGGGCTCTCCAGTCTATTTTATGGGTCTATTTGTAAGTCTCTATGCCAGTACCAGGACAATGTTTGAATTACCAAAGGTAACTATTTTTATACCTGATGAAACAATTTTTTTCCTTCATATTTTCCTCCTTCAAATTTTCTTAGTTTGGATCAGTTTACTAAATTCCATGTTTAACAGAAATCTCTGGTACTTGGATTGAGTTTGCCTCAGAAATTAATTGGAAGAGAACTGACCTTTCTGCATTGAGGTTTTTTTATTAACATTCTTTGTTGCTCCATTTTCTTTTCTTCTCCTCTATTAAATTTTCTTAATTTTGGAAACCAGTTTTGCACCTATTTCATTAGAATTATTTCTGACTTCCTCAAATTTTTCATTGTTATTTTCCATGAGGCACCTTTTTTCACATTCTATTTTCTTTTTTTTTTTTCTTTTGGTACCGGGGATCGAACTCGGGTCCTTCCGCTTGCAAGGCAGGCGGCGGAACCACTGAGCTAAATCCTCGGCCCCTACATTCTGTTTTCTAATTTAATTTTACTTAACTATGATACCACTATTAATTTTTTAATATTGGTTTGTAACGAACAAACTTGCTGAAATCTTAGTCTATCTAGAGATTCTTTTTTCCTTTCCTTATATATAATCATATTTTACATGATTTCTACTCTTTTGTTCTTTTCTTTCAATTCTTACGTGGCAAAATTCTTTCAAGTCTCCTTTCATAGATAGGGCAATTATGGCCACATCTCTTTTACCAAAAGGACATAAAACCCCTCCACCAGCCCTTGGGGCCTACCTAATTCCTGATTTTAAACCTTCACTAGGCTTACAATTCTTACTATAAGTTTTCTGTTTCTCATACCAGTGTATTACCATATCTTTCTTTTAGTTTGGTCACATGTTTTGAGGTGGGGTTTTTTTTTTAATTGTATGTTTAACTTATGATGTCTGTGTTTTGCTAGCAGTGGAACTGTCAACATCAGCTAAGAACCCCATCTCTGAAATCTTATACTTCCAAATCATATGAGCTAAGGAAGGTCTCTGAGCTCTCTAGGTTTACTGAGCCCTTTGAAAGCTGAGGTATTTGATTCTATATGAACAAGGGAAAGGGTATCTTGTGAGAGAAATTCAAACTGCTTTAGGTGTAGAGATGAGAATGAACATCATAATTGAATACAACAAAAATAAGTAGATCTACAGCTCCTATGCCTAGCATATCATTCACATGTGTTGTATAAGGAACACTGAGAAATGGTGCTAGAATTAAAGATTTAATTAATTTTAGTAGAAGTTGTTTAGAAAAACTTGGGGATTAAGTCTTATACCTGAGACTAATGAAACAAATTGATTGCAAAATGTAAAATAGCTTAAGGACTGTAATAGATCTGTCTCCTGTGTTCAAGATGGTACTTTTTGTGATAAATGTTTCTCTTTGATGTGAGGAACTAGGGATACAGGATTATCATAGCATATGGTCACCATCATCCCATTCAAGTTCAATGACATTTGCCTATACCAGGCACAAGGAAAAGTGTGGAGGAAGTCCAGAACTGTAACACATAGGCCTCACTGCTAGGGAGACAAGGAAAAGTAATCTAATTGAGTGAACAAGAAGACAAGATCATTGATTTGGCCAACCAGCTAGGATTCTTTGCCATAATTAGCATGCCTTAGTGTGCAAGATGGATCAACAAGGAGGGAACCTGTGGTGAAACAGCAAGGAATGCGTTGTAATATTGCAGATAGAATAGTATTATGTTCTAAGCTAAACCACTAGACATTAAGTAGAAAAATTGAGTTGTGTAATAATAATTTTGCGTGCAGAAACAACAAGATAAGGTGGTCAAGGAAGACAGAAACTGGGACATTGTGTTTGTGAGCACCCCACATGTGGGGAGTGCTAGAAATAAAACAGGATTTAACTGAAGGACCATTGGCTGTTAACTTCTTGGTGCATGCAATGAATAATACTCTATAATAACCTATCAGGAGGAGTTAAAAATAAACAATACATGGTTTTCTGTATGCAAAATCTTGAAATCTTCTGCTTAGGCTGAATATACGGTGTATGGGGGTTTGGTAAGATATGTTGGCAGGATGACCAAACATGGATATGTGGGGAAAAGAAATCAAAGCATAAAGAAATGGACTGAAATTTTACTAAGCAGTACTCTCTATGAAGTTGCATGAATGTGCAAGTTAATCTTGATTGTCAACTTGATTAGCTGGAGAGATGCCTAGGACATTAAGAAAGAAACTTCTTCCCAACTTCTCTGGCTCTTTCCCTGCTCTCTGTTCCCGAGATGTCATGATTTGTGCAGCTTTCCTCTGCCATATCCCTCCACCATGTTTCAGCCTTGAAGACAGTCAACCATGGACTAAAATTGCTGAAACCATGACCCACAAACAAACCATTTTCTCCTTTAAGTTGTGTAAGTAAGATATTTTGTTGGAGCAATGAGAATTCTGGCCAATACAGTGAGTCACCACAAGATATATGTAAGAGCAAGAATTGGAAAATGAAGAGAAAAATCAGTACAATTATGTATATTTGAAGATTTGCCAAGATCAAACCTATTAAAGAGAGTGATGAAGTTCTGCTTTGAAAATAGAACACATGGGGGAAATGGAACACTTGGTACCTAAATCCAGTGATCCTTGTGATTTGCAATTTTCCAATGTCAGTGTAGACATCTGTTGCTTCCTGGGTTCTGAGATCAGTCTGTGTTGGCTCAATAGAGCTATTCCTAATTTCCAGGCTAATCTTTCTACTAACAAATCTTTTGTGCTACTGTCAACTCAAAAATGAAGTCTTCTCCTTACCATGTATAATGAAATGAGTATGGTGGTGCCTCAGTTTACAAACTTAATTTGTTTTATGATTTGGGAGAAAATGGCTGTGTTTGTGTTTGTGTAAGGAAGATGGCTGTGGTCATGTTTGTCACTCTATCCGGAGTTTGTGAGTGGAAGCAAAATTTTGCCAAACACTTTTGTTTGGAACAGAATTGTTTAAAAACAGAAGTGTTCATAAACCAAGGAACTGCTATATGTGATTCTAGCTTGTCCACTAAATTTTAATTTCATTGAGAGCAGATATTATGTTTTATATGTTGAATAAATGTAGCTGTGACTTCTCCATGAATCTTAACAAGAGCTCTATCTAGACTGTGAAATATGGAATGCAACTGTAAAGTGATTAAATGCTAGGTGTTGTGTGACAGTGCTGGTTGGGAGGATGAGCACCTCTGCTTCACAGACAGCTCACTTCTTAGACATGAGTGTCTGAGGATGAATAACAATTAGCATTATTCACCAATAGAGATTTTGCTCCAGTGTATTGGGTATCTGTAGACTCTATAAGCTCAGAGGTAGAGAAAACTGATCACTTGAGTCAAAAGTAGTGAATATGAGAGGTCTGCACTAATAATGTTGGATTCCTTTGCCTGTTCAGGCTGAAGAAACCATGAGAGAAGAAAACCAGTCTTCTACCAAGGATTTTATCCTCCTGGGAGTTACTGGTCAGAAGGAACAGGAAGATTTCATCTTCACCCTCTTCTTGTTCATTTACCCTATCACACTGATTGGAAATATGCTCATCATTCTGGTCATTTGTTATGACACTCACCTTCACAATCCCATGTATTTTTTCCTTGCCAATCTCTCCCTTGTTGATATCTTTTTCTCATCTGTAGCAACTCCCAAGACATTGGTTAACCATCTCCTAGGTAGCAAAACCATCTCCTTTGGGGGATGCCTCACACAAATGTATTTCATGATCGCCTTGGGTAACATAGATAGCTACATCTTGGCTGCAATGGCCTATGATCGAGCTGTGGCTATCAGCCGCCCACTTCATTATACAACAATTATGAGCCCACGGTCCTGTGTCCTTCTGGTTGTTGGGTCTTGGGTGGTTGGAAATGCCAATGCCCTTCCCCACACTCTACTCACAGCTAGTCTGTCCTTCTGTGGCAACAAAGAAGTGGCCAACTTCTACTGTGACATTACCCCCTTGCTCCAGCTGTCCTGTTCTGACATCCACTTTAATGTGAAGATGATGTACCTAGGAGTTGGTGTTTTCTCTGTGCCATTACTATGCATCATTATCTCCTATGTTTGTGTCTTTTTCACAGTCTTACGGGTTCCATCTACTCAGGGCATACTCAAAGCCTTCTCCACCTGTGGTTCTCACCTTACAGTTGTTTCTTTGTATTATGGGACAGTTATGGGCATGTATTTCCGACCTCTGACCAGTTACAGCCTAAAGGATGCAGTGATAACTGTAATGTACATGGCTGTGACCCCAATGTTAAATCCTTTTATCTATAGTCTGAGAAACCGGGACATGAAGTCTGCTCTGGTAAAGCTCTTCCACCACAGAACTTCTTCATAGCCAGTATGGAATCATGCATCAGATACTGCAGCCACCAACTGGGAAGCAGATTGAAATCCAGCTCCAATGCCAGACTTAGGATTTAGGATTGTCTTTGATTTAAGCTTCCTTTGATTCTTTCATCCTGAAATTTCTTTTCTCAAAAATCTTATAGTAGTTTGATGAGACAACTTAAAGAAATTATCAAGTTCAATACACTTCTGTTCCCTTTGGCAGAGTGGCAGCCCAAGATATTGTGTTTATGGCCCATCTATGCCACTTACTAGCAGAGTAACTTGGGAAAGTCTCAAACTGAGCTTCCATATCCACATATAAGGTGTAATCAACAAATATGCTGAAAATTTAAATTTTTAAAAAATTATTAAAGTAAAGGCACATTGCAATTAATCTCTCTCAAAAATACTTCCCATCACTTTTAATACTCATTCCATTGTTCTTGCCACTTTATGAAGCAGTTCTGGTTATCCTCTTTTATTGGTACCGGGGATCAAATTCGGGTCCTTGTGCTTGCGGGGCAGGCAGCGGAACCACTAAGCTAAATCCCCAGCCCTGGATATCCTCTTTTATAAGTGTCTTTAGTTGTGCTGTCATGGATGCCTCCATAACCTTGAATCAATTCAAAACATTTACCTTTCATGGTCACTTGATGTTGAGGAAGAGCAAAAGGTCGCATGGCACTAGATCTGGTGAATAAAGTGAATGCAGACATACCATATTTTTTTATTTGACAGAAATTGCCATAAAGTATAAACTGCTTCAGAGAACAGCAAGAATAACAAGTGTGTTTGAGGCAAAGGGGCCTATCTTGAGTGACATTGATGGCAATGTGTCTTTAATGTAGTAAAACTTTTAAAATTTAAACATTCATTGTATTATTTGATCATAGTGTACTAGGAATAATATCTGCCCATCCTGTGTCACAAGATGAGTCACAATAGCTCATTCTTTGAAGACTATAATTCACTACTTCCATGTCAATTTTATTTGGCTACTATGTTTAAATCACCACAATTAGGCTTCCAAGCTTCTTATGGAAAGACTTATGTTAGTACTTTGCTATAATTTTATAGCCTTGGTCATATAAATTTCATTCGATATATATTAATGGAGATGGAATGAATAAATGAAAGTATTAGTCTCTGAAACAAAACCTTGGGGTAATTAGATATAACCAGACTAGATATTACTGACCTATCCTTAAATTTTTTAAAGAAACTGACCTTAGGAGATATTTCTGTGCTTCTTTCATAGTTGATTAAACTACACTGTCTCTAAAGATCAGAAGACTCTTCCTACAATCTTACTAGCATAACAGTAACCAATAAATTTATTAGAGTTAAAAGTAACAAAGACTCTGATTTAATTAATATAATAACATGCTGGTTTAATTCAGCATAGCATGAAATAAAGCTATAGTCATCAAAAAATGTGTTGCCATTCAGTAAGTAAAGAAAAAAGGTCAGTGTTGATATGATATGGCTATGTTTCTTCAGCATGGTCCAGGTGAGCTGAGGCTGTAATTCTGGTAGGTGATATTCCTTAAACATATAGGATTAATCTAACAAATCTCTAAATACCCACTGAGAAACCCCATTGTGTATTGTTTGTTCTACCTATGAGAAAATTATTAAAGTTTTC
The DNA here is from genome assembly GCF_000247695.1 of Heterocephalus glaber. Next base: position 5,664,827 of record NW_004624786.1, on the reverse strand, counting down.
AAAATATTAATGACATAAATGTTCAACAATTTCATATCTGAAAACAGGATAATGTTAAGAGATTGATTTAGATATACTTTAGAATAGTACACAAATTGTTTTATTACCTACTCTTTTTAACTACAAGGAAATATATGAAATTATTATTTTCTATAGATAATTCACATTGCCAAGAATTTGTTCATTGATGTCAGAAGATACCAGTACTCACATTTTAGTGAGTACTGAAACCTTTAAACTAGAAGGATGGGAAATATCACAATTATCTTCTTTTTAATCAAAAGGCATTTGATTTAAAAAGAACATAAATCTATGGGGGTGGATGACCAAATGATAAAGAGAGATATTTTATTTTGAGTATTTTCAAAGTTGGACAATGAAAATATTTACAAGAATTTATTTATTGTCTCCCCACCAAAATGTGAAAGTTTGAGATCTGTCTGGTTGGCTGCTCTACCTTCTGCACTTAGAACAATGTGACGCATAATAAGTACTTTAATAAAATTAAGTGAATAACTGAATCCTACACTGTTATAATGACTATAAGTTTAGATTAATTTGGCTTTTATGAATAAATTCAGTAAAGTCAGATGGAATGAGATATTTCAGGTATGTCTCATGGAGAAATAATAAATACCAAAAAAAATACTATAAGAGAAGAGCTGAGGAATTGTAGATTCTTAGAACTCCAAACAACCTTAACTGCTGAATCAAACACAAATTATTCCTCTGCTTTAAGTTAGATAAAGGGAATTGACCTCCTCTATATTTTTGCTACAGTAACCATAAGTATCTATGTATATATTTATAATTTTAACTGCAAATAAAAACTACTGCACCTGTCTATCAAGTCATTGTCTAAGCGATCTCTCTTTGATTCTATCAAGCATAATGTCCTGAACTAATATTACCCCTAGAGTTTACATTATTTTGTACCAATGTCCAGGGATTGACATCTGTCTAGAAAAGACTATATAGCTGATATTTCAGTGAGGGTTACTTAGGATCCATTCAGGAAGATGAAATCACATCTGGTGTATCTAAACCATGAAGATTTAATACACAGAATGAGATACACAAATGTATCCTGAAAGAGACTAAAGGAAAAAATAGATGTATGCTGAAGTCATCAGAGATTAACTTCAGGAAGAAGTTATTTCCCCTATGACTAGGAGAAAAAAGAAGGGAAAATGGTGTTATCAGACGTAAGGGATAGAGGAGAGATGACCACATATCTGATACTCAGATCTCTGCAGGGAGCTGCTGAGCAACTAGCACTTGACTTTCACCCTAATTTTCATTCTTTGGGGAATCCTCAATAGCACTTTTTGGGGGGTGAGGGAGCTGGTATAGTTTGGACTGCTTCTATCTATTGAGCATGGAAACACTAAGAAGCCCCCAGACACAGTTTCAGACAGTCTTCTTTGGTCCCCATTATGTAATCGCAACGGTGTCCTTGGCAGTTAGGATCAATCCCTTCAGCCAACAGAGAAATCTCTCTTTTCCGAATGACCCACAGAGACATACTATAATTTGGTTGAATCTCAGTTTAAAAAAAAGCTATTAGGTTCAAAAAATGTAAATCTCCAAAGATTATTATTGGTACCCTTTTATTAAAGGCTATATCTAAAAACAACCAAAACTATTTTTCAAAAACCTACACATGTGCCATAAAAATTTATTAAAAAGAAATGCAAGGGAAAGATAACCACAAGACTCAGAATGAGAGGAAATTCAAGAGAAGATAGTCAGGGAACTACTTATGAATACTTTGCAGTTAGATGTATGTTATGATTTCATTCCTGATTTTCAACTTAGGTGGTCAGAACAGGGGTGTTTATAAAATCATGAAAGATGATAGATAGATAAATAGATAGATAATGTGCATGAAATAATGATAAGAGCTTTTCTTGAATCAAGGATCGGGTAGATAAGAGCTGTAAAGGAGGACAAAGAATGAAGAGACCAGCAGTTTAATCAGACATGTCTCAGAGCAATCTGAGGAAAAGAAAATGAAGATTTGAACCAAACACCTAGACGCAAAGGTAACATGGATACAGAAACAATAGAATGTAGTAGTTTTAATAAAGCAATAATATACAATAGGGCAAGCCTTTGCCTTTGCCCTCTTCCCTTGTTTTTTTTTTCCATAAACCAGAAATGTAACTGTTTGTGCTGCACAGTGTTGCTGCCCAGTGTATCAAAATGTTCTGTAACTTTTTGAACTGAAGGATTTTTCAAGAATGTTCTGTTAACTCCATCCCTCTGCTTCTGTGAGCAAGTGGCCTGGTATATGTTTCAAGAACGTTCTGAGCCTGCTGCAGACAGGCAGGTCTGTGCACGCCCTACCAAGGTCTGGAGTCGCATGGAAGACGCCGAGTCACCCCGCTGCAGACAGGCAGGCCTGCCCACGCCCTACAGAGGTCCCGAGTCACACGGAAGACTCCGAATCAACCCGCTGCACACAGGAAGGTCTATGCACGCCCTACCGAGGTCCCAAGTTGCACGGAAGATGCCGAATCAGCCCGCTGCAGACAGGCGGCCACCTGGTTCCACACTACAAAGACACAGAGGACACCAGACCACCAGACCACCAGACCAAGGTACTGAGTGCCGCTGTTCCCGGCCCAGAGGTAGGGGCTTCTGAGTCACCGTCCCACTGCTCCTGGTCCAGAGGAAGGCGCTTCCCAGTAACCATCCCTCCCACTGCTCCCAGCCCAGAGGAAAGGGCTTTTGGGCCACCTACTATCCTGCTGCTACTGGCCCAGAGGAAGGGGCTTCCAGGCCACCATCCCTCCCACCACTCCCAGCCCAGAGGTAGGGGCTTCTGTGCTGCCATCCCACTGCTCCTGGTCCAAAGGAAGGGGCTTCCTGGCCACCATCCCTCCCGTTGCTCCCAGCCGACATGAAAGGGCTTTTGGGCCACCATCCCTCCCACTGCTCCCAGCCCACAGGAAAGGGCTTTTGGGTCACCATCCCATCATTTTTGGCTCACGGCCCCTGGCCCACCTCACCCAGCTCAGAGGAGGTAATCCATGCAAACGCTAACAGCCCCCTGCCCCAGTCAAAATGAAAAAACACGTAAATAAGTCTCAAAACCAGACTTCCAGATCACCTACAGCAACCCCAAAGGGAAATGAGAT
>NW_004624786.1:5642353-5652640 GCF_000247695.1 Heterocephalus glaber | reverse complement strand
ACCAAGATGCATTATGTAAAGGTACAATTCCCAGTGAGAAATGTAATTGTGTTGTATACCTATAATGTACCAATAAAAGAATTTAATAAAAAAAAATAAGCTATATAAGACAGTTGTTAACTTGAACCATGATTAGATATTTGACTATATGAACATGAAGTGTTAAATTTTAAGATGAGATATCAGTCTAGTGGATTTTTTCAAGAGTTTCTAATTTTACAGATATACAGTGATTTTTGCCAATAAAATAAGATTTGCTTCAAAGAAATCTAAAAAGATAAATGATGGAGAAGAGATTGTAGATAAAACAAGCAAGTTTGGTCTAAGTCAGTGATTGTTGGAAGAGGTTATAGGTATTTAAATTGACTTCATATTGGCCCACAATTTTGTATTTAGATAAACAATGATACTCATTAAAACATGAGTTTGGTGCTGGCTTTAGAGGGACTTTTTTAGTACAGATTAGATTAAATATAATGTAATAAATACATTGCATAATATAAAATATGTATATCAAAGCTTAATACAAACACATACAACATAAAATTTAAAAATAATAGAGAATATATCAGATATTAAATTGATAAGAACAAATATATTGTGATTTAATCACAATAAAATGCCACCTTACACATATTAGAATAATCATCAAAAGACGGGGATTTAGCTCAGTGGTTCTGCCACCTGTCTCGCAAGCACAAGGTCTCGAGTTCAATCCCTGGTACCAAAAAAAAGAATAATCATCAAAAAGACAAAAGACAAGGCTAGGGGTAGAGCTCAGTGGTAGACTGCTCACCTAGCATATGTGAGACCTTGGGTTCAATCCCCTTGTACTGGAAAAAAAATATTTGGGGAGGATATATGATAACCGTGTAGGAAGAGAAATACAAAGAAACTAGAAGAAAATATAAAGTAACTTCTAGCTATCTAGCTAGCTATCTGTCTCTCTTATAAGTACTCATGACTGTCAATTTATAAAAATTCCTTCTTCATTTTTTGGCTTCATTTTATTCCCTAAAACATAAGCATTATTATTTTTCTGTCTGTGTGTGATAATTATATTATCTGCAGTCCCTATATGCCGTCATGTGTTGGTTCTTGCTTTTGAAATCTTACTGCTTTGTATGTATACTTATCTTTGGGTGAGGTTAATTATTATGTTTTTAAAATTATTAAGAGAAACAATTTAAGGTCTTGGGAAGATTATTTTCCTCCCAACATGATTTTTTCAATTGCTTTTACTTAGTGTTACATTCAAGATTAGTGTTTCAGGTTTTCCAAACTTCTCTAGTGACTCAAAGCCAGGCTGCAGGACCTGTGACATTTTCTTTATTTCTGGCTTACCTTTAATCCTAAGAAAACTTTTAGGACTGCTGCACAATAATGATTTGGTTTGTTTCCTGTAAACAAGATTCATTTCCCAAAACCTTTGCCTCTAGATTTTAATATTGGAGCAATTATCCTTGTTCATCTCAAGAAGCTGTCTTGGGATTGTGTCCCCAAGGTCCCTCCCAGACTGATAAAGAAGTCTGATGGAGTCCACATTCACCCCCTTTCTTCACAAATGGGGATTCAACCATCAGTTCTCACATCCCCCAGGCCATTTAGGTCATACAAGAGCCTTAAATTCTGTCTCCTTTTTTAAGACTGAAAACCCTATGAACAAGCCTCCTGCTCCCCACCTCTAGCCATTAAGACAAGCAACAAGTCCTTTATGTCCTGACTGAATTTCATCCTATAAAGGAGAAAAGTGGAGTCAGCAGAACCAGAGAACTCTGAGGGCCAGGCAGAGAACTGGGTAAGGTCTTAACATCTCAAGCTTATTATCTCTGTCTGTCTCTGTCTCTCTGTCTCTGTCTCTCTCTGTCTCTGTCTCATATCTCTCTCTCTCTCTCTCCTCTCCTTTATCTTGTCTATCTCCATTTTCTCTCATGCACACTGTATAATCTAACTTCTTAGTATTGCAGGACAATAGAACAATCCCTCAAATATTTTAAGTGCTCTACAGTTTTCAAAGTACTATTTCATGCATGTAATTTTCACTAACTGCATCTGGCTGTACATACTGAGTTGAGGAAGTTCAAGGAGGATGTGCTCCCTCCTCAAAGTCATTTACCTAGGGAACAATAGAGGAAATACCAAAACCTACTTTTCTTACTGAAAGTTTATAGTCGTTTTCCATACTGCCCACACAGCCAAGCCACACAACAGAGGTATTTGTGTCTCCTAAGGCCATCTGACCACACTGGGGACAAGAACCTACCAACTCTTCAGACTGAGAGCAGTGTTTCCCAAAGTGTGTGATCAGGGTCACTGAGTGCATGATAAAAAGGATCTGGTTCTCAGAACAGAACCAGTACTTCAAGGAAAGTGGTGAGAAAATCAGTTTTTTGTTTTGAAGAGTCACAGGTAATCCTGACACAGCTAAAGAGTCTGAAACTCTTGCACTGAGGGCTAGAAAGCAGAGGCATTAATTCCCTTTGGAGTTCTTCTCTGGCTTGACCCAGTCTTCTCAACTGTACCCCCACCCTCTCTCCTGTCAAGCAAATGTCCCAGAGGGCCCCAAACTCCATGGACCAAGCTTCGGAAGGAAGTCGTTTCTGATACAATCTAAGGAGATGGAAAACCTTTCTCTCCACAGCAGAAAGAGCAGTGCTAGAGTGTACCCAAGGCTGGGATTACTGAAAGGAGTCCCCACCCTGCCCTATTTCATCCTCAGGTTGCTGATGGGGTTTGGACTGCTCTCTGGGATGAGTTCACTTGTTCCTCTTTCTTTTGGCATCGTTCTGTTACACCCAGTGAGAGAGAACCAACCAGAGACCGATATAAAATCCACACAGGAGGGGCCGGGGATTTAGCTCAGTGGTTCCGATGCCTGCCTCGAAAGCGCAAGGTCCTGAGTTTGATCCCCAGTACCAAAAAAAAAAGACAAATTAGGAGAGCAAAGGCCTAGACAATGCATTCCTTCTGGAGTAACATAGAGTCTTAATATTGAAGCAAGTTTGGAGGACATTGGTGGCACCCTGATCTGCAGAAATATTTCCAGGTCCGTGGTGCTTGAACATCCGCGGAACGTGCGAGCCTGAAGAAATGGGATGCCGGTCATCAGACACTGAAGAAAAAAGCAGAAACAAGAGAAAAAAGGAACACCATAGACGGTCATCTTCCAGCAGTTCTTCAGATAGTAGAACATACCGCTGAAAGAAAGGTGGAAGAAAATCAAGATCAAAGTCTAGATCTTGGTCCAGAGATCTTCAGCCTGGTTCACATTCTTATGATAGAAGATGCAGGCATCGGTCAAGCAGTAGCTCTTCTTATGGCTCTAGAAGAAAACGAAGTCGAAGTCATTCAAGGGGTCGAGGGAAATCTTATAGAGTTCAGAGATCTAGGTCTAAAAGCAGAACAAGAAGGTCCAGGTCAAGACCTTGTCCACATTCCCATAGTCAAAGCAGTGAAAGGTCCAGTCACAGAAGAAGCCTTAGTAGGTCCTGGGATAGAGATCAACATAAAGGCAGAGATAAAGAGAAAAGAGAAAAGAATAAAGGCAAGGACAAAGAATTGCACATCAAACGTGGGGAAACTGGAATTATCAGAGCTGGATTAGAACATCTGCCACCAGCTGAACAGGCCAAAGCCAGACTACAATTAGTTCTTGAAGCTGCTGCAAAAGCTGATGAAGCACTGAAGGCCAAAGAAAGAAATGAGGAAGAAGCAAAGAGAAGAAAAGAGGAAGACCAAGCCACCCTGGTAGAACAGGTGAAAAGAGTAAAAGAAATCGAAGCTATTGAAAGTGATTCTTTTGTTCAGCAGACATTCAGATCAAGTAAAGAAGTCAAAAAGTCAGTAGAAACTAATGAAGTGAAACATACAACTTCAGTATTAGGACCAGCATCTGTAGTAGCTGATCCACCCAGTGTTGAAAAAGAAATAAACCCTAGCAGCATCCCTACTGCTATCAAGTACCAAGATGACAATTCTCTGGCTCATCCAAATTTATTTATTGAAAAAGCTGAAGCTGAGGAAAAGTGGTTCAAGAGATTAATTGCTCTCCGACAAGAGAGATTAATGGGCAGTCCTGTGGCCTAAGTAACAATACATTGATGGTTAAAGCAACAGCAACTTTGAAAATTTAGGTTTTTGAATCCCAATATTAACTTTCGGTCTTAAAAAGAACTTAGCTTATTATATAAAAATGTAATATTATTTCATCCTTTTCTCATGTAGGCTTGAATATTTGTTGATTTGAACTGAATCAAACATTGTGAATACCAAAACTAGAATAAAATTTTAAAATGCATGAAAATGTACCGTTAGCAGAGGATTTAGCTCAGTGGTTCTGCCGCCTGCCTTGCAAGCGGAAGGACCCAAGTTCGATCCCCGGTACCAAAAAAAAAAGTCTAAAAAAAAAAAAAGAAAGAAAATGTACCGTTAATAAAGCTATTCCTAAAAATATCAATGTAAAAAAATAAATGGCACTCAGTAGTGTTTTATAGTAAAAAAAAAATCCACACAGGAGTTTATTACCGGCCCGGACCCGAGCCGAGCATCGGCCTGGAGCCCTGACTGGGGGGAGACAAACATGTTTTATACACCTTTGAGGCCAACTGTTTCTAGGCCCCCTGTGGGATAGAACTAGTAAAGCAAGCAAAAGGTACAGAAGCAGAATGTCCTGCTGTTAGAGCATTTGTAAAACAATAGTTGATTAATTGTTATTTTTAAAGAGACTTTCTAAGGGGAGGAGGTTTTAAGCTTCCTCCTTCTGAGTTTATCTAAAGAGCAGGCAGGTGGGTCAAGCAGCAATATGGAGTCTGTCTTGCTAACTAGGGTCCTTCAGTTTCTCCCTCTCACTGTGTTGTGCCCAGATTACGAAGTCCCAAAGACCACCAGGAGGCCGTTTCCGATGTAAGCACAAGAGGGTCGTTTATTTAAGCTTAAGCAGGGACTCTCAATTGTCACCGACACAGCGGATCGAGATTGAGAGCCCCGAGTTCCAAATTAGCGGGGTTTTTATAGAGGTTACAGCAAGGTTTGGAGATTCTCCACTTAGCAGTTACATGATTGGTTAACATTTAGCGAGCATGAAGTGTACATTTTTGATTGGCTGAACTCATCAGGGTTAAGGGGGGATTATGTATAGGTTTTACAAAAGAAAAGAAGGACAAAGGTTAGTGGGCAACTGTCACGTATTGATGGTCAGCAGACACGGTGACTAATGGTCACGACCACCCAGCACTGACAGTTAGCACATTGACAGACTGTTCCTACAGATAGTGGGCCCAGGATGTTCATTTCCTGGGTAAACAGATGGCTGAGTAATTAACTTAGGAACTTTGGTTTGTTACAGATTGTATCTTTTGTTCCAGAGCAAACACATTTTAACCATTAATTTGAGAGGCTAGGGGAGTGGTGGATTTTAGCAAAATGGAGTCGCTTTGGTCTCACAACTGGTGGTCCTAGAGTTTGAAACCAGGGTCTTGCACTTGCTGAGCTACACCCCCATTTTCTTTTGCAATTCTTTTTTTTTTCCTAAGTGGCAAGGAGCCTCAGATCCTCAGCTCAAAGCCTCACTTAAGCACTGGGGGAAAGAAGTGAGCTCATCCACAATGTAGAAGCTCAGAAGAACAAATAGCAGGCAAAAATGTGTTATACACAGTCTACAGCATAGCCACGGGTTACTCTAGTTTCCACTCAAGCGCCAAAGGATCACCACATCAGTCCTCCACAGTCTGATACATTATTGTATAAATAGATCCTCACTATCACCTACTCCCACTAAATACTGGCATCAGCTCTGAACAATCACTCAGCCTACAGGCTCTGGCAGGCAGTTCATCTGAATAACTTCTATGTTGGGGAATTTGCTTCCTCCTTATCCCCCTTGGCTGGCATAGAAAAAAAAAATTTAAGTCTTCTTGGTAATAGTCTGGTCCATCTTTCTCACTCTATTTTATTCCCTAGTTCCTGACCTGGACAATACATCCCTTTATATGGGAAGCCCATGATGATTTGTTGCCTCACTGTTTTCTCTCCTAGGCTATTGCACCTCAGGCCTGTCACAGATGCCTTAGGGCATCGCCACCTCAACATCCTGTGCCCTTCCCTGGGGTCCCAAGGTAAGCAGAGGCTGCTCCCGTCTGAGGGAAGTGTGGGAACCCTGCTTCTCTTCACCCTGAGAGCATATTTTCCTTCTAGAAACAGGTGAAAAATATCAGAAGTTTGAGGAATCATTTTAGAATAGATTTCTCTTAGCCATTACCGTAACAGCCTCTCAACCTTACAGTAAGGTTTTAAGGTTGGAAAAGTATTGCTCTTTCTCTAAAACTCAGGGTGAAGTAAGCATTATTACTCTTATTTAATGTGTGGCAGAGTGGTTAGGATGTGAAATACGGAGAAATGGGAAGGGTGTCAAATCCCAATTCTATCACTTAAACAAATTTGAAGAACTTACTAACTTTCTAAGTGTCAGTCACCTCATCTAGAAAATGAGGTAAAAGAAATAAATATTTTGTTGAATACTACATTTTATATTGAGAATATATATATATATATATATATATATATATATATAATCTGACCAAATAAAGAGTATCAATTTGTTTGTTTGCATAACAATCATATGTGATAAACTGGACACAAACTTCTGACTCAAAATCTCCTTTCACTATACCACCTGGAGTGGAAATCTTTGGTTTATCCTACTTGGGAGGTTTTTTACCTTCTTGGAGGGGCTATTGTTTTACCATCATTTGGAAATTTTTTAGCCATTCTTCCTTTGAATTTTTTTCTTCTCAGTACTGAGGATTAAACTCAGGGCCTTGCCACTGAGCTACATCCCTAGCCCTTTTTAAACTTTGTGACATGATCTTTCTTGAATTTCTCCATGCTCAGTTGCAAATGAAGGCCCTTCCTTTGGGAAAAAAATCCAGGATTCAATCAATCTTAGGATTGATTCTGATACAGGAGATGAAATATGAAAATATTATATCTCCCAACCTATTAGATGTCTGATACACCGAGTTTATGTTCTCTAAAATAGAAGAATGAATTCTAGGAACAATGGAGGTTAAGAGTAGGAAAATATTTATGAGAGGATAGCCCCTGAGAGGCAGGAAAGGTCCCAAATGGGTAGCCAGGGACCCCACTCTACAGGGAGGTTTTATAGAGCAAAACCCACATGGGTACAAGTATAGTTGCTTAGGAAACAGTGATCCAATGGGGAAACAAGTCATGTAACAAGGGTACATGGAAAGAACAAAGACTTTTTCTAGGAAAAGATGAGTCTGAAGGTCTTGGTCACCCACTGGAGTGATTAGGCCCGGTGTTTGTCTTTTGAAAAAGTATGCAGGCCTAGTCATTCTGTCTTTATCTTGAGGACTGGTCTCTAACAGATGTCTCTGGCCAAGGTTGTAATGTGTTTTACCTTTGTCCTGACTCTCTCCAGGGCCTAGCCCTATCTGACTGCCTATAATATTTCTACCTAACTTAGCTGTATAATAATTCCCCAGGCAAAATCTCAGAGGTAAATCTCTAGAGCTTAGTGTGGTGAGATGAGCAATCTTTTCTCTGAGTGGTGCCCTCCCCAGTACTAAACATTTGGTAGAAGAATGCAGCAGCCTGATGTCCTCTCAGCTTCCCTCTCATACCATGGTACCATCATCAGCTTCTAAGCCCGATCAAGAGCCATCAGGCTTCTGTGTCCTTAGCCCTCCACACCAAACTAGAGCCTCCATTCCACAGTGGAGTGATCAGAAGTCTTCCTCTCCTCCACCACTGTACATAGCTAAAGGCTCAGCCCCAGTAACTGGCTGCTTAGGGCAGGATGAGAAATGCTGAAATCCTGTTTCTCTTAGAAAGAAATCCTTCCTGCTATAACCCCAGGGGAGAGGGATCTGTGTGCCCTACATTACAGCAGTCTAAGTTGAGGCGGGAAGGATCAGTCTCCGTCCAAACACCACAGACTCTCAACTTCTTATTTTTCATATCTTTACTGAAATCTATGTTCATTTGCTCTTTAAACTTAGGCTCACTCCAGGGCTTTAAATAATCTTTTTTTTAACAGTTTTCACCAGTTGCATTGAAGAGTAAGCCACTTGAGCTCGTTACATCACATTCACAGGAGTCAAGTGCATATTCCTTTATATTTTTAAATTTAATGATCCTATTGTTCATCCAAAAGCATGAGTTCTTGATAGTGGAGCAACTCTTTTGATAGGCGCAATATCCCATGCCATTAATATTATGCATTTTTAAATTTTTTCTTTTTTTTTAATAAAGAAAGCCTTTTGCATAAAGAGATCATTCACCTGATTACTTGAAATAATATCTTTACTTTAGACCACTGAGTCTGTTCAAATGACTGTTTTACTGTCTTTTCACATATAAAGAGGCATGTTGGCATTTACTATGAGTTCTGTAGGATACATGGAGTACAGTCACCAAAAGGAAAGGTTAATTATAAAACTGCTGTGGTTATAATATGAAGTCTATAAAAGAAGAAACAAATGAAGAAAATTGTCCTAAAATGAAGGAAGACATAATTTTTAGATTGGAGAAGATACTGTATCAGATAAAGCAATGAAGGTGAAATACTAATAAATAAAAACAGGAATTTTTAAATGTTAAGAATAAAGAAAAATTATGCAGACAGAAAAATAAGATCACTCAACAAGAAGAAATTAGAAATAAATTGTAATACAGACTTGGAGAAAGTTTCTCCATCACATTGTTGAGTGAATGAAGGTGACTGAATGAAAACAACCAGAAGTATGATCATTTAAATGTCAAAAGGGGTTGCTTAGGGCTGGGGATTTAGCTCCGTGGTTTCACTGCCTGCTATGCAAGTGCAAGGACCCAAGTTCGATCCCCAGTACAAAAGAAAAGGGAGGGGGGCATTGCTTGGGGAGAATTTAGGCAAATTTTTACTCTCGATTTATACTTTTCTGTATTGCTTGAGTTATTCACACTAAAGTTCTTTTATTTATAATCCATGGATTGCAATCCAGGAAAAAAAAAACTATTTTTATGTAAATAGGGAAGGATGGAGGGGGTGAAGGGCACACAGGTAATGGGGGAAAAACAAGAACTAAGATACATCATGTTCAGGTACAAGCACGCAAGGATAAATGTAAATGTATTGTATACCTAAAATGTACCAATAACTATGTATATATATATATATATATATATATATACACACTATTTTCAGAAAACAAATTCCATGGAACTTCTTAAATGTTAGAAATTGACATTTAAGTAAATTCTAGTTTAGGGTGTAAGATAATGCAAGCTAAATCATACCAAACAGCTATGAGAATGACACAGAAAAAAGGAGCTATAGAACAACTTATTTATAAATATGACCACAAAAGACTAAATAAAATAATAGCAAGTTAATTTCAATAGTCCTGGGAATGCAAACATAGTTTAACATTACGTGAGCCATTAGTGTTGATAGACACTGAAAAAGCATTCAATTAAGAATGAAACAGTCATACCTACTTATTAAAATACTATCCAAAAATATAAATAGGAACACAAATGCTAAATACACACACCCTCTTCTGCTAAAAATCCTATCATACTCTTCACTGCACCTAGAATAAAATTTTAAGCTGTGCATGGTAGGGTACACCTGTAATCCCAGCACTCTGAGAGCCTGAGGCAGGAAGAACATAAATTTCAGCCCAGCCTGGGCAACTTAGCAACTTAATGAGAACTTCTCTCAAAAAAAAATTTTTTAATTGGGGTGGGGGGACATTGGGGATGTAGCTCGGTATGAAGGCCTTGGATTCAATCCCCAGTACCACAAAGAGAGAGACAGAGAGACAAAAGAAAAGAAAATCTTTTTTTAATACTGATGACATTTTATATTTATTAAAGGTAGGGGGAAAAACCAGGCTCTATCCTGTGAGTTTGGCTCAACTAAAAGTAGGAAAAAGCAGAAAAAAAACCAAAACCAAAAACACCCCACAGCATAGGGTGGGCTACCATGAACAGACATGATAGCCAGAAAATTTTAAATCTTTTTTTTTCCCCCATTAAGTTTATTAGTACATTTTCAGTATACGATACAGTTATATTCATCATTGGGGTCTTGTACCATTACATGAGTCTCTTGGTTCTTATTTTTTTTCCCCTTCCCTTGCCCTCCCTTCACCCCCTACACCCTTCCCTATTTGCAAAGACTTTGTTTCCATTTTTTTTCCTCTTCTCATATTTTTTCCCTTCTCTTTTTTCCCTTCCCCTACCCCTCCCAATTCCCCTGCTCCTTTAGACCTTTTCTTCCTG